>JAFIDM010012231.1:100126422-100156072 GCA_023159025.1 Thereuonema tuberculata
TGTTCGGTGCTCCGGTGGGAACAAATATGGGCTCCGATGAACTTTTAAGAGAAAGGGGTCTCAATATAAATCAGCCTCGAAATGTCATATCAGAAATCTTTTAAAGGTTTTTTAAAATCAAATAGTGTGCTTTGATGATTGCAAATAATAAGTTAATCTGTACGTTAAAATGAATACAATCATTGAATGTATTGGAAATAGTTCGAGAATTATTTATTGCATTGCAGACAACAAATTTTAAAAGTAGTTTCGGATGCAAAAATATTTCAATTTTAGTAGTAAAAAAAAAAAATCTAATATTCGCAAAACATCGTAGCAATTTTAAACTTAACTACTACGGTAATAGTTCTTAAGGTTTGAGGTTACATTTTCAAAATTTGCATTTTTGCAATATCTTTAGATAAAGAAAAACTCGTAATAATAAATAAAACTAATAATAAATAAAACTGTTCATTAACTTTTCATTACTGTTAAAAAAACAAGCACAAAGCCTATTCGCCTGATTAAAAATGCATAGGCACTATTTTAATCAGGTGCATAGGCTTTATGTTTGTTTTTTTAACAATTTAAAAGAAAAACTCGTCTTGGAAAGATAAACTGAGTTAACCTTTTACTTTAGAAAAGAAAATATCTCACATGTACATTCACTTTTTTCTGCAACTGTTTGCTTCTATATATTTCTGTTTGTTTAAGTGTCAAGAAAACAAACGAAACAGCAGAGCAACTACAACTAATGTACAAATTTAAGAATATAGCAGTCTCACTCTGCACAACTTTCACTGCTCTCTAAACCTGCTTGTAATGCGATTTTCAATATTAATATAAATTCACAGTCTATTTTCTTTTTTTTCCCCTTTGAATGCAGAAAGGATTTGAAGGAAACGACGCTGGATTGTTAAAACACATTGGATTCATTTGTTTGTATTGATTTCCTGCAACCATTTATTCGACCAGTTTAGTTTGAAAGTAAGTTGAACCAAAAATTTCATTTTTTCTTTGCAGACAATCTGCAAATTACAAATTTAAAGACATTTCGTCTTATTTGGTTGGTCATGTATTCAGTTAAAGCATAAAATCTTTGTTAGTCTGAACGGAGATAAACGATGAATCGCTTTTTTTTTTCCTTTATTCATTCTTTAAATTGTATATTTACATTAGCGGGAGAACTTTTTCCAGAGGAACATCACTAAGTCAATAAATCTGACTTTGTGTAGCGAGAAAAGTCTTAAGTCGATTACAGCTTAATCCCAAAAAATGTTGGACTGAGACTTACTTATAAATATTTAAAGAGATATGTCTCAGCAGGGTAGAGGATTCTGTTAAGACAGTTTGCTAGATCTCTTACATAACAGCAAGAAGCATTAACAACTAAGAAAACCATTAAAACTTCCTCCACTAAAACTTATTTTGAAAGCCAAGTTGAAGGGAAAAGTAAACTACGATTCAGTCTAGTATCAAAAGGATTAAGAATAATAATTAAAAAAAGCTTAAATAGTTGACAAATGCAATTAACAAGTGCACTATAAATGCATGAAACAATGAATATTTAAGTGAAACATTAAAATATTTAATGAATTAAAACTTTACCAAATAATTCTTTGTATAAAAGTTTAAGTAAAGAAAATATTGATTAAATATAAATGTGCAACTACAATTCCAAATTATTGCGTTGTAAAGCCATAAAATGTTGCGTCGTTATTTAATATTTGATAATGCATCTAATAAATCTTGCGGGATTCTGAGAATGGATACAAACTTTCCTACCTTAATAATTATGAAATACATCTGACAAGGGAAGGCTTCCAACTTGAAATCAAGTTCCTACTTGAAACTATGTATTTTACCTATTGCAGGATGAGAAAAATAATGAGCCTAGTGAAAAGTTAAGCAAATGGGGGGGGGGGGGGATTTAAAAGCCGCAGAATCAGAAAAAGTAATAATTTGTAAATCATATAATGACTGCCGTGCTGGCGTGGTCGTGCGGTCTCGGCGGCGGCCAATGCGCCAGTATCTGGGTTCGAATCCCGGCAATGGCATGGCTGTTTCAATTTCCTTTCCTGTGTTGTCCAGCCTCTTCTTCACTTTCTCTTCGGTCCGACGTCATTCCTTAATGGCGTCCTGGGGAAGGCCACGGGAAACCACCCCAGTATCTTTCCCTTGAAATTCTAGGGAGTCTGCTAGGGGTTCGCCATCATGGGAACACTAGCACTCCCTGGAACACGGAGGCTTCGGATACGAAGCGTGCACTTCGGTGCGTACCGGCTATACATATATACATATAATGACTGTCTGCTTCTTCAAAATAAATACACAAACTCCAAAATGACCAAAACTTTGTCTTTTTTTTTTAATCCAAAGACTTTTTCGAGGTGTATAACATAGTAAAACTCAAAATTGAAGAGAAGCAGATAGTCATTATATGAAATGAATATCAGATTTTGTGAATTTGTAAATCACTTTGGCAGGTAGGAGATACATATTTCATGACAAAACTTAACGCTAATAAAGACGACCAGAGCAATTGTACTAACTCAGATCCTTGTATGAGAGAATAAAAAATATTGGCGAGACTAACGAAGAGTATGCTGACATATACTGTGGCAAATCAAATGCGAATGCCTATCTTGCCCAAAGATTGTACTGTAAGCGATATCATCCGCCAAGAAGGATTCCAGTTCCACGTGTATTCAGCAACGAGATTCCACAAAATGTCCATGGAAGACTCAACCCAACAAAGTACGGATGAAGATGAGTGAGTGAGAGAGCTCTTTCTTTTACCATAAATGACTCATTTTTAAGAAAGTTTTCAGATCCTACATTAGCTCGATCAATAGATTTGAATTACTGTATAATTGTTAATTATAACTATAAAAATAAAAAAGGGCAAAATGTTAATCCCCCGCTATTAATCACTTTCTAATTTTATTTTAAAAGAAAGAAAACGCCATGGGGGTTCAGGGAGTGGTCCTAGAGGTCTGACTTTTTACATGTGGTCACCTACTTTTTGATGCTGAACACAATGGTGAAGGTTTCATTCGAATATCTCTAACCGTTTGGCCGTTACAGAGTGTGCCATCCAGACAGCATAAAATCAATGTTAGCGGCCCCTAGGTTACAGCTTGTCTGTAAAACATAGGGGACCGAAACCTTCACCATTGTGTTCAGCTTCATAACGTAGGTGACCACGTCCAAAAAATCAGACCACTCCCTGACCGGAAGTTGGGGGAGGTCAAAAGTGGTCGGTTCCGATAAAGTTTTGTTTATAAAAGTTCGTTTATAAAATTGTGCATATTATGGGGCCGCTTTGCTTTTGACACTGTCTAAAAGCATTAATTATCTTGTTACTTATACAACTACCATCAAATTGTAGATTGTGAAAACTCCAGGTACAGATTTCGTCAAACTAAATTTTAAATTTAAATATGAGTCTCTATTTGAAATTATCAATCCCTTCCTTTTGGAGTGAAATTTCTGAATGTTGAATTATGTGCACTGGATCTGTAGTCCCTCTAGTCTATAAAAAAGCAATTGTATGATTTTTTTGGATAGACATATCTAAAATCTAACTAATTATGTTAAACATGTGTTTGATTAGCTGGACCCTTTCATTTTAAGGATAAAACTTATAGAGTTGAAGATTTTGCAAGGGCCGAAGGTATACCCCAATAGCACTATGGTCTTCTTAGGCCAGCTGAATAGAACCTAAAGAAGAAAAGCGTACACCGAAAAGAGAAAACAAGCAAAAAACAAGCAAACAATAAACATTCAAGCCCATTTCGAATCTAGGTTCATGCATATCAGATGCGTATCAGGCCTTTGCAATGACCATATTCAACTACACTCAAATTACATATTAGAAACATAAATCAGCGGTAAGGGATTGTTCATGGTTAAATCTACCTATTGATGGAAATGTACATTATGGATGTTGAACTTACAAACTCATGGGTAAGCTATGTAATTTATATAATATTTACTTTATTACTTATTTTGTTATTGTACAAAATACAATTTTTAGGATTATTCTCAGCAACTTTTTCACGTTATACAATCCTAACCGATTAATTTACTGTAAAAAAATTAACATCGAGGTTTTTATTTATCCTTTTATTTTAATAAGCTGTAGCTAAGTAGATTAAGTAAACGCAAAATAAAATATTTCTTAATGCATACATTTTTTAAAATCAATCGAACATAACCATTATCAACATTAACATTACTATGAGGGATTAGTTCTTACTTAAAAATACGTTAAAGTACATAATTGTAGCTTTTGCTATAAGCAAACTATCGAAGAAGAGGATGAGTTCAGGTGAGGTCTACTAATATTCTCTGTGAGAACATTCAGTAATCTTAAATAAATGATTTAGCTTCATAAAAATTTAGATGTGTCTCCATTTTTAAGATTTTTGCAAAATCGGTTAGGATGCTACAACAAATTTTCGAATTGCCACAGTAGCTTTTTACCAAATTCGAGTAAAATATAAATTTTACCTTTCTGATTGAGTAGATGCCGTGGTAGAGAACTCAATAAGAATTGTATTCAGTGTGCTGTTATTCAGTACTTTGTTACTATCTTTGAATAAATGACTTTTAAAGTTTCAGGACAATCAATAAGATGTGTAGAATATAGAACATTTAAGAAAGATATCTTTCAAATTAGAAAATGCTAAGTAGTGAAGGAATACTTGACAAAAACCTTGATTCTTTCGCAAACAGCAATGCTGTTTTTATGGTCTACGGCTAAGTCTTTATGAAATCCTAAAAAAAATCATAATTTAATTTATGCCATTGAAATTTAAGTAGACTTAATTTTTTTTAAATAGAATACAAAACTTCTATAAGCTGAAAAGCCGTGAAAGTTTCTGAAAGACATAAATAATGGAATGGGTTATTCCTTTGCTGTTCATCAGGTTTTGAACTGAATGCAAACGGATTTATTCCAATTCTTATCTGTTTTTCCTAGTATGAACAATAGCAGCAAATCCCAATCGATTTATTTCAACATCTTCTTTTGTTCTAATATTCAATGAAATTCTTTCTTCCAATATTTGTTTGTCGTAAGAAGATAAAAAGAGATGCTTAGCAAGCGATTCCGTCTCGGACTCAAATCAATTCAAAAAACGCAACCAACCTCTTAAGTCTGTTGACTGGATCGATTCCCATTTTCCATTTTCTATTCATTATGGAAATTTCAAAACAATGAAGAATAAAAATAAAAGTATTAGTTTTTATTATTACATATTGGAAGTTCAAATCTTTGGATTAGATGTATAAACTCCCAAAACTAGACGTAAATTCTGAGTCTAGAAGGTTCAATCAACCGATTTGGCATGGACTGACCCAATTTGAGGAAATTTTCTGAAGTACGGCTATGTAGTGGAACAAACATTAGCCAATAAAAAGTGGTGACATTATGGTTGTTGAATTGAAAGTAAACAAAAACATGTGTGAGTAGGAGCTAACAATCAAAATAAACCAACATTCTGGACACAAAAGGAACTATTTATGTGGTTAAATGTAAACATCAGGATTATTTCAACAATCAAACAAACAAAGCAGTAATACAAACGCATATGCTGTAGGAACTTTAATATTAACACATTTCAGTTTCAGCTCATACAGTAGAGAATAACCATTACCCCCTTTTGAATAAGCCCGGCATTCTTAAAGTATGGAATAATGATTTTAAAAAAAAGTGTACAGAGAGTTATTGGATTCATTTCTCAGATTCCTATAATCAAATAAATTATCAATTATCTAATCAAATAACGAAATACTACTTCAATATCTTAAAAAAAATTAATAGAAGAAAACTTAAATTTAAAAGATTATATGTGAGTTATGATCTTAACCTTACATGTTGATTTCTTGTTGTTTCCATGATTGACACCAGAGGGCTCCACCCGCACATGTCTTTTTGTTTACTTTCATTCCACTAATCATGTTATTTTTTTTAACTGGTTAATGGTTGCACCATTGCGCGAAAAATGTAGAAAGCTTTTCCTATAGGCCTATGCAACCTTTGTTTTTCTCCTTTTATTTAAGCTGAAGTTAAACCAGAAGTTTTAGCGGGTTGAAACTGTCCTTGTTAAGTATTTTTAAATTTTTATCTCCTTTTTAATGATGAATTAATACGATTTAAGTTTTATTATCTTTGTAAGAGCTTGTAACACTGTCCATGTTAGTCATATAAATAAACAATACCCTGAAAAAGTCATAGCATTTTTTAGCATTGTAAAGGCTTTGCCTATTTAGGAGGAAGAATAAGTTTATCTAATTCAAATGCACATTTACATATTCACTTGATGGCTACTGCATTTGAAATAATTGTTTAGGCTGTTTGTAGCGGGTAAGGATGCATGTTCATAATCATTACCATCACCCCGCTATATAATAGTCACGGCCGGCTCCCCCTACTTCAGAATCTGCGTGTGTATTTCTGATTGATTAGACTTGCCCATATAACGGGACGCAGAGCTCCACCAAGTCAGTTCGCCTTCTCAGATCTTGGAAGAGTTAGCAGTTCAGTTCGCAACTTGGATATAAGCAGTTCACCTTCACAACTTGGAAGAAGCAGTTAGAGCCTTTAGAGCAGTTAGAACCCTTAGGGCAGTTGCAACCTTCCTAGAGCTGAAAAGGCTCAGTTATTGGAAGAAGCAGGTTTTCTTCGCAAAACGCATGGACGAAGTAAACTAACGAGTATGGACATCTCATTAGACGCCTACGGCAGATGATACGGGGAAACCGTGTCCGTTCACCGCAATTAAGGAACCTGGCCCTGGGTTCCCCTATTTCGAGTGTTATACAAAGGAACGGCATTGTGCAGCTTGAAGCCCGACTGAAGTAAGATTCCCTTACACTATCGGCCTTCCCGAGAGGAATTGGCCATAGTCATATTTCAGCACTTTCAAGAGTACGGAATCCAACCTTCTTGCCGCCGAGGGCGCAATTAGCATGATCAATGTGCTGACGATTTCCCGGCGCTATGCAGAGTACGGAGCTCCAGTTATCACTCCGCTGCCGAGCTATTACAGACTGCATTGAACCGGCATCACCGGACTTGACTACTTTCCTGTGTTCCAGTCCTGGAGACCAATGTGAATTATTAAAAAACTGTTTTAATAAACTTTTATTACAATCAATAAAGCTTACATTTTTACTTAAGCTTTATTTTGTTCCCTCATTTGAGCTGATTGGAGGAACACTATTCATTATGAAGTCTCATGGTACTACTGAAAATGGATCAGATGGTAAGAAAGTTATAAATAAGATTGACAGAATCGTAGAGTTCAGCAGTCAAGAATATAATTCTTTGACTTTCTGATATCAAGATTCCATATTTTTTAATACTTAGAAAATGAATATTGATTCAAAGTAAAAAGGGGTATTACATAGAATATTCTGCTAATTATCTCCCATACGTAGCTGATCGCATTGGTCATACATTTCTTTATCTATAACAGTCCTTGTAAGATTATTAGACTACAGATTATTTCCCCCAAAATACTTTCCTGTATTATTTTTGAAGTTAAAGTTACACATATTTTGATTATTGTCGACTGCATTCCTGATATTGGCCTTATTGGAGCTATCGTATTGTAGTCTGTTGCATAAATTTTTTTGGCTAAACCGGAGAACACGGTACAATCGACGTCTTCGGAAGGATACATTGTTCGGTGCCGTTTTGCAGTTGCGTCTTCGCGTAACGATACACAAATATTTGTTTTTTAACACCACGTGTTTTTCAGACCATGCGTTTTTCGTTCTTTTGAATTACGACTCTCACGGTTCGAGTTGTGTTTTTTGACACCGTCTAAAAATGAATGGTTCTGAAAGATTGTCTGCGAGTAAATGTGACTTTATTTTTCTTGGACGACTCGGTTGGAGTAGTTTTTCCGCCAGACACGGCGGCAGTGTCCGCCATTTTGAATACAGTGCAAACACACCCATGACGTCACAACTGGAAAAAAAGAAATTCAACGAAGGCTGGTACCGTAATCTCCGGTTTCACCAAAATTATGTGGTGTACTATCATTTAGTAAAATCGCGTTTATATATTACATTCTGTGGGCATATGCTGAGAAGTATTGCCAAGAACCAATCTTCCTTCAACTTACTTCAGGAAATTAACAGATCTTTTTCCACGCATATCGAGAAGTTTATGATTGAAGCCGGACCAGATGATAATTGTTTCTCTTTAATGATAAGAACAATATTCTTAGCCTTAAAGAGAAATAATTATCATCTGGTCCGGCTTCAATCATCAACTAATTGAAAACCTTCAAATCTTGAATCCTTTGTCAGTAAGAACTGCTGCTATAAACTATGATTGAAATGTGGCCAGAAGTTATTAAAGTTCTTATCACTTGAGAATAAGATAAAATAAAAACAAATCTCACAAAAAATAGTGCTACATCCTTAATTAGAGAACTGATGCATTCTATCCGGTATCTTACGAATATCCTTCCACAGCACATATTCGTACAGATTCTGCAATAGGCTGCTACAGCATTTTTCAATCAATTCAGAAGTAATATGACGACTCAAGTGAATAAATTAGTGAATCTTTGCCTTAAAAAATGGCCCATCATTGAAAAATATTATAATGATTTTTATAGCTTTATTTATTCTAGTTTACTGTTCTAATCAATCGTAATTTAATCCACTGTACATTTAAATTCTTTTCCGTTAAACTGTCAATTCTGTTTATTTTCAAAATCTGAGGTTGATGGCTATCCCATAATTCCCTGTAATTTAAAAAGAACGGTTAAAACCCGTTGCTATCACATGTCTTTTTAAATCACCCAATAAATTGTTAAAGCCTCCAACCAATCAAAATCAATGTATATAGGTTATTTAAATGCATGCTCTCCCTGAAATAAACAGATGAGATGAGATCAGATCAGATCAGTTATAGATTTCCAGCCAGTTTCAGTCTAATCTTATTGCTAAGGACCAGGCGAAATTACACACCACAATATTCTCAAAGGGTAATTAACCTCAGCTCCAGATCCTTTTCACATTATCAACTCCAGGCCATCAGAACAGGTTTGGAATTTAACTGGCCGATTAAACCAAGGTACGTAATGTTTTAGCCCCCATCGAAGGGGCAATGAATAATCTAGTCCAGCGGTTCCCAACCCATGGGCCGCGGGAAGCGTGGTACTGGGCCGTGGACGCTGGTAGAGAGTCTAAGCCAAGATAAATCTTATCGGAGCTTCAGGGGTTAACATGAAAACAATCGAGTGAAAACAATCGAGTCACTCGAGTGTCAGCAACAATCCAATTATTCGATTAAATTCTTCCGTGGTTTAACATTCACACTTTCGGGTTGTACCGTTTGCTCTCCTGGTTTACCCCACAGATCGTGCTATTTTCGCATATTTTCAAAGTGTAAGCATCACGGACACTAGCATACTTGTATAATTACTTTGAATCAGTGTTAAAGAGCTAATTATTACAAAAATGATAGATTTAATTGTAAGTATTATAACAACATTATACTTCTTCATACGTATATAAGTGTCTATTTGTGTTTGTGTGCTTGTATTTTTTACTTGTATACTTAGTTAATGGGCCTCAAAGTTTTTTTTTTTACAAAATTGGTGGTCCGCACAACGAAAAAGGTTGGGAACCGCTGATCTAGTCGATAAGGACGCTGCAAGACTCATCAGAGGAAAAATAGGCAATGTTTAATTAGCAACTTCACTCAGAACACATATGAATCCACTGGAAATTAGAAGTTTATGGGACATTCAGATCGATTCCAATATTATTGTAGTAGGTTCTGATGAAGGAAACAACCCTGTTATCATGGATGCAACGACATGTAATCTCATGGCACAGAAATTTCTCGCCTATCAAGAAGGTATACATTTTTTTTTTCATTTCACAAAAAAGAAGCTATAAATCTTTTCCATAGAACAATCAGGAAATTACATAAAGATCCCATTATCCCTGATAATCTTGCTACTTACATGAAAGACGTTGATCTCAAATTCCCAAGATTTCGGATTTTACCAAAGGTGCACAAAATTAAGGGAGATGACGGTTTGTATCCAGTTAGATCCACCATTGTTTGTTGTAGCTTAGCAATCAAAGCTATATCGGACTACATTTTCCAAAAAATGAAGGAACTGAATGTCAAGTCTTAGTTTAGTGTTCCTAATAGTCAACAATTTGTAAAAAATTGAGGAACGCTACTCCTCAGGACGGTTGTAGGTTATTTTCATGAGATGTAAAAACTTTATTTACATCGATTACGCTCGACCTCATTCAAAAAGCAATACAACATGTCTCTACAAGGCCATTTCTTCAGTATAGCAATAAGCAACACTTTAACAACCTTATTCCTTTAGTTCAAGCCCTTTTCGAAATGCAAATTTTTGAATTCAGTGATTGTTACCACCAACATCAGGGATTGTTCATGGGCCTTTCAGCATCGGCGTTGCTGGCTGAGTGGTCAATGATATTCATAGAAGATTCAGTTTTACGATTTTGGATGAAGAAAAATTATACATACCTTTGTATTTCCGATATGTGGATGACCTCATCCTTTACGCTGACAACTACAATAGTATCTCTACAATATTCAACACCTTTGATGGTATTCATATTGCTATAAAATTCGACATTGAACGTGATCAAGATAGAGCAATAATATTTTTGGACATGAATACGTTCTTCCCAACAGAGGTCTTCCGAAAAAAGACATATTCGAGCATAACACTAAATTACAATCCCTTTGGTCCTAGAAATTTCAAGATCAACATTACAGCATGACTATAAGAAGAGCGTTCGTTCTTTCCAGCTCCTTAGATCTATTCAACAAAAAAGTTCAGAAGGTTCGTTCAATTCTATTGGATAATGATTATCCGAATGAGTTTATCAATAAACATATTACGGCCACTATGCAAAAGATATACAATAATGAACAGCTTCATAAATCTACCAACAAGCAATATGTTACAATAGATTATCATCCTGATCTTTTTCCCGTCATTACCAAAGTGCTCAAAGAACATAATATCGTAGTCATGTCAGCAAGTCGGAATATTGCTATTAGCTTCTTCAATAAACACAAGTTTGGACTTATTGAAAACAGAAGAACAAAAGAGGTTATTTATTTAATACAGAGCTCTGGATGCAACCAGCTTTGTATCGGTGAGATCCGCATATCTTTGAAGGAACGCACTGCGGAGCATGCGCGAGCCCTTCTAAATAAGAACTTAACTTACAATACAGTGCAACATGTGAATAAAAACGAGCGATACTTTTAACGTTCACGATCCAAAAGTTTTGGCACAAAAAAAATCGCACTTTAAGCGAAAATGTAAGGAATCCATATTGATTGCATCATCAAAACAATGTATTAATGACTGTGTATCGGTTAGGAATATTTATCAATATGGTTTCCGAAAAAAGCAAAGGGATTTTCAATTGACAACATCCATATAACAAGGTAGGCTTCTCCTCACAGCCTTCAATGCTTACAATCTTCGCATAATATTTACATTTCCAGAGGCCCGTTATTTATAAACAAGACCATGTGCTTTTGGTTAAGTGTTTTGATCGCCGCCAGGATCGCAGTGTTCTCCGATTATTAAAATTTCTTAATTTAGCATCATATGGACAATTGGTTCCTTTGAACCATGCTTCCCATTGGTCACCCTACTAGTAACTTTCCCTTAAAAGAGACTGAGGTTGTTAGGAAGACTCACTCACTGAAGATGGCCGTTAACGAGAAGAAACTAGCTTGACTTTTTAATTGTAAATAGTTTTTTAAATAATTTTAATTTTTAAACTAAGTGCGTTGGCTGTTTTAAAGACTTTAAAAAAAATCCTTAATTTTACAGTTAAAAAGATTGAAACTTCACACACAAAAAAAACCAAAAACAGTGCAGCATGCTTCAATATATGTACAGTTAAAAAGACTAACTCCTTATTTTGTGAATTCTACGTCTTAAAATGTATAGATAGAAAGAAGGAAAAAAAGAAACAGAAATTGCAAATTAGCAGTGGAAATGTTGCACAAAAAAAAAACAATGCTTGTGATACATTCTTATGAATATAAAATGTGTTCAAATCAATTTCACATGCCATTATGTCTTTGGGGCACAACCGTGAGGTCAAGGCAGAGGCCTGCCACGAGGCTGACGAGGCTAACGATTCCTATGGGTTTCGAATCGCAACATAGGACTTGTATGTTTCTTTCTTCTTCAGTATTTGTTTCTCTTCATTAAAAGATGGCAAAATCTGACTTCCACGTAACGGTGTCTCCAGGATTGATGTCTAGCGACAGCACATTTCTTCCCCACCAAGGAGCGTAATTCTCCATGACCAGTGATCCAAGAAGGATTCCAGATCAGCAACACGAAGAAGAATAAGAGGAAGAAAACTGTCATTTTTGTGCTTGCAAAGAATAAACGATAAACTTTCCTGCACAAGTTCCTTAATTGATGAAATTTTTTTAATAGTTTTTCAAATAAGTGTAAAAATAGTTCAACTCAGGATAAGATATTTCCACAATAGTTATAATTAATATGTTGATAAACTTCTTTAATTACTTCTAAACTTCTAAAATACACAATACTTCTCTTCCTTCAACAGGAATCTTCTTCAGCTTTTTTTGAGGACAAGAAAAAGCTTTTCATTTTCCTCATAGAATCCGTTAAGATAGACAGTAAGAGTTTAACATCATTTTTGGAAAATAATTAGATTATACTAAAAGATTTATCATATGATTTTTGAAAACAATTAAATATTAGTAATAGCATCTATCACGTAATTTTTGGAAAACAATTAGATTATAGTACAGTTAAATTTAATGTGTTTCTATGTGTTTAGTTTATAATCATGGAGGTTCCACTGCTCTTCTCATTCAACTTCCAAGTCACCTCCATTATGAGACCTGCAATGTTCATCCTGGCTACCCTCAACTGATGATCAACTAATAAGCGTGAAACAGGCTTGTCTTGAGGTGTCAGATGAACATTGGTCTCAAATTTTAATGTGTTTACATATTTTTTCTTTAGTTTGATGCCATAAGAAATTCATTTGAGGCTGGCAGAGCCCAGCACATGGATTTTCTTTTTCTTTATTTTTCGTGTGTTTTTATGTTTTTAGTTTTTAGTTATGGAGGTTCCACTGCTCTTCTCATTCAAGATAAAACATCATTAATATTTTTAAATGCTGTACTATAATCTAATTGTTTTCCAAAAATTACGTGATAGATGCAGTTACTAATATTTAATTGTTTTCAAAAATCATGTGATAAATCTGTTACTATAATCTAATTATTTTCCAAAAATGACGTTGAACTCTTACTGTCTATTTTAATGGATTCTATGAGGAAAAGGAAAAGTTTTTTTCCCATCCTCAAAAAAAGCCTGAAGAAGCTTCCTGTTGTAGGAAGAGAAATATTATGTATTTTAGAAGTTTAGAAGTAATTAAAGAAGTTTATCAACATATTAGTTGAACTCAGGTAATCAATAGATTAGCAGTAACTCAACAATATAAAGGAAAAAAAGAAAATTTTTGTAAATACTCGAATATTATATGCTAAATATCTATTATGAAATACTTTTATGTTGTTTAGATAAAACCTAATCAATCTTTTTAGGATGTCCAGTGATATGGAATCAAATTAAAAAAATTTAAGAATTTTTTCGACTTTTTCAACTTCTGTAAATTCTGTAAGTCCTAATTTTGTTATTCTTCTGACAAAAATTCATTTCAAATAATTAGACCGTTGATTAATTAATTCTTATTAAATTACTATAACATCTTATCTTCTTGGCGATATTTCGTCTTATTTATTTCAAAGACTTATTCATATCATAAACAAAATTCTTAGGAAAAGAGAATCTCTCTCCTTTTCCCAAACTACAGAATCCAAAAATAATACAAAACAAGAATTAATTACAATAATAGTGAACATCATATCAATCACGTTCAATTCACGATGCTAATTCATTATTCAAATTACTGAATTTAATGCCTTTTTTCTTTAATTTTTTAAAATTTGATAATTCTCTTTCCTAAGAATTTTGTTTATGGTATGAATAAGTCTTTGAAATAAATAAGACGAAACATCACCAAGAAGATAAGATGTTACAGTAATTTACAGTCTTCGCGGCCAGAGTTGAAACTCCCAGAATGCAACGCAGATTGTAGATTTTCCTTTCCTGGCCGGTCGCGCACATTCAAATAGAAAAGAAAATGGCGGTCGCTGCTTCACATTCAACATTTCGACGAGGAACAGTTCTCAACAGTCAAGCTAGGGAAATTATTCTTAACGTTGCTCGTCGATTTCAAGAAGATGTACGTGAGATTTCTGATATTTCCTATTTTTGATAATTGAGATTGATATTTCCTGCGGAGCTCATGGCATTGGTATTGGAGAAATTAGTCACTGATAATGTGTTTCCGGTTTTAACATTCGCCGCGACGACTATAATAAGAAGTTTTTAATGTTTGCATTATGGCATTTTAAGTAAATATATTTGATTATTTCCATGTGATTTAAGGTGAAAGTGAAGAGGAAATATGCAATTCAAGAATTTGAAATATTTGATGAAATTTTCAAAGTTAAAGAAAAGAAGTAGGTGAGTTGGTAGATGAAAGAGTTATATATCTTCATGCTTACAAAGATAGATGGAAGAAAAAAAGGACAAGTAAGAAGTATTGAAGAACACGAAAAAGCCATTGGAAGAATTAACAAGAAGAAGGTTTAATTTGAAGATTTTATTAAAAAGAAGAAGAAGGACATTAAATTCTAAAAATTAAAGAAAAAAAAAGACGATTAGTGATTATTCTCTTTATTCATCTGTTCTGTATTATTGTAATTAATTCTTGTTTTGTATTATTTTTGGATTCTGTAGTTTGGGAAAAGGAAAGAGATTCTCTTTTCCTAAGAATTTTGTTTATGGTATGAATAAGTCTTTGAAAGACGAAATATCGCCAAGAAGATAAGATGTTACAGTAATTTAATAAGAAGTTTTTAATGTTTGTATTATGCCATATTTAATATAATCTATATTTTAGATACTGTTTTGTCTCATCGGGAAGAGGAACGGAATTTAAAAAGGGCTTAGCCGGCATTTATCTTCAATCCCCATCATTTTTTAATAAATTAATTCAAAAATAAATTAATAAAAAAATAAATTAATTAACAACTATTATCAGTTATTTTGAAGATTTGTCAGTTCAGTCTTCTGTTTCATTTCTGTTTTATTATCCTACTGCGCATATATAAATTTATATGTAATTTTGTAAGTAGATGTTCTGTGCCAGCCTAGGAAATTTTACAAACACAACTTTCAACCATGGGAAATGAAAATCGAGTACACTTTCTTTAATAGCAATAGCAACAGCTATCCAAGTTAAGATCCATTTAGCCAGACTTATTGGGTCCTCACCGATGGTTGCAAGGGTGAATAAAGACTATGAGTGTGCTTGGTTCTCAGCCTTCAGGCATTAAGTGATCTACGGGATTTAAACGATTTGCTGCGCTAGCAATGCAAGAGACTTTTCCTAAGCCTCGCAAAGTACTGTGGCTTACAAATATAAATTAAGCGATTGTAGCGCAAGAAATATTTAATCTTTGGTGTTACTGGAGCAATTCCAAAGGTTTAGAAAGTCATTTCAATCTTCGGATTTTAGAGCATTTCTTTTATAAAGGTAACTTTATTGTGGTTAACATTTAGAAATATTTATTCAGTGAATTATTCATGAAACCAGTTTTAGTAAAACAGAATTGACTGCAGAAATTGCTTTTTATTTCCTGTATAAGAATAAAATTGTTAGCAATCATGCTTCAATGAAATAGTGTAAACCTGATTTTCCTCTTGAGAGATTATAATATTATTGGAAATTATTTTACCTTCACACTAAATTATTTAGTAGATTATTTTGAAAAAGATTAATTGTCACTAAAACTATGATAGTTTCTAAAATACTGAATAGACATACATTAAAGAAAGAGGTGATAGAAAGTTGATAATGGTGTCCTCAGCGCTGTTTATCCAAACAAACGCTGCCGGTAAATAGGCGGACATCGGCTTCCTATCTTTTGTCAGTCGGACATTGTAATATTGTTGCGTAGTAGTAAAAATGAGAACCACTAACCCTGTAGATGTGGTTAACATTTTAGATATAAAAGTGATGGAGAAATGCGATAACGTTGATGAAGAAGGAATAGAAGACAGGTCTTTTGCACATCTATTGTTAGAAATTATAGAAGATAAATGTGGCTGTGATATTTCTTATTGATAACTTCAAAGCAAACATTAGATATCGAAAGTCACTCTGAAAGTGAATCTGCAGATAAAAGTAAAATACACCGTGATGGTGATCTATCAACGAGCGAGTATGAGATGTCATCCCAAGTAAAAGTAAAAGTTCCCGCGTGGACTCCAGACACTGTAATCAAGTACGATAGAATTCAAATTCATTAAAAATCAATAGAATTAAAATAGATAAAGTGAAGAGACGCAATAAAAACTGTCTGGTATCGACTGCAAAAAAAGTTTAAATGAATTACAAAGTATACATTGTATACTGTAACACAGTTTTTTTTTTTATGAAATCTCTCCGTTCGCACACTTTAAAACCATTAACAAACAATATGTTGAACATATTTAAAGCTTCACGGAAAAGAGGTCTAATTAACCACGATTATAATTTGAAAATCTGGACAATTAAAGCAGTAAACAAGTTAAACTATTCCCTCCTTGCTTTGAAGTCAATCATTAGTATGTTTAGAAGAGAGAATCCGATCAGCTCTAGAAAAATCCCTAAATTTATATCACAAAAAGAAATTGAAGATGAAGGAGAATTAATTGTTATGGTGAAGATAGTTGTTTAATAATATAGTAACACAGAAACATAGTTCTGAGTGCATCATTAATACTGATCAGTCACGATTTGAATATGAATAACTTCAGATTGGACTCTTTCAGAACAGGTGAGAAGTAGACTCTAGCTGTTGTCAGTCCATGGGCATCAGTCACTCATTTTTATAACGTCCAAAAAGTGTCACCAGTGCACATAGGAATTCGCATTTATAAAATGTTTCCAGGAGCCCAAAGGCAAATTCGGCTCTAACGTAAAGCGACAAATAGAAGGAGAAACTCCTTTCAACATTTTCGCTGATGCAAGCACTTCATGCAACAGAAGTATTTATTCCTGATGTCAAAGAAACACGCTACTGCTCCTCGTTTCGTGGAGTGGACAAACGGATAGACAAATTTTCAATGGGCAAGACGTGTTTCAAATGTTGGATGGGAAAGAAATTCGAAAGGAAATCATTCCACCAAAAACTACACGATTTATTCAGCCACTGGATGTCTACTTCTTTAGGCAGTATAAACTTGTCATTCGTCGGCTCTAAGATTATTTCAGATATAAGTTCATTAGCCAGGACAGGCCAGGAAAGCTGCATGATAGAGTGTCAATTATGAAAATCCACTTTGTTGTTTACAATCACTTTTGTTCACCGGTGTTACAAAAACATGATTTGACAAGCATGTGTACACGTTACCGAAAAGCAAGTGAGTGGTTTTAGTACTGCCTTGGAGACTCTCTTATATGTCGAGCACACGGACTACACTCATGACAATTGTGAGGAAGTGGCTTTTTGTCAAATATATAATATACATTGCTCCAAGTTCCTGTGCCAAGATCATAGAACCTCATTATCATAGATGATGCCGAAAGTGGTAAGTAGTTTCGAAAATTCTTAAAATCCCAAATAATGTGTAATTTATATTCGAGCGCAAGATCTTTGTCCTAACTTTGTTTTTTCTGCAAGGACAGACGCATGTCTCGCGATATTTTTAAAGGGTAACATCAGCGAAATGGCTAATTTTCTCAACGTGAGATCCTTGCAACCTTAATCACCGACCCAAAATTAATCAAATAACAATTTCTATTAAATTCGAGCATTCGCGGTTACCGCATCTCCATCGTCAATAGCCTATATCTCCCTCATCAGCTGTTATTCGCTCTAGAGGAGGATCGACAAGCTATAAGTTAGTTGTGTCTAATGTTGAGAAGACGGATTTCTGGTAGATTGTGACGCAACAACAACAAAGCTTTACAGTGCTAATTCTGTAAATTAACTGCGGTTTGTTAAATTAACAATATCCAAATTCATGATTCTTTTCTAGCAGTTACAAATTTTTTGCAGAAATGTAGGATAACTACAACTTATAATTGAAGCAAATTGCTCATCGCAGCTGTGCAGTTTTGATGATTATTCTAGCAGACATGATCAATTTTCTTTTTTTTTTAAAACATTTGCTTCATGTTTTATTTCAGAATATCAGTTTCATCAGCGAAATAGTTTCAAAAAAAATATCACGGTATTTTTCAGATAGCGGAAATAAATGACTGTTATTCAGTAATACAAACGTACCTTTAAATCTTTTCTTCAAAATGTCCGCATGAACATTTATTTCCGACGATGATCTTTAGTTATTGGAATTTAATTCTTTGATGTTTCAAGAATTTCTTTTGATTAGGAAAATATGGTATAAACAGTTCACTCGAACAGCAAAGTTATCTTTCGGGGCTATTATTGTTTTTATTATTCTAGGATGCGTTCCTTTTGAAATTTTTATGTGAGAAATTTACGATTTAAAATTACAGCGAGTTCATGTCACCAGAAAACTTAATATGTTTAAATACATCGCTTGTCTGTTGCGATGGTCAAAGAGTCAACGGAATTAGACTAGATCCGGCGGAGCTCAGGGCAACAGCAGACAGAAGAGGACGATGACAGACTACTGTTAAGGAGAAAGTCTAGCTCGTGAAGGGTAAAGAGAACATTCACAAAAGCGAAATATTGCTTCTTTTTTGATATTGGCGAAACTGGCAGCCGAAAGCAAGTGCAAGCCATGCAAATAATGGAACGCGGATTCAGCGAATTTTAATTCATGAAGGCATAAAGTTAATTTTCAATAAACTGACGTGGAAACTAGAATCTGACAGCTAAGTCATTAAAGTGGAGCAATAAAGTTGCTTTACATTACAAATAAATTTCTAAATATTAGTAATACTGCAATTTACTGAAAGCAAATTCAGTAGTTAATTAATGAATAGAAGGTCATCTATGCCAGATATTTCAGTAAACGAAATAAATAAATTATGAAGGGTTGCTTAATGTTCGGACATTTTCATGTATGTTCATATGGGGACGTAATTATTTCATTAAAGTTTTGTTGTTTTCTAATTAGAATTCAGAATCACTTCGAGAAATGCTTTTATTTTAATGAAATGAATGACGATAGTAATTGCTGAAATAATTCTGTGGAATTACGGAAAATTGTTTCATTTTAAGCAGTTCAGTGAGTTCATTCATTTAATTTTATTAACATTTGCATGTTTGATCCTTTATATATTTCTCTTATTTTAGACAATATTTCAATTGCTACCGAATTCTCCAGAATGACTTCGAAAAATCTTAAAAACATTTATATTCTGAAATATAAGAAAAAAGGAAATAAGAAAACTGAAAAGAAAAAAAAAGGATTACTTCTTTTACTTTATTTTTCAAGAAGATGGAAGAGAGTTGTTTGTTTCAAGAAATATTAGACTTAAACCTTAGATAATATCAGATCGAAGAAAACAGAATTGAAGTTTATTTTACTAAATTAAGTGCTGTTGAAAAAAGAATTCTGAAAGTCATTTTGGATATTATTGTGTTAATATAATTATTAAGATCCTATTTCTTTTTTTACAATACCTGAATACTTTAATCTCAAAGATTCCTGAATGAATTTTGAATAATGAATTTTAAATTTCTTAAAATTAGGTTCCATGAAGTAAAATCAGTTTTTATAGACAAGACTTTGTATTATTAACAGTTTATTACAATAAAACTTTAACTTTATATACTTATTCAAAACACAAGTACTTTCAAAGCGGTCTATGCTTCGTTGTCAAACGAGTGATAATTAAAGTTATAGATTAAGAAGTTCATTGGGCCATGTGAAATGGGACAAACCATTATTTTAGGGTAACAGATAAGAAGTCCTTAATAGTTCCTTTTATTGAGGACTTCTTATCTGTTACCCTAAAATAATGGTTTGTCCATTTCAGAATTACAGAGTGAACATAAAACAAAACAAAAACAAAAAAAAAATATTTGAAGAAAATAAGTTTAGAACTTATATAAATATATATATATATATATACATTTATAAAACCCACATTGTGAGATAGTGAATGCAGATAAATTGATATTGTAACAATTTTTATCAGCCATAATAAAAAACGACTCCTTACATTTTCTTTTAAAGACGTCTTTCTCACAAACAATTTCAGACTGTTCAGTATTCAATGAATGATTATGTTTACATGTATGACCCACAGTAAAATAATTATAATCCTTGTTCTTAACAGTTATGGCATGCTGTGTTACCCGCCTGTTTAACTCCTGGCGCGTTTCACCAATATATTTACATTTATTTTTGTGGCACTGGATAGCATACACCCACCCTTTTTTATTAACATAAAAATCATTCATGCTGCGATTATTTAGATATTGGTAAACTGAATTTGCAATAGGAGCTGTAAAAATAATGTTATGATTACGTAAAATTCTTTTTAAAGCAGGAAAAATAGTGAGTCGATACGGAACATAAACATACATGCCATTATTACTAGAATTCTTACAAGACAGGTTGTAAATGCTCTGTAGAGTACTGGCAATATTACGCAAGATAATATCAATAGGATATTAATTATTTAAAAAAAATGAATAATATTATGAATGTCATCATTAAAAATTTCTTTACAGCTTGATGTTCTGAAAGAACACTTATCGCCGTGCCGATGACATTTCTCTTAAACGCAGTAGGACATGCTTAATTATAATTTACAAAGACTAAAGAAAATGTAAAGAGTTGTTTTTTGTTATTACTGATAAAAATTGCTACAATAGCAATCTTTCTGTATTCACTATCTCACAATATGAACTTTATAAATATGTTTACTTTACATTTTTAAACTTATTTTCTTCAAATATTTGAAATTTTATTGTTTTACATTCACTCTCTTAATAGTTCCATTTATCAAAGACTTCTTATCTATTATCCTAAAATAATGGTTTATCCCATTTTACAAGACTCACTGAACTTCTTATTCTATAACTTTCATTATCACTCGTTTGATAATGAAGCGTAGACCGCTTTGAAAGTACTTGTGCTTTGAATATGTACATAAATTTAAAGTTTTATTGTAAAGTGTGTTGGCGACAATTCAGCTGTTAATAATTAATTAATGCACTCGTTAAAAATTTACATACAAGACTTTATATTGTATAGCACAGTGTTTCTCAACCTTTTAGTATTTGCGACCCAATTTTCAATCACAATTCTCATCGCGCCCCCCTCCAAAAAAAAAACCTCCAAACCTATCTGTTTAACCAAAAAAAAAAAAAAAAAAAACACATAGTTTTTAATAAGATTTTTTCTCCATATACTCGCGCCCCCCCTGTAGTTTTATCACGCCCCCCTAGGGGGGCGCGCCCCACAGGTTGAGAAACGCTGGTATAGCAGTAATAGGAATGATTCCAAATGAAGACTAACTTTGAAAAATAAAAATAAATTTTAAGAGATGATAGTGAAGAGCCTCCGCACTTAGCTAACAAGATGAAATAAAATTGCAATAAAATATGTACCCTGCTAGTAGCGTCCAGAGCGCTGACTGGACATGAAAAGGGAACTGGTGACAGATATGGAAAACACAAGAATAAGAAGGGCAATAGGACCAATGAAAAGAAAATAGAAGCAGGTCGGTAGGGGATCCCCGTAGAACTACTAACCAATGAAACGGGAGGGAGGGATTAGAAAAAAAAGCAATAAGCAGAGACCTCAAGCGCTGATACAAAGAGGCAATCGATCGGAGCACATGGCAATGTTGATAAACAAGGAATTTATGCATGGAGGGGAATATTATTGTAAATCCTTGAGCCGGCGCTCAAAGCCATATTGATAGATAGCCTATTTTTCACAGAAACGTAGTCATTACAACAGGAACCTGTGGTAACAACAAAGACTGACTCCTTGCACTTCCGGAGAAAATGGGAATTAGCCACAGCAAGATTTCTTGCTCACAGTTGGTTTCTGGAAGCTGGATTCGCCAATATAACAACAATCGCCCTCAAAACAGGTCAAAGCATAGAAATTAAAAGAATTTTAAGTCGATAAGTTTGTCGATAAATGTAAAGTCGCTGCATTCTGTAACAAAACATACAATATGTAAAAATATAATGCAATAGTTTGAGATTACTGTATTAAAATTGTGGTAAAGGTTCTGTAAAAACATTTAAGATTATTATTAGCAAAGTGTGCTACCTTGTTTTATACTAGTGATATGAATCAAATGTTAAATAAAGATCTTAAAAAGTCCTATTAACTTTTATCAGTTTATATAATTCAATGGAATTTTTTTTCCTTTCTTAATTGATTTGAAATGTCAATTATTTTTAATATTACAAAGTTTCCTTAGTTTTTAAACAAATAACTATTAATACAAAAATTATAACAATAAAGAAGTAAAAAACCATTCAGAAACTTCTGAAGTAATACGTTTTCTAAGTTTCTATATTTCATTTCTTTTCTAGGCCTTTTGTACTATAATTTCTTTCAAATTAAACAGTTTTTACAAATGATTTTTCTAAAGTTTTCAATCTTTGCAGCTCACCATCTGGTAATTTTTTCCTTTCTTTTGCAAAATTGCACAGCTTATTGATCTGCAAAATGGAATTGAAACTTAAAAGACTATAAGCTATCTTAAATGCATTTTTTTTAAAAAAATGGAACAAGAATCCATATGGAAGTGAATTTTTTTCCAAAAGCTTGCCTCATGGATGACATTTGATTTTAAGCATATAAAGAACCTGCATTCAGAGAAAAATATTCATATATTTACATTTTGCTACATTTATGTGGGTTATCCTAACAGACGTATATCTATTACTCCAATGATAATGTTCTTATTTAATTAGAACACTACCCAATTAAATTTAAAACTAAAAAGGATTTAATTTAAACAAGAATTAAGTTTTAAAAAAATAGCAAACATACACTTATCTCCCCTGGAAGTGTGCACCAGGACATACAGGGGGCCAAAATAGATTCGACCTCCAACAAACTAAAAAAAAACAAAATCAAGAAACGTTGTGTTAAAATTCGGTGGTGGTGGTGGCGGTAGGGAGGGATACTCTGAAACAGCCATCCAAAGAAGAAAAAAACAAAATATATATTCTTTTCTAAACATCTCGAGGTTTCGCAGAGGAAGCAGGATAACTTCGGCCCATGGATTATAACTATTATAATTCTTATTATCTACGGTAGATAAATATAATCCATATTAAGTTACAGGTGGGCCCGGTAGCCGAGTGGGTAAGGGCGCTTGGCTGCGGGTTGGAGGTGACGGGTTCGATTCCCGGCCTCGGCGGAGGACGGGAATTTTACCACGCTTCTTTCTCCTCCAAACGGGCCCTAGGGTCTACCCAGTCCTCTATAGAATGGGTACCGGGTTTCTTTCCCGGGAGTTAAAGGCGGGCGAGCGACGGGCCGACCCCCCGTCCTCAACTTTGTCCCGTAGGTTCTGAACACTGGAGCCTACCCTTCAGTTGCATTGCGCGGTCCTCTGGGCCTGATCGCAACTTTAACTTTAACTTTTATTAAGTTACATATCTTTCTATTTGTTCTCTGAAATCTGATTGGAAGTTATTGTTCCCAAATTTTCCTGTTGCGAAACGAGATTTGGCAAGATATTAGATAGTGTTGTGAAAATGATGTTTTGTTTTTTTAAGAATTCTGAAACTTCTGCGAATCAACAAGGAAGTCTAAAGAAAATTTCATTTTACACTAAATAATGCTCTGATTTTATTAAAATTAAATATTCTAATTTTATTAAGATTTTGAAGGTCCCTTAAATAAAAAACTGAAATATCTCTTTACATTTAATTAATAAATAAGTTAATTTAACTACAAAATTTCTTTATTAACTTCCGTGTTTGTTCCTTCCCTTTTAGGTTATTGACAACACTATTACTTTGCATCACATCCACTCGAGACAAACAAGAATTTAGCTTTTGGCGGATCGCCTTTAGCAGCCATTCTAGAGCTAATAAGATTAAATCACACGCCAGTGATAATATTAGAAGGACCATTTATATTAGAAATGTTTATCGTTTAATAATTCAATTTAACTCAAATTTTATTTGTAGTGCAAATTCAGAGTTTTAATTTCAGCATTTTATACTCTCGTTATTTTAATTATTTTTAATCCATATACTCTTTCTGAAAGAAATTAAAAGATGAAGATTCTTTCGACAATCCAAAGTATAACAACTGTGATTTGTTATCTTTATATTCTAATGAACAATGTTTTAGGAAAAGAATCTTTTCTCAAAAAATTCTATATAGTCTAACCTTCGATGTGGTCCTTTATCGCAGTTGAAGCTTATTGAAGGCAAATAAAGTTCCTGAGGATATTGATGACAGTTTCTTGCAAAGATAGAAAACCGAATCGAACAACAACAATTTCTAATTATTCGATAACGTTGATAATGAGAAAGTTTTAGTAGTTAAAACTAGTGTAATTTTTTAATATACATTCTGCTTCCTTTATTTCTAAATAATGGAAATATTTAATATTGTCTTAATGATATCTAAATACTTCAGACTTCGAATTATTCATACTGAGAAGTTCGATTTTGTTATAAAATGAATTGAAGATAATAAATTCTCAGAAAACTCAGTTAAATTACTTTTCGCTTACGAGATCTTTTGACAATTTACGATTAAATCCCTTAATTGAAAAGAAGTAACAAACCTAACAGAATGTTAAAGAATTCTTCTCTGTTTCCAGCCAAGTAAGAATTTTGAAACGGTCCAAGCTTTCGGACGCCGTCATGAAAACATCTTCTATGTTCATATTACGTATGATTTCTTTTTTTATATTCAGCTGATACGACAGAAAGCTAAAACGTGGCTCAGCTCAATGATTTATATTGCTGAATTTAGCCAGAAAGAAGAAATTATTTTTCTTTTTCTTTTCTTTTTGGTAATTTCTTCCAATAGGAATATTCAGTAATAATCTCGGAAATGGAGTGAGGGAACTAATTAATAAACAATTTAATTTGTTTTTCTTTTTATTTGAGAGAAAATAAGGCTGTAAAAATAAAAATATAGTTCTTCAAGCAACTTGACAGATTTGCAGTAAAATAAAAATTGTGTTGGGGGAAAAAAATAGAAAATAAATAAAGAAATGGTAAAATTTCGTGAAATGCTTTTTATCTTTAAATAATTGAGAATGTATTTATTAGTGGAAATAACCGATGAAATAAAGTGAATAATTGAGTTAGTGGTGCCTTGGAATAATAAGATGTTAAAAATGGTTGTGGAAGAACTCTGCCAGTGCTATTAAATGAAAGATACGAAATAGAATTTAGAAAAAAAATTGTGAAATTTTTACTTAAAACTTGCAGACTAAAGGAAACAATATCTAATATTCTGATGTGGCGTTTGAAGTACACTAAATGAAATGTAATTAGTTAAAATATGCCTTTTATTTTTATGTAATGAAAACTTATTCATTTTTATACTCTTTGTTATTTATCTCAACTTATCAATTAGCTAGTAAGTTGATCTTCGCAGAACTCGTTTCAGTAAGTTTTTCGATACTTACCACTTTAATTGACTGTAACTTTTAAGTTCTTTATTTCCATGTTTACTACTTTGGGGTATTTATTTTAATGCCTATTATTAAATGTATCGCCAACGGTCCGACACTGAATCTACACTCATTTAACAACTGAACGATCAGATTTAGCTGAAACTGAATCAGGAACACACATTGAACATACGAAAGCCACAGGCGATTTTTATCCATGGCAATCAATTAGGGCTGTCACTTCACATGTTTAAAGTTAATGTACGACTTTAAGGTTGTTCCTATAAATTGTTGACTGAAAAACAAAAGCACTGCAAATTAAACTTGACTTA
Organism: Thereuonema tuberculata; assembly: GCA_023159025.1. Taxonomy (NCBI): domain Eukaryota; kingdom Metazoa; phylum Arthropoda; class Chilopoda; order Scutigeromorpha; family Scutigeridae; genus Thereuonema; species Thereuonema tuberculata. The sequence goes on from JAFIDM010012231.1 coordinate 100,152,450, forward strand.
TAGATTATAAAATTGTCCTTTTTTTAAATCTATTGATGTATCTTAGTAACAAGAAAAAAAAAAGATATAAAATAATAATAAAATGAACTCAAAAAAAAGATATAATTTATTTTCAGTTCATTTCAGTACATTATCTAATAATTCAGTCGAACTTAATATATAATTTTAAAACTGCGCCACCAATAATTTTGATAGGAATCGGAGACTGACAAGGTCTGAAAATTATATTTGTAATTTCAAAATTTTGATTTATTCTGCTTGGGAAAACATACTACATAAAATTACATTCCAAATTCTGTTTAATTTCTTCGTTAATTAGATGAAAACAGTAGCGTACCAAGGGGGAGGGCGGGGGGGGGGGCGGTCCGCCCCGGGCCCCCACCAGCCAGCTTATTTCCTTTTTTTTGGGTTGTAAAAGCAAGCCTAGGGGGCCTCACCAGTCAGCCTAGGGGCCCCATCCACCCAAGTATTTCCTTTTTTTTTTTTGGTTGTGGAATAATGGAACTCCCGCCCCGGGCCCCCAAAGGCGTTGGTACGCCACTGGATGGAAATAATGTTTAATTACCACGAAACATGATCTATAAATCAAACGGTTGGTCAGTGAAGAAAATGTGAAAAAGAATTGAGAAAAGAATTGAAAAGATCCTCAAAAATCTCTAGAAACTACTAAATAAATAACGTTCATCACTAGATGAAACTAAAAATCTAGATCATATAAAAACAAACTTTTATACTCCTAATATTTCTTTTATCCTAATCAGGTAAACTTCATCAGATGAATAATTCCAGAAGATATTTTAACTCCTTTTTACAGAATTCACATTCAATATGAACTTATTACGTAAATAAAGAATTGATAATATAATATAACAATTTATCAGTACGTAAAAACAATATTATAATAATTTTTAATATGTTCAAAGAATACTATCATCGTTACAATTCATAACAATCTCTTAGTAATGAAATTGATGAAATTTAGTAAACTGCCGGATAGTGCCAAAATTCTCAAAACATTTTTCATTCTTATTTCGACGATATTTACCTTCATTTTTATCCTTATCTATTTGGAAAAATATATTTGATTTAACATGAACAAACTTCGACTCCGATTCAGTGTAGGAAAGAAATCAGTTTCATTTAAAAGAAAAAAGTTTTACTTTGAAATATATATATTTAATATATATATATTTAATAGTACATTAAATATATATATATTATATATTTCAAGTATTTACTGACATCATTATTGATTATTCAGGGCTCGATGAACAGATTCTTAACAAATTTTAAATTTCATCTTTATTGATTTCAAAATTGGTGTAAATGATATTGTTAATTTATATTAAACTGCTGATTAAAAGTGCAACACCGAAGAACGCATCCGATCAACCAGAAATTCGCATCATGCATAAATTACGGGAGCACATGTAAATAGCTAGCAGCGCAGAACATTTGGAAATAATTGAGGCAGTAACGCCTCCTGGAAGCAGTGTAAGAGAGGAGAACAGAGAGCCGCTGTGCAGTATTGGAATTGTGTTTGCTCGCCGTTTTTGTGCACAAAAGGCTTCAGTAAGTGTAGTGTGAAATATAGATTTTATTTAGTGTTGAAAGAATAAAATCAAAGTAATGTACTTATCTGCCTTTTCCACACATTAACATTTTTATGCATTCAAATTCAGATTAGAAAAGTGACGATTAGTCTAAGTAAAAAAATAGATCGTCATTTCTCATCTATGTACAACAAAGCTAGTGTTATCTGCACCCGTGCAGCATGTCGTTTGTTAACCTAAAGTTCACATGCAATTGTTACCGCGTGATGTGCATCGCGACGAAATAACTTCAGTTACCAAAAAATGAACTCGAAGTTTCCGTAGTAGTTCGTTCACTGATACATGGTTCTTCAGACATATTGCATACCGTCTCCAGTATGCAGTATAAGTTTAAGGAAAGTTCCTGAACAATTCTTAAGGCGAAGTATCAATCAATTGATACGATATCACTGAAATGTTTATCCCTAACGTATGTTTGTTTCCATCTTGAATCTTCTTGAAAATCGGAATTATATTTCAGAAATCATCCTATTAATAGGCAAAAGTTGTACGATCTTTGTAAATTTGTAGATTTGTAAATTTGTAATTTGAAATAACCAATCACAGTGCAGCGTTCGAACACGTCAAGCATGACGTCTCGCCCATGTTTAAAGATGGCGTCTCTAATATTCGTCGCACTTCACGGCGATGGATAATTACTATCAGCATATTGAAATTTTCTTTCCCACATAAATGAAGTTTACACTGAAATGCATGAAGTTCAGGCGTCAAAATTTATCAGAGTTTGTAAAACCTCGGTTTTAACATAATTTCGGCTGTGAAGTCACTCGCTCACTAATCAACCAGTAGAAGACAATGACGATGCACGTGCCGTCATTGTTGTCCAGACAGGATTATTGGTATTGGCTGTTGCACATTCGTTATGTCTCAATCGTCAAGGTAACTTTGTAGAAAAATAATGTATCTGTGTCACTTTAAAGGCATTATCTCATTTGCTTCCAATAAAGGTTTGCTTTTCGAACAAAAACTTTGTGAAAATTTTCTTCTGATCGACCTACGATTGGCATCATGTAAATGTTTATTTTATAAAGGAATGGTGTTTGATCGTTTTAAAGTAAAATTGCAATTTTCGGAATTTTTTACCCCTATTTATTTTTTTTGATTAAAGCACATGTATTTCAGAATTTTATTAATCAAGGATGGTGTAGTAGTAGACTGTTATATAATTTTCCAATCAAATAGTGTGTACAATGACATTTTGATTCTGTAAATCTTTCATACATCTTTCTAAGTTATCTGAAAAGACTTAGAATAACGAAAGTCAATTTAATTTATTTATTTTAAATCAAAAGTTAACTCTTAAGCATATTAAAAAAAGACAATTTTTATGTTTGTGATAAAAGTTGATTTCTCTTAGTTTTTTTGTGTGTTTTGTTTCTGTTTTTAAAAAAAAAAAGAAAAACCCTAAAGGAACGAGTCCAGAGCTGTTTAAAAGGAATAATCTCCGAGGAACAGTTCCTGAACTTAAAGACTAGCATTAATCAAGTTAAATGGGTAATAGGGTTTTTGGAAAGCTTTTAAACAAATCATTGTAATTTATACAACCCCTGTTTTTTTTTTTACGAAAGAGAAAAAAATATTAGTCTATTCTTTTTTAAAAAAAATACCTAAAAAAAATGTTAGGGACATCTATTTTATAAACTTTTTTTAAAATATTTATTAACTTTTAAACTATAACTTGAAAAGGAATTTCCATTAAAATTCCACTTTCTTTAAATTAATTTGCTGATAAACACAGCATAAATTATTGCTTATTCATAATTTTTGCTGTTATTATTTTGCATTATATAGGAAGCAAATCAGCGGAATTAATAAATGTTGAAATGATGAACTACTACAGGAATTTTGCTGAAAACTGTGCTGAATACAAATTAAAAATTGCCTACCTTATATAAGCACGAGAGATGCGTGGATTAGAAGCAACAAGTTAAAACACAACGTTTCTGACCATCTACTACATAAGGTCCATTTTCAAGTGTAAAATAAAAAACAAAAAACTTAAAAAACATC
>JAFIDM010012231.1:100163453-100177555 GCA_023159025.1 Thereuonema tuberculata
TATTAATTTATTTTAAATTATAAATTTATTTACATTAATTCATAATCAAAGGGCATATTCCAAAACATTTGTCGTAGTCGAGTCTTGGTTATAACTTTTTCAAAGTCTTATTGTGCCAGATTCATAGAACTTGCGCAAATACTCATCCTTGTAACAACTATAAATGAACACATTCTTTATATCTAAATGGTGTTTAAGATCGTTACAGTGGGTGGCCGTGTGATATGTCTTATTATTTGCTTTAACAGCACGAATTTTTTGTTTCCACTCCACACATCTCTCGTGCTTATATAAGGTAGGCAATTTTTAATTTATTATAGGGATTCTTTACTTAATAATAGGACATGGATATGATATACTTTCATTTGGAGAGATAAGACACTAAAATTATCGGTTAGAGCTTGTCAAACTAGTTTCCAAAAAAAAGACATCGACTGTAGAAACTATAATTTATTTGTCAGACATGTATAGAGGAAATATTACAGATGCAATTTATTAACACTATCTTTTTGTGAACCTTGGGAATCAGCAACAGAATTTATCTATTATTTCTATTACAGCTTCAGGATACTTTGTAATCTAATTTTTTATTCCTCAAGCCTAATTTATAGTTTCTGAATTATAGAAAATTATGAAAAGTAAAATATGGAAACTAAATATTTATAAAGGTGAGAGAAGCATTTTTCCTCTCTAAGTTTTAACTGGTGTTAAGTACTGCTGGCATACCTACTTCGTGAAGTATCGAGAGATTCAATCGACAGACCATGTTGCTCATTCAATCGGTAGAATATGCGGTAGAAGATCCTCGATTTGATAAAGAAAAGGCGTTGTGAGAGATAACGAATTCTTTAGGAACTGGTCTGAACTGAATGACCCAGTCAGTATCTAGTAAGATGAAAGCAGACCTTCAATGCCTATGCAGCATTAACTGATTATGTCGCATTAGTCAACTTTCAACCAACTTTTGCAATGGTCTTCTTTTTTTTTTTTCTTTTATTAGGTATGACAATAAAATATGAAAATATCATTTGTGAAAATATTGTACTTTAATCATATTCACTTAATCAATCCAGTTAATTTACAATTGTGAACAAAATGCTGGAGGACTTATTATTAGAACGTATTAGCATATGATTTCAGCGATGTTATGAAGCTGGAAAGGAATAATAGCAAAACGAACATATTTAAGTTGTTAAAATTTTGTAAAAAAAAATTAAAATTTTTTTGTTAAACTTTAATTTTATTATATCAGAACCGTGCTCATTAAATCATTTACAAAATTTATTGGTCTTAAAATAAAATCTATCTTAAAAATCTAGAACAATTTTTTTCAAAGAATTTAAAAATTTCCGACTTGGGTAAATTATTCACTTTTAAATAGGCTAAATAAAATGAAATAACTGTCATATTATCCTCATCTATCGATGGCGTAATGACTTTTAAGAACCAGTCCTTCACTATTGAGCATAAAAGATTAATCTTTATTATATTTATATAAATGACATGAAGTCTGGCTTACAAAAGACAACGACTAAAGACTGCGCAGCTGACGACGCATGACACGTGAGTAACAAAAGAGCATTGTTAAACATTGTTATACAATCTTGACATCTCCCTTTTTTTAAAAAAACAATAAACAACAAAAAACAAATCCAGACATTACAGAAAACAAATCCAGATATTAACCTGAATTATAAATCTAGACGTTTAGGTTTTTTTTAAATTCTACTTTATCTGGACCTTTTAACCGGAGTTTCAGAACCGTTAGCAGCAGAATGAGCAATTGGAGAGTGATGTACATTTAAAGGTGACTGTTCAGATAACTGTTCAGCTGATCTTGATTTAAGATAAGATGTTGACGGTTTCTCCGATAACTAGTATCAGAATTAGAATCTACTACTACACAAGATCGAGGCTCAGGGCAAATCTGTGACACTTCCTGGAGACCAAGTTTTACTGTCAGGACTTTTTTTTAAACAGAATTTGTTTTCCCACTGCAACTGGTTCTAATTTTTTTTTATATTTCTAACTTAATGAAACCTCTGCTTATTCTTTTGTACATTAGCGCTCTCTTTAATAAATTTATAGTTAGGTATCTTTGGTCTTAATTTTCTTTATATGATTCGATAGATTTCCTTTCCAAATTATGCTGACAGACTGCCAAAATTATCGGATCCCCCACTTCAATTATATGTTTAGCAGAGAGACCCTGTGTTTAAGTGAGATAATTATTGTTCCTGTTCACAATTGCGGGCCTGTGCTCTAACGCCCGGTCCTCTAGGGTTTCCCTAGGTTATTGTAACACTTCTTTTTCTGCACTTGTTTCATGTTTATAAGTGCAGAAGTTCGGTTGATGGTCGACAGGAGGCGATTTACACAAGTGGAAATATTTTGACGATGGTTTCAAGCCAGAGCCGCATGGTGGAGTGGTGCGCAACCTCATCACGAAGCAAGAATTTGCATAAGAAAGGGGTTTCCCAGGGACTACACCAACACTGAATTGCGATTGATTAATTTTTTAATTAAAATAAATGTTACCTATAAATTTCCATACATTATTGGGAATTGTACCACTTGAGAATGACTCCTCTCGGGGTCGAAACTAGTATGAATGTATTTTTAGTTGTGAATTAAATTATGTTTTATAAATTAACCAGGTGCATGGGCTTAGTAATTGACAGTGAATATGATCAGTTCACGTACAAATAGACTAATTGTTAAAGCTGTTTAATACTTCGAAAAATAATCTACTACTTTTTTAGATAAGTCTTATTACTAAAATGAAACAAGTCTATGCCCACTTTATACCTTGGCAATAGTTCATAGCCAAGGGGCATCAAATTCTCTTTAGGATTATTTTTACAATGAACAAGACATATTTCACAATTAAATCATATGGCTGAAGACGCATCATAATTCTTTGTAGACGAGGTGGTGATACTATAGGTTTTATGATCAGTTTCAACTACTAATTATCAAAGATATGTTGATGAAATTCAGTACACCCAAACAAGACAGCTAATAACTCTTTTTCAATTTGAGAATAATTTTGCTATTTAGAAGTAAGGGATGCTGATGCATAGGCAATAGGATTAATACCTTGAGAAATTACAGTCCCCCATAGCACTCCTATAAGCATCAACTGACAAAACAAGTTGTTCGTTTGGATCAAAGTAGGTTAAGACTGGTACAGTACTAATAAGCGATTTTCATTTGTGAAATTCCAACTCATGCTTATCAGACCATAACCACACACTATTTTTAGTCAATGACTGACGTAAGTTAGTAGTTTCTTTAGACAAATCCTTGATAAAGGTACCAAGATAATTAACCATGCCTAGAACTCTTGCAAATCTGTAACATTATTAGGAGTAGATATATTACGAATTGACTCTACCTTAGATGGATCTACAGAAATTCCAGACTCATTAAAAATGAATCCCAAGTATTTCTTGAGCTCGTTTTAAAACTTGTACAAGATGAGCATAGTCTTCTTGTCTAGACTTGCCATAAATAAGAAAATCATCCATCATTATTTTTAATCCGGGATATCTCCAAAAAGTTTAATCATTTCCCTATGAAAAATCTCAGGTGCAGCATTAATACCAAATGGCAATAAGAAAACATTATCTCGTTTTAATTTTGCAGACTGCTTACCAGATGACGTAATGTATCCTTCCGCCAGAAAGAGCACAAAGTGTCAGTATCAATATTTTGCCTTTATAATGGAAGTTAGCTGAATTTAAGACAATAACTAGCGTTAAAAAAGTCTTAATTCTTTTTAAATCTCTAGATAATGTTTTTAACAATTTTTTGAAGCTTTAATATATCCACATTACAAACACAAACATAGAAATAAAATTATAATATTTCCATCAAGGCAGAATATATTTTTTTTGTGTCGTCCATTATTTATACAGTTATATATATAAACATTTGTAGGATCCATCTAAGCATTTTTTTTAAGTCCAGGAATTTGGAGTTTTTCTATAAAATTTAACCTAAATCGTTCATTACTTCATTAATTTTATGATCTATGAAAATTAATACCTAATTTTGTATTCTACGTTACACTTAAAAAAATGCATCTTGTTTATAATTATATACATAAGGTCTACGACAATATATTATATTCATTAGAAATGACAATATCTTAATTTTTTCTTGAATAATTGATATTAATTTTTTTTTAAGTTCACTCCTCGATTTTATAATTCTGAAATGAACTGCTGATATTCAGTAAAAAAGATTATTTTTATTTTTTATTTTTATAAGTTCATATCAGTGAGGATATAAAATGAACATCAGTAAATATTCATTTGCATTTACCTGGCAATTCGTATACAATTCGTTCCAGGAGGCTGTTCGAATTGCGATTTGTACGAATGTTGATTCAATTTTTCCCTTAGAAAGTTATATAAATTGGATTAAACCGTTCCAGACCCCCATATTATGCTTATTTACACCTCTACAAAAATACTTAATGCAAAAAATCTTGCATATTGAGTTGCCAGGTCTGACTGAGACACAAATTCTACTTTCAACAAGAAAGAACACGAGTTTAGTTTTTTTTTTTATTATTATTTTCAATTCAATTGTCGTTCTCACCTACTTTCCTTTTAGGCTTGGTTGAATCACTAATCTTTTTTCCACTTGATTAAACTTATTTTCAATAAAAAATATTTAAAAATAACCAAGAATAGCAGTAAGATAACAGAACATTCGCTAAAAATGCTTGGCGAACGAGAGTCAACATGAAACTAGGACTCCGTCCAATTAATGAGTCGATTTTATTCGAAAAAGTTAGAAGAATGCGGAGTTGTAAGAGTACAGAGGTGAACAAATGGCGGGGTTCCACTATATTTGGTCTTTTCCCTCGTGGCAGATCCGTCAAAAATCCTGTGTACATAGAAAACCATCGTCAATCGCCATCTTGTTTGTTTTGATTTTAAAGCATTTTGATCGGCAGAGAATAAATACAAATATTATTGCCCAACGAAAAGGCAGATTGTTATTGAATTCCTTTAGAAAAATGAAATTTCACATTTACAATGTTTTATTTCTCATTTGACAATACTTTCCTAAGCCGGCAAATTGGACCTATTTTCTTTGGCGGCAAAATACAAAAGCTTGTTTTCCCTGCAAGTTGGAAATGAGATAACGTGTAGAGGAGTTACAAAGGTACACAATTTAGATGACTCATCGTCCAATTGTAACATCCAGAAACCTGAATTTGCATCTAAAACTGAAAAATATTTTGCACCACACAGTTCAGACTTAATATAATCAATATTAGGAAATAGAAAATGCTGTCTGAGAATTGCTCTGTTAAGCTTCGGTGGATCTAAACAATAGTCTGATTTTTCCTATTTTTCTTAGATGTAACTACAATCGAATTAACTAATTCAATTGTAGTTACATCTAAGAAAAATGGGAAAAATCAGAGCGAATTAACTAATTCAGTAGGCTCATCTACATTAGCAATAATTGGTGCATGTTTTCGAGGAAAATATAAAAACAAGCGTCTACCAGAAAATCAAAAACAACAAAAAAAGATTTTGTTTTCTGTTTTGTATTTGGAAACTTAATAATGTTTTTTTCCTTCAGTTTGTGGTTGAACATTGGAATCCGTTTGAACTTGTGGAAATTAAGTTTCTGCACATTAAGTAATGCTGTTGATGTTCAAGTTTGCAAGTAGAATTAACAAACCAAGCAAAGTTTTCATAGAAACAACAATTTGCTGCAAATTGGAATTACAGTTCTATAAAAGAATTATCTTGGACGAATAAATTACATGCCTTCAAAAAGAAATACAATGTGTTTGCCCCTTGTTTTTTTCGTTCTTTTGTTTCCTGATTTCCTTGGTGACAAAATTCAATTCCCGTCTTGTGATTCCTACTGGATAAATACTAACTTAATTAGTTAATGAAAGCTAATGTAATCTGAAAAGACTGTTTTCTTTTTATTTGATTCTTGATCTTTTTGGCTATGATTACATTTGCTTTGCAGGAAATTGCTCTCCCCATTTAATTTGCTGTGTTTCTAGAAAAAAAAAGTCAATAATATGTCAGAAATTTTAGATTATCGAATCAACTAACGAGAGCTGCTGATTCTTTTCTTTAATGACAGGAAAATGTAAAAAATTTTCACATTAAAAAAAAATAGTGTAATATTAAAATTTAAATGGAATTAAAGTAAATTAAAGCTCATACTATATCAAATCAAATAATATAAAAAGAGCAATTCTTGTAAACTTTCCGTTGATGAAACGGAATGATCTAGGGAAAAATGGAGTGATCTGTTGTCGGGTGCGAGAAAGTGATTTAATTAAGTTTCGACTTCGGGAAAACTCGACTTCGGGTAAATGATTGACCTTGGACTTGGGTACCAGGTTACTGTCTACGGTGTTCTTATTTTATTTTCGTTTTATTTTATTCTTAATAAATTCGTGTTCTGTGCGTTTTTACGGATGATAAAAATAATATTTTATTTTTACATATAATAAAATAATAATTTTACTTAATAATATTATTTACAATAATTTTTAACTTTTTCCTTTCAACGTCGCGAGCTTTCACTGTGGAACTGTCCATTTCCCCGAAAGGAGGTTAAATAACGAGACCGAGCAAAGTTCGGATTTGATATTGATATATATTCTTTACATAATATTAAATTGTAAATACAGTAAAACCTCGTTAAGTCATCACTCAAGGGACCAAACATTTTTGACGACTTAAGCGGAGTGGGAATTTTTGAAAAAAAAAAAAACCCAGTGAAATAGAGTATTTTCATGAATTGCTGTAGGATTCGGTGAGAAAAACAAGATTTTCAGAAATCAATACATGCAAATGAATGAGTGGAAAATAAAAAAAAAATAAAAAAATACTTTTTGTAGTTATCACATTTTAATCGTTTTAAAAGAAAGGCAATGTCTGTCTTTGAAACGTTCCAGCCAACCATTGCTGCCGCCGAAATCTTCAATGTTCAACTCCTTAGCAATTTCCATGGCTTTTTCTTTGAGAATCACGGCAGAAATCGGCACATTTGCGATCTGACATGTTTTAGCTATCGAACTAAAACCTCCTCGATCTCGTCAAACTTCGATTTTCTCATTCTCTTTCTTTTGTCTTTGCAGTCAGCTTCTTCAATTATTTGTTTCGATGAAATAATATCGCTTAATGTAGTCCTGCGAATATGATGTTCATTGGCAAAAGCTGTTTTCGAAACATTATATTTTTCAAAAAGTGCAATTAAGTCTCTTTTTTTTCTTTAAAAGATAACGAGGTAAGTTTTCGTTTCTCTGGCATGTTAAAAACGTAATTGAACCACGAAATTGCAAGAGAAAGAAATAGCCCTTAAAGCGGGGCTTACTCGCTACGAAATGAAGTCACACTCAGGAGCGTTAAGAAAAACGTCTACAGTCGTCAGTGTCGCAGCGAGAAGTGTGCTTTGAATGATTAGCAGCGAGATTCCAAGAACCCAAATCCTCCGAAGGGGTAGGAAAGGAATGAAGTGACAGGCATGGTCGAAAATTCCCCGTAAAGACTTGGCTTTCTTGAAGTGAAGGGGCGGGGCGGAAAAGACAATACGATGGCATGCAAAATGGAGAAGAAAGATGCTTTTGGCCATTTTTGAGGGTGACGAGTTATCCGGAGTAGAATTAAATTTGGTGACGGGTAAAGGAGGGTTATTTTACATTATTGTGTATGAGACCTTGTCGGGACCAAAGGAAAAAGACGACTTAAACGGAGTGACGACTTATCCGGGTGACGACTTAACGAGGTTTTACTGTATTATATTTCCCCAGTATAAAAATAAATAAATAACTTGCTTTATTTAATTTGCAAGATGATTCTTTCCTAGGGATGCACTTTCCTCCGATTTTTAACATTTTTATTAAAATCCCTTATTAAATTATTCTTTGTACCTTCTTTGATCTCTTCTCGAAAAATGTTTTGGGACTTTGTCTAATTTATTACAATAAAATTATTTTAGTAAGTATTGCCAGCAATAAATTAAACTCTTCAAAAAGGTTCTGTAAGGCCTGACATTTAATTTGTTTATTCGCAATAATTTCTTTCTTTGAAGCTAATCAGAGTAACGGATCTTTCATAATGACTTTCATTTGCTTTTGGCCATCATTCCTTGTAACAGAGACTTACATTTCGATTTTTTCTAATTAAAATTAATTTTTGAATATTACTTACTAAGTTCTTGCGTTAATTTTTTTTTCAGGAATAAAAACAGAAAAAACAAGCGTTAAAAAAATTAAGAGTTCTTCACTAACCACAACTAACACTACTAACTATCACGCAAGGTTTGAGTGATAGTTAGAAGATGGCATCAAAGAAAATTCAGTCACAGAATTCCGAGAGATAACGACTTTATAAAAAATTTGATAGTAAATTATTAGTAGCCGTTTATCTGGAAAACATTTCCGTATTCTTATTATCATCTAATAAGTTTCATTTTAATGCTGTCTCTAGCATTAAACATAACCTTTAACTTACAAATCTTCATCCAATTTCCTTCATCCAATGGTAATATTGTTTGCAATATTTATTTGATGAAGCAAAAACGACCTTTCTTTAATCTTGCCCAAATGACTTGCCCATAGCAATAAAAGTTTCTTTCAAGAAGATATACGAAAATGTATTATGAATAAAAAAGTTCTGTTACTGAAATTAATAAGTATATGTTATCTATAGATGTTGAACAAAAACAGCAGGGCTATATTAGATATACCCTTACAATGGACACTGATACAGCATTTCTTTATATTATTTGCAAAAATTGATTTTAAGAATGGAAGTTCCATTAATTTCACAAAGAATGACCTCCGACTTTCAATTTTCAATTGAAATGGCAAATCCGGCTTTTTTTCGATGATCACTCCTGAAAGATTCAACAGACCTCCATTTTCTTTGCACAAAACGATTAACTCCCTCAATTTCACATGTGTGCAAAATATTATATGCGAGTCAATAGGAGAAATATGATAACTGATAATCGTGTTTCCATAGGAATAGAGGTTAAATAGATGAACTCTGCTCATGTTTCCATAGGAAATCTATCGTTATACGTCCTTTAATTTATTTGTATAACTATCCCAAGAAATTAAATTAATTACGAAAGGTTGAATAACTGATTTCATACATTGGAATTTTTTTAAAATTTAATTCAATTCAGATATTTTCAAACATCATGTTTTTTATGAAACCATTCTAAAATTATAATTTTAACAAAAGGCATATTTTTGTTTTAGATTTAGATCATAAAAAAAAAAAAAACCCGAAGAAACCAGTTTTGTAAATTTCCACAATAGTCACACTTACAAAAAAATCAACTAAATATTTAGAAATGAAATAATAAATTTTGTTTAATAAAATTGAAAATTATCGAAATCTTACAAAGAACCTTTACCGAACCCATACAGGAAACGTTTATTTACAAGTCATAAATAAATCTCACAAATTATATTAACAATAAAAATTATATTGAGACAGAAAGATACAAAATAAGCATCTAATATAATTCTAATATATAAAGAATTATTGATATGATTATTCTTTTTCTTATTCCTACATCCAATACATCCAATAGAAATTATACTAATGTAGTTACAACAGAACACTGACATTTTACCAATTGTAACATCAATAAAAATCAACTCAAATACTTTTCAATTGAAAAAAATCTTAAAGATCTCATTACAAGCTTATTATGTAGTGATCCTCAATACATGCTACTGTTAGAAAATGTTATACGATAAAAAATTTATTCATTCCACTCAGGTTATGATACCAAGAGTACCCATTAATCTAGTGCAGTGCTTCTCAATATTTTTGCTTCACGGCACACTTAGGAATTTGGAAAAATCAGTAAAGTTTGTTCTAAAAATCGCACAGAACTCCAAACTTTTTCGTAGCTTTACTATGTATTCGACCCCGAATTAAACAATAGTGCAAAAGTAAACAAGCCCATATTTCTCGTTGAATTATAAAAATCTTGTAATTATTGACTCATTAATTTTAACAATTCCAGTTTGAGTTACTTACCAGTTACATCCTCTTGTGTTAATCAATAATTAATAATTATTTAATAATTATTCTGTTGTTGAAAATATTTAATATCTATTTTATATTTTCTCTTTTGCCGCGACTCATGCTTTGAGAATTTCTTCATCCTCTTCTTGTTTTTTTTTTTTAAAATGTTTAGTGTCTTTTAACAATTCAATTTCAATCATAATTCATTTTCTATTGCGGCTTATTCTGAATGGAATATTCTGTTTACTACATTAGTAAATAATTCTTGTTCTTCTTCGTTGCTGCTTTGGCTTCTTGCAATCCATTCACTTCATACTAAAAGAGTCTCCATCTCATTCATTCATTGTTTCTTACAGTTCTTCTTTCAGAACCTAGTATCTAACCAGTTTAGACAACTATTGGATAACACAATCTTGTGTTTTCAACTATTGGACCGGAACGAGATTAAAAATAAATGAATTCAACTTACTTTTTGACAATCAGGTTATTATGACGAAAACGAAATACAAATTTAGTAGCTTTTTATTTGCTTCATATTACAAATAAAATGTAACTTAAAAGAAAGTTCTGTTTTCTATTAAATTTCTATTACAATTCTTAAAAATAAAAAGCAAACAAATAATATCCTTTTAACTCAAATGGACAAACATTCAATGGAAGTAAAAGAATTTAGTGAATTTTAGGCATGAATGCCTAAGTTTGAAGTTCATAAAAATTGTTTTTCTATTTACATTCCTTTGTTTATCTTTTTTTTCTTAAAGAAGATTTACTTCTTTGTTATTTTATTTGACGAACTTTTTTTTTTCTTTTTTAATTTTAAATGTTGTTATTTTAGCATATTTTCCTTGGAAATTGAATCCCATCCTGTTTCTGAGTATGTTCAGCCCTAACAACTTTTGAACCTCTGATTCGATCTCTTTGAAACTTGGGATGCACATTTAGGGATTAAAGATTAGGTAATTAATTAGGTTATTATTTTATATTTGAAATCAATTGAAATGTGTTGTCAAGAAATTGGCGCGAGAATTTGACAAAAATTCCCATAGAAAAGCATTAGAAATAACAACAATGCTTCGAACAATGAGATTAATCCTATGAATAACGACTTAAAATTAATCGACTTTACACCAATTTAAATGTATAATGCGGATTCATTTAATTTTTCAGAATTAGAAAACTTCTGCATTTTGTTTTCAGAAGATTTTCTATTGCAACAAGAATTTCGAAAATTAAAGCCGATTTTGCTTAAAATTTGCTATTTCTTCAGTCTTTTTTTTTTGTTTGTTTTTAAATCGTGAGAACCACAAACACGAAAAGCTTGCGTTTATTTTCAGATCTAAAAATCTACAGAATACAATCAGTAGAAATTTTTGGTTTTTTTAAAGAAAAAGAAGAAAAAATGTTAAATCACAATACTTGTCGAAATCGGATGCAATGGACTACTTGAGGTTTACGCCCCTATCAACTTCACGTATGACGTGTAAGCACATGCGGCGAGAACATGTGGGGTAAACAAACATATAACTTAGTGTGAATTACTCAAAAAATCATCGATTTTTGATATTTCAAGACGGAATGATTCAGTACTGTGCAGTTCCGTATTGTAAAACGCTTGGAATATCTTGGGGCACGGCAGTGCCCCCGCCAAGACGAGCCGAAGGCAGGAAGGGCACCACGTGTCTTTTCTCAAAGTGTTTCTTCGTGTTTTCGAACCCTCATAGCTTCGACCTGGATAATACTAGAGAGCTCAAATTTTCAGGATAAGATGCAGTTAGCAGACTAATGAAATACGCTAAGTTTCATTTATCTAGCTTTTATACTTTGGATTTTATTAAGATCTGAAATACGTCGTACCCTCAATGCTTCGGCCTAAATAATACTAGAGCGCTCATATTTTCAGGATAAGATGCAATTAGCAGACTAATGAAATACGCTACGTTTCATTTCTGTTATACTTTGGATTTTATTAATATCTAAATTCCCACCCAAAACATTTCATGTAAAATGAGTTGCCAAGACTCACATGCTTATAATGCTTTCACTGTTAAAAAGATATGAGATCTCATGTAGAGCCAAGCCCCTAACTCTACAAGGCCTAACTCTACAAGCCTTAACTCTAAAAACCCAATATCTTGGTCATAAAGTATGGCTTGGCCGTTTCATGGAACTATTTCATCCCACCCAAAACATTTCATGTAAAATACGTTGACAAGATGCTCATAATGCTTTCACTGTTAAAAAGTTATCAGATCTCATGTAGAGCCAAGCCCCTCACTCTACAAGGCCTAACTCTAAAAACCGTACTATCTTGGTCAAAAAGTATGCCTTGGCATACTCCATATCCTTTACATAACTCCATGGGATTGTCTGTGCGACAGCCACGAAACGGCCAAGCCATTCATCTTTAATATTATATTTCTTCTATATCGATACGAGCTAAACAAAGCACATGGCATTGTTTATTCCACATGCGAAGCAGTAGCCTGGAGGGATATTTTGTAACTAAGAAGCCCCGCCTAACCTCAAGTGGTCCATTAAATTATATCTTTCTTTGATAATATATTGCTGTCGTCTTCTTCAATAGGCTGTAATCAACTTTACATATGATATGAAAATTTTGGGAGGCTTACAATCATTTCATCCAAATCAAATCTGTTAGTTCACCCTCTATATCTACAAGGGTTAATACAAAGCACATGGCATTGTTTATCCCACAAGCCAAGAAGTAGCCTGGTGGGATATTTTGTAACTATGAAGTCCCGCCTAAGCTCAAGTGGTCCATTATCTCGGGCGATAAGTAGTGTGTTAACAAAAGCGATTACATTTATTGTGCATAACAATGAAATGCTAAAAGAAAAAGCTTAGACGTCCATTGTTTAGATTCCAATGCTTTTCTCTGAGAATTTTATCTCCTTCTCGACCATGACAAGATTTCAAAACTTCGATTGTCTCTAGCCCTTAGTTAGATACTAACTTTCAAGATGATTCATTCAGTGGTTAAAAATTTATTAGGAGACATAGATACACAGAAACATACACAGAGACTGAGTGATCTGACAAGCCTCATTTTCTTATGAAAACCAGCTGAAAATAATCGTCAGTTTTTTTGTTTGTGTTGTTTCAACACCACTTTAAAAAAAAAATGCAGGAGAGTAAAATAATAATTAAAAAATTTAAAGAATAACGTTTTAAGAAAAGTTTTATTTATTTTATTAATGTTTTATTTTAATACACTGTATTTAATCATTTGTATGAATATCTATATATGCGGGGAGTGAAAAAGATTTAATAAGACCTGCACAAATAACATGATAATCATTATCTAATCGAATACATACAAAAAAATAGCAACAGGACTCTGAGAAGACTTTCTCCGTATCAATTAAAAATCAAATGGTCCATTCAGTCTGAAAGTTTTGGCCCTAAATTACTGATAGGTCTTATCAGTAATGTAAATATGCTAAACTATCACCCATCCTTATACAAAATAAATATGTCCTAAAATCAAAGCTAATTTATATTCAGCATTATTAGTTGAATACTGAATTAGTTAGTTAATTATTAGTTGAATAATGGCAATACTTCTGAGGCCTTAAGAAAAGTGGACAAACTGGTATGTAATTACCAAAATTTAAAGAGATCTTGCAAAATCACTTTCATCTATTAATCTCAGTTCACTGAACAGAAAATGATCTCTTAGAACTGTTTGCAGTTAAAAGAAATCAGGAGTTTCTTTAAACGTGCTGTAGTCTATCGGATACGTTTTTCTGGAATGTCAGTTGAACAGAATTCATATTATATTTGCATCAACCACAAGTTGCAGAAATGAAATTTTTAGGAGCTCTCTCGATTATACTCTAATGGTGTTAGAAATTATAAATTACAGTACTGTCAATCTCATTTTAATTTGGGAACCGTATTATTTAACCATAATTAATTGAAGATTAATTTTAAGTCTAAGATTTCAAATGGATATATGAAATGGAATATCCTTCCTATTTCTTAATAAAGCGGTTGGGATGCCGTCGCACTTGTTGAAAAAATATAAATAAGAAA
>JAFIDM010012231.1:100215919-100239472 GCA_023159025.1 Thereuonema tuberculata
AAAAAACAAAATAAAAGTTTTTAGGCGAGCATTTTTATAAATAAATATATTGTTTCCCATTTGTAAGAGGATGAGTTAAAAGGGCTGATGATTCAAAAATATTGGAATAAACAGCTGATATGCAATGGAAATACCGTTCACAAAGTAATCATCCCTTGCAGTCCACTTTTCAAACTTTTCGATGAGCATCTGTGTTCAATGTAGAAAAATGCTGGGTCACCAACACAACAAAACAAAACAGGAAACAGTCAGGAATTCACCATCTCCTTGACTACGTCTCTGCTTTGAAATTCACACGAATGTCATTGCTGATGTTCAACTCAGCGGAAAAGAATCCTACACAGCTGCCTATTCTCATGAACGAAAACCTCTGCATAAACAATTCCGATGCTTGCACTGTCATCAGACCCAATCTATCGCCTTTCAATCTTTTTTTCCCACTGATAATTTTGTTTAATTCTTCTGGTGAATCTTCCTTAGCGTCACTCCGTCAGACCATAAAAGCCCTGTTCCTTTGAATGCAATCTTTAAGGGGCCGTCCACAACACTGACTTCTGTTTCAGAAACACGCTTATCAGTTACACAATATAAATACCTTCCCTCAGATGTTTATCTCAGCAGGCTTCGAAAATCCATCCTGAAAATAAAGAATTAGAATAAAGTTTACCTTACTATGATGATGAAATAACAACTATTTTCTTAATTAAAACGATACAAATTGCAGTTGGACGATCCCTTAACATATCATTAACAAAAAACTAAAATGCTTTTCTGTGATGCATCTTATTTAAATTGTATTAAAATTTCAATTTTTTATTTTTTTATCAAATTTTTCATTTATTTGAAATTTATTGTTACCAGAATTTCTCAGTTAACCCTCTTAAGTTAACAATACAAGAGAACACAGCTCATCAACTAATAGATACGTGACTGTTACAGTTAAAAGGTTTTACGTGTGTGAATTCAAACAGTGAACATATAAATCGACAACACACTTAAAATAATTATAAAAACTTTCAAAGCTTTAAAAAACCGTAACATGTTTCGATTAGCTTCCGCTAAACATCCTCAGACGGAATGAAGGAGAAGGAATTATTCCGCCAATATATGGCCTCGTCAAAAAAAAAAAAAAATTATTGGCTTCACTCGTTGAGGTGAACCAATAATCGTGAATTGTTGCCAAACAGAATGATCGCTATCTAAGAAAATTTATTGAATCATTTTTTATTTTGAAGTACAAATCGTATAATACCAAGGTCTCTGTTGAAAACATTCTTCATTATGGCATTCAGTTTTAAATATTCTTGGGCCTTCTCCCCCCTCTGACGGTATAATGGCATTGGACTTGTGAGCTTCACGATTATTGGTTCACCTCAACGAGTGGAGCCAATAATTTTTTTTTTTTGACGAGGCCATACATTGGCTATATAATTCCTTCTCCTTCATTCCGTCTGAGGATGATTAGCGGAAGCTAATCGAAACATGTTACGGTTTTTTAAGTTTTTTAAAGTTTTTATAATTATTTTAAGTGTGTTGTCGATTTATATGTTCATAGATACGTGACTGTTAAACTCAAGGTATGAGGCTGATTCAATCACTTCACTGTCTGTTCTGAAGATATAATATTTAACAATAGGATCTCAAGATTCTCGTTGTCATATTGTCTCAGTATGAGATTTTTGAACTCATCTGCTCTCATGACAAAAGCAGAACTTGCAGAGGCACAATGTATATTACTAAACTCTTTTATGCCTCTGTGTGTGACCGGCGCAATATTGTTAATTATTAGTTTCCCTTGCTGAGAAAGTCAGATTATAATTTTTTTTTCCGCCATGCATGGCATTCGAACCGAGGACCTTTGTCCTTGCAGTCAGGAACGCTAACCATTGGACTAAAGCTGTTTCCCCCGATATCCAATCCTAATTTTATTCTATTTGTTCGCGCGCTATCAAATAATGAGTTCATTCAAAAAAGAATAAAATATCACTTTTTGCCACAACCGCTTGGAATCAATGCTTCTTGGATTGTCTCATACTTAACAGGGGGAGACAGGGGGCTGGTCGGATGGTCTTGTACAATATAAAACAAAAGGCTTATTGAACTCAGGAGAAGTCATATCGATGGCTTAGCGCAAAAGTAGCGAATATCCAAGATGCAAGTTTTGAGAAAAAGCTAATTTAGTGGGAAATGTCCCTCAAAACTCAGGAACAATTCCTGGAAGTCTC
Source organism: Thereuonema tuberculata (assembly GCA_023159025.1). Lineage (NCBI taxonomy): Eukaryota > Metazoa > Arthropoda > Chilopoda > Scutigeromorpha > Scutigeridae > Thereuonema > Thereuonema tuberculata. Next base: position 100,218,145 of record JAFIDM010012231.1, read on the forward strand.
ATATTCGGTACAGATATTGTCATTGGGGTATACTACAATGGCATGGGGTTAAAAATTTGATTGTTGCATTTTTCAAGCAGTTTTGGTCGATTCGACAGTTTGGATCTTACAGAAAGTTTGTGCCATTGAAATAGCTAAGGAAGAAGTAGCGAATGTGCAGATTCGCCACTTCTATCCTTATTAAAATTCATCACAACCTCCTTAAATGCTTGACCAAACTAGCGAACTACATAATTAGTTACGTTCATTGTTAGGGATTGACTAATACTAGCATCAGTATCAGCTAATATCCGTATATATCGGATCGGAAATCGAAGCGGATACCGTTCTTTACATTTTGGCCAAACCAAAGCGGTAAATCGCTTTGAAACTTCATTGTTCAGTAACTTTGGAACAAAAACAGATAGAAACATGCAATTTGTGACATTTTAAACTAGAAATTGATTAGAATAATCTTAGATAATTTTTGATAGTGTAATTTTAAGCTAACATTTTTCAATTAACAATTTATCCAAGGTGAGAAGGTTAGAGAAGGTGAGAAGGTGACAATGACCACGTGGCGTAATCTAGGGACAAACTAGCGAATACAGGCACATTCGCTAGTTTTATCACAGAAAAGTGTTCAGTCAGCAGAGATGAAACGGTCAATGTAGCGAATATGCACATTCGCTTCTATTGCCATTTCAGTTTTTAAAAAAGGGTACTTTTTCGCTAGTTTAGGTCCTAAAATCACAGGAAATATGCCATTTTGAAGGATTTGCTTGTTTTGTCCTACAAGAAGGCTCTTCAAGACACCTATTCGCCACAAAAAACTAATTTTGTATTTTACTGGATATTCGCTAATTTTGCGCTAAGCCATCGATATAGATATGAAAAAAGTTCTACTTCAGATGATCATGTTAAATGGTATTTCAAAATGAATCGTTTGAGTAATAGTTTCGTATCTGTCGATGAGGGAAAGAAATTAAAATTTTTTTTCACAAATTTCGCCAAATTTTGCCTTTAAAGAAGTATGGAAAGGTGATATTACATAACTCAGTGCGAATGCAATGACTTTTCAAAAATCTTGCTTTCTGACTATTGACATACAAAAGATAACACTTAACGGTAAGATTTTTAGTTAACATAGAAATTATTCAGAAACAACTCATCTTCATATGGAATTCGTCAAACTTAAGGGTACAGTTCGGTCTATTCTTGGGCGCAAGATATGTTCTATTTTAAATATTCGTATCTATACTAATATTATAAAGATGAAGAGTTTGAACGCGCTAATCTCAGGAACTACCAGTCCGATTTGAAAAATTCTTTTTGCGTTAGATATCCCTTTTTTGCGTTAATTCTTTTTGCGAAAAATTCTTTTTGCGTTATTGAGGAAGGTTACAGGCTATATAACATCACGCTACGACTAATAGCAGCGAAGCAATAAACATAAACGTCAACAAAACTGGCAAACTGTCGGGTGCGGCAGCGGCGACGGCGCGCTGGGTCGGGGGCGGGTTGGCCGCACGAGGAGAACCGAACGTTACCGAGTAGGGTCGAACAGATGAGATTTATAGTTAATGAGATGCACTTAGTTATGTACTCATAATGTGCATGAAACAGATATGTATAATCAGAATTTAATGCGGGTAAAACCGCGGGGCACAGCTAATTTATTTAATAAGACAATAGTAGCGTAGAATCGTATTCCATCGTAAGATTATGTTACTTGTAGATTGCAGTACTTCCATGAACGCATGGAGATAAAAAGGCTACATTAGAAAAGAATGGCCCAAACGTGAATTACTAGCTCCTGGACAGATAAATGTATTAAATATCTCATTAGTCAATCCTGAAAAAGTGTATTTATCTCCATTACAAATCTCGTGAAAAAATTGTCAAAGCAATGGAGAAGAATTGCCCTTGGTTCACAATTTTGAAACATAAATTTCCCAAAATTAGTGATGCAACAAGTGAAGAAGAAATATTTATTAGTCCACAAATACGAACACGAATGCATGATGAAAAGTTTGAGTAACATTTAAATCAAGTGGAAAAAGCAGTCCAGCAATCATTCAAAAAAAGTTGCTCAGAATTTTTTGGGAAATCGAAACGCGGAGAACTATGTGATATAGTGAGTGATCTTATGTACAGTAAAACCCCGATTAACCGAACTAAAGGGGGGGGGGGGGGGGAAGCCGTTCCGGATAACAATTTTTCGGTAAAGCCATGAAAATCTATTACAGCTACAGTATTTTGTATTGTAATTACAGTACGTATTTTTGAAAGGTTTTGAAGGTCAAACGAATTCAAAAATCTCTTTGGATGCTATACTTATGTTCTTTATTAAAGTTAAAATTACATTTTTAAGATTACAGTAGGCTACATCAACATACAGTATTCTGTACAATTAATAGTTTGTAGCATATGAATTACTCATTTAAAAAACTCAGTAATTTTTGTTTGTTTTTTCCGCTAGCCATAGCCCACACACTCTCGCCCTCGAATTATTTCCGTGCAGTACAGTATTATTGGTTGGATTTTCGATTTTCGGAGGCGTTTCGGATAACCCGGGTTTCGGTTGACCCGAGTTCGGTTAACCGGGGTTTTACTGTATATGATTTCAGAAGATCACTTACTATATCACGATAGTTCTCCGCGTTTCGATTCATTAATGTTACAAAATTATATGATGTAACATGTCCATGAAAATCTATTTCTTGGACTCGCATATAAGCTTCTTCCCAGAAAATCTCAGTGATGAACGAAAACAAGAACACTTTCATTCATCACTGAAAATGAAAGGAAATTCATCACTGAATTTATCAAAAGGAGATTTCTACAATGGAAAAGAGGTATCAAGACAAATGCAGCCCCAATATGCTGGCTGATTACACTGGATGGCCAAAAAAAATTTTGTTTCGATTGTTGACACCATTCCTGCTGATTCTTATGTAAAATGACCTCCTGAATCCGAATATAACCTCCGTTTTCCCCCATCGTTTTCCACCGTTTTCGGAGGACGCCCCCCACCCTATTTTTATCACTTTTCGATAATTTGGAGGGATTAAAAGGATTATTTTAGCCTTTACATGTCTTCTGAGGGGCTAGAGAGGTGAAAAGTTCTACGCAATGAGGTAGATTGGGGGTGGCGTTTGCCCCCTTAAATTGTAAAAAAATCATTAAAAATGATCGATTCTAATTTGTTTTTTTCGCCAATTTTTCCCTTATTTTCTACATATTTCAGCTTCCAGCCCCCCCTCATCCTTCTCCAAATAATAAAAATATATATTAATTATATATAGCAACAATAATAAAAATTTCTAGCAATAATATTTAGCAACAATAATAAAAAATATATAGCAACAGTTCGGAAGAGTCACTGTACCACGCTCGTGGTCTCAATACCTCAAGCGCAGAAATAAAAAGTAAAATATAAATAATAATAATAAATAAAAATAATAAATAAAATAATAAATAAATAAATAAATAAATACATAAATAAATAAATAAATAAAAGAACTTTTTGGTTAACAACAAAAGTGATGATTACGTCGCTCATGTCGAGAAATTGCTGTCAGCGTTCAAGGCCATGGAGTGTAACATGTCTCTGAAAGTGCATTTCCTTCACACACACCTGGACTTCTTCCCTGAAAATTTAGGAGCATGGGGAACGGTTCCATCAAGTCATCAATAAGTTCGAGAAGAGATTTTCAGGGAAGTGGAATGCGAGCATGTTGGCAGAGTACTGCTGGTTTTTGGTACGAGAAACTTCTATCTCAGAGTACAAAAGAAAGCAAGCACCAAATGAAGATACTTATTTATTTTATTATTCTTTACATTTGTTACTTTACTTTTTACATTTATTATTTTACATTTAATATTTTACTTTTTATTTCTGCGCATGAGGTATTGAGACCACGAGCGTGCTGCAGTGACTCTTTCGAACTGTTGCGATATATTTTTATTATTGTTACTATATATTGTTGCTAGAAATTTTTATTATTGTTGCTATATATTGATAATATATATTTTTATTATTTGGGGAGGATGAGGGGGGCTGGAAAGTGAAATATGTAGAAAATAACTGAAAAAATTGGCAAAAAAAAACCAGGAAGAATCGATCATTTTTAATGATTTTTTTACAATTTAAGGGGGCAAACGCCACCCCCTAATCTACCTCATTGCTACAAATGTTATGTTTTAGAACTTTTCACCTCTCTAGTTCCTCAGAAGACATGTAAAGGCTGAAATAATCCTTTTAATCCCTCTAAATTATCGAAAAGTGATAAAAATAGGGGGGGGGGGCGTCTCCCAAAAACGGTGGATGATGGGGGAAAACGGAGGTTATATTCGGATTCAGGAGGTCATTTTACATAAGAATCAACAGGAATGGTGTCAGCGACAATTTTCATGCCGTCCAGTGTTATTGTTGGACCATCAAGAGAGATGCTCCACAGGCAAAATAATGCAGAAAATCAACATCTCATGCTTTCTAGGTAAGGCAGAATGTTTGTGCATTAGATTCTTTAGTATTATATAATTATTAAATTTCCTAAAATTGCAAACACTTGTCTCTTGAAAACCTTGCCTGATGAAAAACATCTAAAATCAAATTTGAATTGAAGATTAAAAGTACTTTCAGATTCACCTACTTTAGTTCTTGAGACAAAAGAATATTATTTTGTTCCCCCCCCCTCCGTGTAATTAGAGTCTAACTGGGATTATCACATTCGTCTACATAAACCGAAAATCTATTCAAATATAAATTTTTATGAATGCTTTTATGGCCATTATTTTGTTTTCTTGTCTTTTCTTGTTTTTTTCTTTGCTTTCACTGAGCTGCAGATATTGGGTAAATCCAACATAAGATTGTTAAAAAAAACCTGAAACAAGCTGTTTTGGATTCCCGGTATCAAAAATTCCGAAGCAGCTCAGTAAATTTTATTTGTATGCGGTTTTATTCCTTTTTTCTACCTTGTTAATTGTCTCAAGCACGTTAAGCCTTCCATTTTTATATCTGCTTTCATCACGAATAAAATTGTTGGTGTAGGCTTCTCTTCAATTCAGTATTGCATTCTAAATTAAGTTGTAATAAGTTAGATACTGCTTACAAATTGATCAACTTAGTGCCTAGTTTTGACTATAATGTCCAGCTTTGATAAACTTATAATAGTGATTTATTTGATCATTTTATACTAAGCGTTCTTTACTTCTTTATGCTAAAAGAAAATAGCGATATTGTTACATTGGTATAGGTAAATTAATTATTTTAAGCGTAGAAGTAAGTTTATAAGTTGCTGATCATTCACTGCCCATAATTTTGGGATATCACATTATCCCAAAATAAATTTTTAAAATAACTTTTTAAGCAATTACAATAAACTAAAAAAAGGCAATTCATTTTAAAATTAAAATAAACACAAGACGTTAGTAATCCTTGTAATAAATCAGATTAAATATTGAGGAAGTCCTGAAATCACGACAACTTATATCACTGTGAATTATAAAATTTTGTTAGATTTGATTAGTAATTGGCAAGAATTAAGAACCTTTCGAAAAGGACAAAAGGTGAAATAGAGTTCGAAGTACACTTTGATAGTTGAAAAAATTATATCGATCCGTCAATTACAATATTAGTAATATGTACAGTGGCTCGTAATTTTGCAAGAACAACCAGATAAAAGAAACAATCGAAAAACTACATAGCACATTGAATAGTACTTCTTAAAAATAAAATGATTTAAAATCATTTAATGTATCGGATCTGCATTTTTACCTCAATTTCTATTGAGGCATTAAAGATAAGAAAAGTAATTATCATTTATTGATAAGTAAAGCATTGTTAATTTTTCGTTTCTTACCATTTTTTTTCAAAGTTCAAAATTTTATCACGGATTTTGGAAAAGGGTTGTCCTTCATACAATGTTGGCTATTTCCGATGTCCCAACTTAATACAGAAACCGAAAGTTTCTTTTATTCTTTTGAACCGAACAGTTCATGATTCTTCAATGTATGCGGAATTACGTTTGGAACACATTATTTCATAAACTATATCATTAGGGTTGAATTTACAATTTCTTCAATGACTAAAGTGACTTCCTAGGAGTAGACCATTGTGTCCTATAAGCCTAAATCTATACTTTGTAAAGACCTTTAGGAAATTATTAAAATGGGGGGGGAAGAAGTAGATATGAAAATTGAATTCTGTTTTTTAAAATCAACAACTTCTTTAATTTCGTTTTTCTTATATTCCTTAATCCATCTTCTAATTAAAGTTCCTGGGTAATTACTAAACTTTTATAAAAACAACGAAAAAATAAAATTATGTATAATATTATAATATTATTATAATATAAAGTTATACGAAAGTTCTAGGAACTAACCAATATTGGAATCTAAGCAACGGAATGAAAACAAGCTGAGATATTGTTTGACCTGGATTTGTTTGCTCCATTAGTCATGTGGCATTTACCCAACTGATGGATCAGTGCAGAGATCTTTGGGCTTTCATTGATGTGGGTAATTACATTCTGAATGAAGTAGATGACCTTCATTCCAAGCTGTTGATTATTTCCTGATTAATGCTGATCCGAGTTCTAGAAGAAAACATTCTAAATGAACGACTCAACAAAAAAGAAAATTACCCATCACACACACATAAAAAAAAGTTCATAAATCTATCAAAATGTAAATAAAATAAAGTACGATTTATTAAAAAATAAATAAGTGGTTACTTTATAGGACATTAGTTATCGAAATACCTGATAAATTTAGATATTTGTTTCAATTAAAAATTCGAACCATATAAAAGTAATTGATACACTTGGTATTATTCTTTATTTTGGATTATGTAAAGTTATTAATAAGTCAGAGGTTTTCATAGAACTCTGATGAAATTGAAGTTTAATCATTCTTGCTTTTGAGATTCCAATAGCAGAGAAAGACCTTTGACTTCAGAAAAGCAATAAAGAGGTGTGTGGGTGATGGTTGTGCGCTGTCCTGGATGATTCCAGTCTCTCTTCGTTTAGCAATAACAACTGGAGTCTGAATTATGGAGTCGAATTTCTGAATTCTTTCTGACTGAATTCTCCAAAGGCATGATTAGATCTAAAAAATAAAAAAATAAAAAACTATTACGTAACCTAATTTTTAACCATAGGAGATAAAAAGTCTGAACTGACACTTACCTATTGTCAATTAAGTAAAAACTGCTTCATTATCATTCATTAATTTCTGTGAAGTACTACTAATACTGTAAAGAGTATTAAATTTCTCCTTAATACTCCGCCATGAAACCTCCTTTCCTTGTTGAGTTTGGATTAATTTCTTTTAGAAAGAATGCATTGTGAAAAAAACTTTTGATCTAGATTGTAGAGACCTATCGCCGAATCATCAAATATCATCGACCCGTTTTTAATCTGCCTTGTTTTTACGAAACGTTATGCCTTGAACTAATATAACTAGCTAACTAAGTAGCTAAGGGTAACTAACAATTACAATCACTGATTTTTTAAATTATAAACCTGATTAATCTATACCTATAAAAGGCTTAACCACTGACTGACTGAGTCAGTGACTGATTCATCCAAGCACAGCCAAAACCAGTAGACCTAAAACTTGAAATTTTCGGGATGGACTCCCCTTATGACGTAGGCGCCAAGAATGGATTTTTTAAAAATATCATCCCTAAGGGTATAAACGGGAGTGGGGAGTTTCTTGAAGGTTATGAATATCTCGGAAACGGTTTGAGCTAGAAATACGAATTAAATAATTAATGTTAAATGTTATGTCAATGTTAAATATCTAATAAATAACATTACAATGCTATTTATTTAAAATCAACATATTAAAAGAAATTAAGTAGAACTTTAACTTATCTAAAAGCTTTTTTTTTTATTAGAATGATAAAATTCGTGAGAAAAAAAAAACGCTTTTTATAAAAGCTATTTATATCGATATTTTTATATCAATTTTATGTAAATCTAAATATTATAATTCTTACGATCAGTAAATAATACTTTTCAAATAAAAACAAGAAAGAAAAGGTTGTCAGTAAATTTTAAATTACATAACCAGATCATCGCGATCTACTTATTCCTTCCGCCGAAGAAATATTTGATTCTACTTTTAACGCATTCCCTAATTGTTAGCCATCGCTGCAAAGTTAACAGCACAATGTAGTAGTCCTCAGTATCATTTCATCCCAGCCTGCTTTCAGCAACATTGCGGACGATAATAACTTTTTTTGCCCCAAATTTTTGGAATCAATTTTTATTTACATATTTTACCTTATACTTTTATATCCTTTCAGAATATATAAGTATTAATAATATTTTTGTGCGATGATTACTGATTAAGTGATCTTTAAGTCAACGAACAAATATTAGATTTGAAAGTTTTTTTTTTATTAGTTTTTATTTACTTTTAGATTTTTAATTTACTTTCTATACAGAGTGATTCACGAAGATATGCAGAAACTTCGGGAGCTCATTCTACATGTAAAAGTAAAGAAAAAAAGTTATATAAACATAGGTCCGGAAATACTTCGGTATCGAGTTACGGCTAGTGAAAGATTTCGCCCATAATATAGTACCCTGGGTGAAATGAAGACTTACTGGAAGTCTGGGAAGATAAATTAAGGGGCGAAATCAGTGGTTTCTTATGGTTGATGACCTGAAAAATCGAATGAAACATGTCGCAGAACTGTATCTCCCAGTGGTTTGAAGCTTATCCCATGTGGAACCTACAAAAAAGTTGGAAACACAACAACAGCTGTTCAACAATAATGTGAATTGCATTGTTTTGATTTATTGTTAGAGCTAACAACTGAGGTGTAGACCATGTGCGTATAGTTGTACTACATTATGGGCGAAATCTTTCGCTAGCCGTAGCTCGAAGCATTTCCGGACCTATTGTTCATATAACTTTTTTTCTTTACTTTTACATGTAGAATGAGCTCCCGAAGTTTCTGCATATCTTCCTGAATCACTCTGTATAAGATAACTTTACTAACTGATTTTCATAAGAAGAGGTTTTTTTTTTAAATTTTCAATAAGAAGTAGATTTGCATTTCACACAGTTTTTTTTTTTTATTGTTTTTTTAAAAAGCTATTTAATAACGATTTTTACTTACTTGTCAGAATGAAAAAAAAATTTTTTTTTTAGATTTAAATTATTAAAACTAAATTTAAGATTTTTAAATTATCAATTTTTATTATCTCTTGTCGTTTTTCTTAAAAATAAAAATTGAAATTCTGGGATCGCCGATGGTTTAGCTAGTAAACAAACAATTGAAGAATTATTCCTAACAAATGAAAGAAATTCAAAAATAAAATGCCTCAGGATGGATCTTCCTAAATTTCTCTTAAGTTCTGAATGCGAATTTTATTATATTTTAGGAATAACTGAAACTGAAGCACATTGAATATCCTCCTATGACGCTAAAGGGACCACGTTCACTATCTGCTGATGCAGTTCCAGATTCATGATAACTCATACGTCATTTCCGGAGGAGCGCTTAAATGATTTCGGCGTATTTTGTATTATCACAGAATGTAGGTAAAACCCTGTATTACCAGAAATTGATGAAGGGGAACGAAATAAATGACTTTAAATGGAGATCGACAACAGCGCTCCAAGCGGCATTTCGATGGAATCTCAATAGGAAATCACTTATTGTTCTGTTTCTTGCATTTTGTAAACTTAGAATGGGTCATTTTAGATAATAGTTTACAAGTCCAGTTATTTGTGCCCATCCTAAAAGCCCGCCACCATGATAAGACAAGAGTCATTTGGAGTGCCAACTTTGGTCACAACCGACAGTCCTACGTGACAAATGTCTCAGTCGACCACAACCAGTCTACTCGGAAAGTTCTACTTCCATCAGACTGTTTCCCCGTCACGAACTCGATAACCAATTAGAGTGAAACTTTGGAACATTTTCGTCATGAAAGACATGCAGATAAGTAGCGATTTTGTTCTCTACTTCAGCTGAACCGATAGAAATTGCGAAATTATTATCACAGTATTGACATTATATTTGCAAAGGAAATAAAGCTTACACTTACATATATTAAATGTACGAGACAGAATATATCAGAGTATTTTCAAAAAAAAAAATATACAGCGTCAGCTGTTGTTCGCATGAATTTCTGGGATCGTCTATCGGTAGATAGTAAACAATTGAAGAATTGTTCCTAACAAATGAAAGAAATTAAAAAATAAAATGCCTCAAGATGGATCTTCATAAATTTCTTGCGAATTTTATCTGCTGATTTATACAGATTACTCAAAGGATGAGGAAAAGGATTAGAAATAAAGCTTAACGTGCATTGCAAGTATTATCAAAACAAAAAAAAATTTTTAATGCACCTAAGTAAATTATCAACAAAAAAATAATTATCAAAAAGCATTTATTCGGTCCGTAAGGAACATGTCTCCTGCACAAACTATGTTGAGCTAAGTGTTGATGAACTGATCGCAACTGATCCCCCGTGATGCTTCACACATGTAACGTCATACCGTTCTTTAAGTCTGACAAATTTGCAACATTTCCACGATAAACCATGTTCTTTAAATGGCCCCTCAACCAGAAATCACATGGATTTAGATCCGGAGATCGTGACGGCCAAATAGGAATAGGGAATAGGAATATATCGACTAATAACCCTCTGATCGGAGAAATGTTGGCGCGAAAATGCTTTCAGTGTGTCTACGATGTGGGCGAGCACTGTCTTGCATAAAAGTTGAAAGGCATTGTTGCTGTTGAGATTGGTGTAAGAGAGAATTCTGGAGCATGCCATGGTGTCACAGAGCTATTAGAAGCAACTTCTTGGAAGAAGAATGTTCGATGATAAATGTGGAAGTGAATCCACATTAGTCAGTCACTTAGGAGGGTGCAGGAGATATTGATGGAAAACAGAGGGATTTTCCACGACTCAAACTTGGGGAACAATTATGAAAAATAAAAATCATATTTGACCTTATATTTCCATTAATCTACTTTCAAAAGTTAACCATCCTAAAAATCTCGGCTCAATTTGAAGTATTTTTCAAGATATCGGCCTGCGAACACACCCAGAATTGTGTCATGACGTCATCAAAACGAAAACGCTCTGTGATTGGTGTGATGTCATTTATCCCGACCGCGAGACTCGTTCAGCGTAAAGACTCGATCAACACAAAACTTTCCCGATTTTTGTGTTTCATTCAATTTTCAGATATGCCTCTGCCGGATCCCAGTCTTGTTAAGGGCAATTCAGGGAATTCACTGATGGTAGATTCCCTAATGATTGCCAGTTTTTTTTGCTGGAAATGAAGATTTCGTTTTCGCCGAAATATAAAGGGCATGAAAACTCAAAGGCAATCAATACTCTCTTAGTAAGCAAAGATAAAGACTTGTTGATTTTTAAATATTGTGTAAAACTTCATGAAAACTTTAAACATTTCATTTATGTAATTTTAGATGTGGGAGAATTTCGTAAGACGATTCTGCTATAGGCTTCGTTCAGCTGCGAAGGCATCACGGTGCCAAAAAAAAAATGCATTTATATGTACTTCTAAATTTTATAATAATAAAACACATACGTATAATATACACCGGTATACTGTAAATACTACATAATTTTTTTCTTCACAAAATCTTTCATTACGTCATCAAAATTGACCGATTTCGTCGACCACGGGAACTTCTAAAGCGCGCCTAGGGCCTGCCAATACGCTGACCCGCCTTGTTAAGGCGACTTACCGGCCACTGCCTAGCTTCATAAAACGAAGGCTATGTTACGGGTGAGATGCGCAAATCACAAACAAAAGCAAATGTATATTTTCATACTTCAAAAGCAAATCACTTCAAATTTAATAAATAAAATAAGAGAAATAAAAAACATTTTTTTGCTTCTTTTGAAAAAAAAAAATTAAAAAAAAAATCAGCATTAGCAAAACACGGCAAAAACGGAAAAGAATTTAGAAATTATTTCTAAATTATTAGTATTCGTCACAATAATAATGTCACATTATTATTGTTACTTTCCGCACGTTAATAACCTTCATAATTTAGAAGTTATTTTTAAAATAAAATTAAAAAGAAAATATAATTTTAAATCTTTTCTATATAAAACTATTCTCTAATTGACCGAAAATAGAAATGGTGGACTTTACGAAACAGATACATTCAATCTTAATTTTTGTTGCGTTTATCACTGAGTATTTTTCAGCTTTTTAACGTATTTTATAACAGAGAAAAAATACTAATAAATATTTGAGTATTTATTTTATTTTAAAACCTTACTAAAAAAATTTCAGCCACATCAGAGAACAATTTAAATAATTCCGAGTAATGCATTGGCAGTCACCATTAAATCCATTGTAAGAAATAATTTTATTATTATTTAATAGCATGCACATTTTAAAAGAAACATAAGTTATTTTGTAATACATTACAGTGATCTTGACAGACAATACAATTAGATTTTTCGGCGAGCGGTGTTTCTTTTCTTACTGCATTCTTCGGCACGGAATTAACAATTTTGTCTGGCGATGTGACGCTTGTATTTTTGCACATTGGCATAATATAATATTTATAATAACTTTTAACTCCTGTGAAAGTTTCACAGACGCCATTTGAAAGAAAGCAATGATAATTTGAGTAAGAACTCTCGCACCTGCCTGACTCGGTCACGACCACGTGACTATGCTTTTTGGAGGCGTGGCTAAAAGCCAAACTTTAAGCGAAAATTTCCCCTATTTAGAAACTACGGATTGAAATAAAATTTTAACCACATTAATATTATGTTAATTTCTCTCAGAAAATAATTTTAGCTCAATATGACAATTGTTCCCCATCAAGATAAAAATATGCCTCGTCACTCCGTAGGATATTCTATTTGCACGACACATCAACTGCCATTCTGACAAAGCGGTCAGAATTTTTTTTTAAACTATTGCTTTGTTTTTCTTTTTTGCCAATCAATAAAAGGGATTCTCTTCACTTTCTACTAAAAAAGTTTGTTATTTATAGATAAACTTAATAATGCGACAGATCTCAAAGAAATTTTTATCTCGAATTTCAAGTTAGCCACATCTGAGAAAACTTTCCCAGCAAACGCTTTCAAACATTAAATTCTCCACAAGATATACATCTTTAAAACATGAAGTCATCTGTCTTCGATAAGATGAGAAAGTTTTTCTTATTTTTACCTAATGTTTTCATACAAAACTTATGCTTACTTATAAAGTGTTGATTCTCAGTAAGAGCATATTCTCTGCAAAAGGATTGATGATTTTACTTTACAAAAAAAAGAAATGAAATATATAAATTATAATCCTTTATAAATTATAAATTATATGAAATCATCAGATATTTAAAGAATCAATGCAGCCGCAATCATCAGAACTGAACAGAAGTGTTCACATGTATCTTATCGACGTATTAACAAATATTAATTTATTTTTTAATCAGTTTATGTTTTCCTGTGATTTTTTAATTTTATTATAATCCTACTGAAAACAAAAGATAATTACTTCTCCTTTTTTATTTCATATTTTTTTTTTTTGCTTCTCTGTTTCAGAAGCTAATTATTCATGAAGTCAAACGATGGCAAAATATATTGAATTGGCAGTTGATTGGTTATATCTCTCTCATCACGTACTTGTTCTTAACAACGTGACACCAAATAAATAATAATTTTACATAATTAATAATATTTATCAAATATTACTACTACCAGTACTACTACTACAACTGCTACTACTACTACTACTACTACTACTAATAATAATAATAATAAACTTATATAATTGGCTAATTTCGACTGTCTGTCTGTCTGTCCGTCTGTCTGTAACTCGATATAATTAAGCTATTAAGATAGATCCAACGGTTCTCAATGGTACCATTGAAACAAGGGTACTCAAATTGGATGAAATATTAGTTCATTTTGTTATTCCATGTTGTTTCCATGAAATTTTAACTGAAATTCTAGCAAAACAAATGTTCAAAACCACATAATTTTGTTACCACTGCAACCATTTTAATGAAATTTGGCATACTTACTCAGTTGTTTATGCTGATTTCGAAACTCAAAACCATTTTTGCCCTAGAAGCTTCACAAGTTAGCACAGTATTTAGATTACACTTACTTTATATTTGATAGTTGATAATAAAATGATTTTTTCAGATTTTTTTATGCCTGTCGTCCGACGGGCTTTGCTGCTAGTAATAATAAAAAGCATCAATGGGTGAGTCCAGTTGTTTACTAAGTGGCATCCTAGAACAGCTGTTTCATACAAATATGGCGTGATCATCAGCTAGAAGCAGTTACCAGTAAACAACTAGATCTCGATACATACGCCTACAGGAAATATAATAGAATTCAATGAGGAGTCTTCAAAGCTTAAATGAAGAATATAAAATTCGCCAAAAGGATAACTGGCGAGAAAATTCATCTGCACGTGTTCCGCGGCCGTTCTGAATTTTTTAGCGCATAAAAAATTATAATTTTATAATATCCTTAATAGGCTGTATATGAAAATAAAAAAAAAGCAAAATGAGAAAAATTCTATGATAGTTATTTCTTAAGTCAGCAATTGTGATGACGTAATGAGAACCTTAGCAAAATTGACTCATTCCCTTTCAAGCTCTTCCCAAATATCGAGTATTTATAAGTTGTTTTTACCTGAGCTTCTATTTTAATATTTTAAAACTTCCTATGATAAGGATAAAATTGGCATGCAATGCTACGTCAAATTATAGTTTTGTTTTGTTGATGTCAAATTTTTTTTGTTATTATAGTTTTTTTAGTGCGATAAAACATGAAAAAATATTAAAGTCATAAAAAGCATATTTGTAGGTGATTTCAGAATTTAATTTTCTATTACTTTGAATAAATGCTTTGAATAGATCATCATTGGATAGTGGATTAAAGGAAGGTTTCCAGCAGTTGCTAAACTTTTTCGAGAAGATGGCCTGATACATACCTTACAGATGTGTAAATTTGATGGATCAAACAGACAATTTTAAAATGATGTAAATGGAATTGAAAATGTAACTTAGGAAAAATCAAAATTTATTAAATTTCTCAATATCAAATACCTTTTATGTTAATTTATTCTGCCAAATTAATAAACAGAGATTAATTAATAAAATTTATTATTTTGAATGATTAAAGTACAAGAAAACGTGAAATCTAGAAAACGATAGAAGTGATATAACTGTTTATAAAATTCCGCAACATTACGATTTAGAAAAGAAATTGACGAATCATTAATATGGTGAAACCCATAAAATGTTGGCATTTATTCAAAGTAATAAAAAATTAAATTCTGAAATCATCGATAAATATTCTTTTTATGACTTTAATGTTCTTTTTATGTTTTATCTCACTAAAAAACGATAATAACAAAAAAAATTTGACATCAACAAAACAAAACTATAATTTGATGTAGCATTGCATGCCAATTTTATCCTTATCATAGGAAGTTTTAAAATAATAAAATACAAGCTCAGGTAAAAACAACTCATAAATACTCGATATTTGGGAAGAGCTTGAAAGGGAATGAGTCAAGTTTGCTGAGGTTCACATTACGTCATCACAGTTGCTGACTTAAAAATAACTATCATAGAATTTTTCTTATTTTGCTTTTTTTTTTTTTAATTTTCATATACAGTCGCACCTCTATTTAACGAAGTCACTAAATCCCGAAAAAAAGTTCGTTATATGGAAAACTCGTTAATTAGAGATTCACCTTTTAAAATTACTTTAAACTACATAAAGCAGATTTAAATAATATAAACAATAAATATTATTAAAAAAAGTAATAATTTTAATGACATAAAGCACACATTATCATATGCGTACTTAAATTTTGCTAATAAAGTCTATTAATTTTGTCTTGAGTTTTTTTCTTTTGAAAAAGTGTCTCGCATCTTTGCAATGCACTAAAAACCCCTTCAGTATTTTCTTCAAATTGTAATCCACGTCGGATTGTTTCAAATGATTTTAGCATTTCATGATACGAAAGTTTTTTTTTATTTTTTTTATTTTTGCATCTGATCATTTCCCTTTTCATCATCTTCATCTTCATTGCAATTCATAATTGTATTGTTTTTATTTTTCACACTGTCCAAAATATCCGATTCAGTTAGTGTTTCCGAGGTCTCAACTTCAAAACTTCAAAAAAAGTGAAAGATAATCATCAGTCAGCACATCATCGTTAATTACTTCTTTTTCTCTCAGCTAAATCCAAATTTCTTTCATTTCCTCTAAGGAATGTTGATAATAAAAACATTTCAAGGAGAAAAAAAAATAGATACCGCGAAAAAATTCGTTAAATAGAAAATGCACTTCGTTATTTGGAGGTTATTTACGAAGAAATTAGCAAAATGTTCTTGGTTCCAAAGAAAAGTTCGCAAAATAGAGAAATTCGCAAAATAGAGGTTCGTTAAATATAGGTCCAACTGTATATTAAGGATATTAATGAGTTATTTGAACCGATGGGTTCAATTTTCGCAGAACTTTAGTTTGGTCGTACCAAATTTAGTTTTCCTCGTCTGGCCATCTCCAGTTTTTTCCTATTTTTACCATTCGTCATAGCTATGCCAACTGATCCCTACTTAACTATGCCAACTAGCCCCACAGGGATTTCCAAAAAAAAAAAATGGATACCTCACAATCCCAAACATCAGAAACAAAAGATTATGATACATGCATGCAACCACAGTTATCCACTCTTTTGAGAACCGCCATCAGCAGTACCTTAATTCGATCTACATGCTCACCAGAAAAAAAAAATTACGATGAAAAAATTTACTCACCAGTCAGAAAAACGATGAAACAGGGGTCACTTCCTTCGTGACGCTTCCAAGCAAACTAAAGTCACAGTGGATGGTGCACCTTTACATGCACTTCCCACTATCAAGATGTCAGCGCTCTAGCTACACGGTGGCAGGAAATAGAAGGTGTGTGCCAACTAGTCTCTTATGCCAACTGACCCCGGTCTCCCCTAATATTTTAGGGGAGCTTTTCTTCAGAAGCAAATTTTAAAATATATTTGCTATCATTAACTACTATTTTAAAAATCGTTAAGTAGCCCGCACACGAGGGAGCTTTTGGCCGAGTTACATGTGCAACTTGATGCCTAGAGCGGTTTTTTGAGCTGCATGGGCCAAGTTGCATGGAAGTTGCATGGAAAAAAAGCTTCACAGAACGGCGGTGCACCACGGAAAGTTGCATGGAATTACCCAATCACAGTGCAGCATTTTTATACGTCAGGCGTGACGTCATGCTTAAGGAAGAAACATGGCGTCGAAACAGATTTCCTTCGCTTCAGATGGGCGAATCGCGAATACAGCAAAAATATCAGATTATTTCGAGTTTCTTTCACACATAAATACAGTTTATATGTAAATGCAGTAATTTATTGCGGTAGAATGTAGCATAGCGTTTGAAAAACCTAGATTTTTTGAATATTTCACATCGCAAGCGGATTGTCGCTCATTCACCATTTCCGGAAACTGCCACGTGACGTCATTGTTTCAGTGAGCAATGGATTATTATTGGCTGTTGGTCGTTGTTATTCGTGAATCGCATTATTGCCATCAACTGCGATTACATACCGGCTAATAATATTATAAAAATATTTCTCATATGTTTAAAATAAATCACAAATATTTAGTTTTGGAACGATATCACAGCAGTATCCTTGACGTCATGTCCAGTGATGTCATTCAAATTCGTAGTGTGCTTCGTTTGTTGTCCGCACGGCGGCGCTAACAATGTTGCATCGTTTGCGCACTGATAGTCGCATGCAGCTTTTTCTGTGCACCTCAATTTCCTCGAGTTGCACAGAAAAAGCTCCCTCGTGTGCGGGTAGCTTTAGACTACATTAATCATTTTTTATTTTTTTTAACTGAGCATGCGAGATCCTAAATTTTCCATTTGAACATTTCTTCATTTATTTATCTGTTTCTCGGCTTGTCTGTTTGTTTGGATTGCTCCATTCTAAAACGACAGGAGGGATTTCTTTAAAATATGGTCCAATTCAAAACATAAGCCAATATATTTTGTTCTCTGATTCTTAGATAATTTTTTTTTGTAATTCCTGTTATGAATAACAAGAGCAAATAGTGGACGGAAAACTAGAACAACTAAGAATATGCATCATAAAGTCTGCAATCAAAATATACAAATGTTCAAATATTCAAAAATATATTTCCAGCAAAGCTAAACTTTTATGGTACCTGCAAATTTTTTCACATGCAATCCAGTATCCTCTGTATTAAAATCCACATGACAAGAAAAAAGACGAAATAGCTTTTAATTTGAACTAAAATTATAAAACTGAAAATTCTCAAAATTTTCAAAATAACCAAAAAAAAAAACTTTTTCCAAATTCACTTCATTTAAGGAACAAAAAAAAATGATAAAAAATTTCCTTTCTTATTAAGGTGGATGAGAACTTAATAAAAAAAAAAAGAATTTTTTTTTTACTTTTAGTAAAATGTTAATGTTTTTCAGCGAATATATTATTTTTTCAGACAATAAACAGCTTTGGAGGCGAAGAAAATAAGCTAATTTAAACTATATGAAACTTCTGTGTTAGTAAATAAATATTTACTTTTATAGTCCAAGAATTTTTATAATAAGGATTAATTGAAATTAAATTTTGAAACTTTAATTTTTGAAAAATTCCTAGGAAAATTAAACAATAATGACTAGGAAAATTAAACAATATAAATTCGGGAATATTTCAAGAATCGAAATAACCCCTTTTTTTTTTTAACTATTTGCTTTTTTTTTAGAATATATTTTGCTTATTGTTTACTCTAAAAACTTTAAATGCTTTTGAATATCAGGTGATCTCATCATTGAGAAAATAAAAAATACTGAAACAGAAGTCATAAATTGGCTGTATATAAAAATGTATTGACAATCAAAAATGAAAATATCAAACTTATGACAATTTTTTAATCAGTTACTAATATCAATAAATTTCTAATTAAAATCTTACTTCTCCTTCGTGAGGACTGAT
Source organism: Thereuonema tuberculata (assembly GCA_023159025.1). Taxonomy (NCBI): domain Eukaryota; kingdom Metazoa; phylum Arthropoda; class Chilopoda; order Scutigeromorpha; family Scutigeridae; genus Thereuonema; species Thereuonema tuberculata. Next base: position 100,237,156 of record JAFIDM010012231.1, read on the forward strand.
CCTACAGCGCTAGAGAAACCATTTAAAGAATGAAGTAAGGGAATGCAGATCAAAAGAATGGTGCTAAATACGACTAAACAGAGATGGGGGACTTTGGGAATCAGTTTTCAAGGATGGGAGGAGGGAAGAATAAAACAAATGGACCAATGTTCAGTTGGTTAAAAAATAAGCTAAAACCAAATTTCATGGAAATCCATCGACAAATGCGCCTTCTAACAGACAAACACAGGATATAACTAATCAAGTGGATTAGTGATATTTCGCAGGCTCAGTAAGTTTTATTCTTAAAATTTTTCGTCTGCAGAATTCTAGAAGATATGTTTGAGAAACCTACAGATATTCACCCAAATGGAAAATTATATATAAAATTCAATAAATAAATAAATAAATAAATAAATAAATAAATAAAAAAAATACGACAGAATTTACTTATGAATTATACAGAAGCGATAAATAACAAAATTTAAAAAAAAAAGTTTATTTTTGTTTATTTATTCAGTCATTGATGTTTGAAGATAAAACTAATTTAAAAAAAAATATGATAGAATGATACAACTCTATACAAGTCTTAATCACAAAAAAATAACCATTAGTTTAAAAAAATCATCTGAAAACATTAATCGAGTGACGTTTCTTCCGAGTACAAGAAAAATAACCTATAGTTTAAGTTTTGGAAGAACAAAAACAAAAGAAAAAAAAAATATAAGGATAATATACTTGAAACCAATTATATTATTAAACAGCTCTTGCATGCCTAATTCATCCTCAGCAAAGGGAAGTTATAAATTAAAAAAATAAAGTCGAAATGAAAACAACTCACACCTGAGTATATAAATAGTCCATATTGGGAAGAGCGACTCATTCGTGGCAACGACTGAATCGTTCCACTTCGCTATAGTTACTCTTAATTCTTATCTTACTGATAACTTATACTGTAAATTTTATGTTCCTTGGTAAGTTTATTTTTCCTTTTCGTTTATATGTAGGCCATTATGAAATATAAAAAAATATTCTATTTTAATTCTAATATTGATATTAATATGCAACACTAATATTAATTTTACTCATTTTAAAAATGTTATATAGATGCTTAATGACTCAGGAAGGTTGATACAAACATTCATTAATTGATTTCCTTGTATTTGTTCATTCATTTAGATTAAAGACAACATGAAATATATTTGGGTAATTTTCATCATTACTTGTATCTTTGTTGTGGAATCAAAGAAATCACATAAAATTGCATTGGGAGATACGGCATCAATTGGAATAAATGAAGCCACAGATGGACCACCAACAACTACGTCAGAGTAACTATAGCAATTCAAATTCAATCACTTAAACATTTATTTATGTTTTTTAAATAAAATTAACTTCGAAAGCTTTTCATTTCAATTGTTCTATTAAATTTAAGTTAAAAACGAAATTATAATTTGTAATTATTATGTCTTTGAAAGTTGTGAAGAAATTAACTGTTGAACAAGTTGAGGAAATTAATATTGATATTCTTCAAAAACTCGACGTTTCTCAAAGGATTTGAAAACATTTCGTCTATAGGTTAAGACGGTAAATTAACATTGTATTATTGAAAAGATTCCAGTCTTTTCTAGTCGTTTTCATTTGGAAAAATATTATCTAAACTTCAAAAATTTTATTATTTTTAAGAAAAGAAAAGTTCTTAACAAAGTTCATTACAAAGTAAAGAAATTTTAATTACTTAAAACTGAAGGAAATGTTTTTCCTTTAATATCATAACTCTTATATCGAATAAGTAAAAACCTTTATTTTAAAAAGAATAATGTTGTTATATTTTGGATGGACGACTACTGGAACTTCGTTTAAATATTATTTTAATTAGAACTATTCTACGGACACAATACTCGCAATAAATGACAGTAAAAATGAAACAGCAACTATTCAAACACAAGTTCTTGCCCTGGTGGGAAGTTCTTGAACTAAGGAAGTACGCTATACGCAACAACTTCGTATTGCAATAAAACACAATTTCAACACTCCCCCTCAAAGTTAGGCGTATCTTTTGTCTCTTTAATTTTCACCAATCCTAAATCTTTAAAACACTTTAGGTGCTTGGGACCAAACAGCGGTTTTGTTAAGATATCCGGAGGCATCTCTTCTGTTGATCTGTACTTTACATCAATATGCCCAGCTTCGTAAACACTCCCAACGAATTGATGTTTAATATCGATGTGTTTACTTCGATTGTGGCATACACGATTCTTAACTAATTTTTGTACCGACTGATTGTCATCGAAGATGACAGTTTTTTTATTGTTCATCACACTGGCATCCTTGAGAA
>JAFIDM010012231.1:100248615-100276305 GCA_023159025.1 Thereuonema tuberculata
AACAAATGCTGATAGACTCTATATCATGGGAACAGGTCCTCTAATTAGTAGACAGGATTAATCCTATAAGATCAAGAATTAGTATCCTGGTCCTCTCACGGATTAAAAATAAGGATCAAGGATTGTTCTTCTTCTCGATACAGCAAGTTTCAAGCCAGAAAATTTCGATAGCAGCTAAAATCTACCACCATGTGATTTTCATGTCAAGAATTCATAAAAAGACAAGAAATTCGCTTCCGATAGCAAACGGCATTTCCAGTAAATTGTTCCAAACAAAGTAGTTTATTTTCATTAGAATCAATAAGGTCTTTGCCTAATTATTTTACGTTAATGTTCTGCTATCCGGTGATATTTCCATATCGGTTGAATTTCATTGAATAAGCTTCATTATTTTGAAGTCTCATGCCCATCAATTTTAAACTGTTAAGTATAATACCCTTAACAAAAATATCTACGTTACCATAGTGCATCCTAAGATTCAATATAAATCGTAAAAAAGGATTTCAAGTTTTATGAAGAATTATTAATTTAGTTATCTTGTTCAAATTGCTGCTGTAACATCAAAAATACTGCTTGGAATAGGCCTTAAAATCTTCAAAGTTATCAGGCCTATCTAGGCAACTCTATGAAACTAGGGTAAGCTTTTAATTATTAAATTTGATAACATCAATGCATTATTTTGAATTATTGTGCATTTTTAAAGCTCAATAAAAATATTTGTCCTTCTTTTTACTCATTTTCACTCGAAAAACTATCCTGAAATTTTACACATGATTAATATACAGGTTGTTCAAGAGCACCCGCATCCCCTGTTTTTCTCGAAAACCGCAGGGTACAGGTTATTCGCGTAAAAATTACCAAATAGTACCCAAAGATTCGATATGAGGATACTAGAATAAATGTTAGAAATAATATAGGAGGGAGGGAAATATTACAAAAGGAGTAAGACAAGGATGTAGTATGAGTCCCATTCTATTTTCAGTGCTGATAAATAATTTAGAATTAAAGTTAAGAGAAGAAGGATGGGGAGGTATCAAATTTAAAAATGAGAGAGTATTTAGTCTTATATATGCAGATGACTTGGTAATATTGGCAGAAACACAAGTAGAACTTAATCGAATGATTAAAGTTTTACAAGAATTTGTAAACGAATACTGTCTAAACATTAATCTAGAGAAAACGAAAATTATTATTTTTAGAAATGGGGGAAAGAAAGCAAAATTAGAAAAATGGATGTAGAAAAATGAAGAGATCAAAGTAACAAATAAATATCAATACTTAGGAAAATGGTTCACCTCACAAAATAGTAATAATGTAAATATAAAATATAGAAAAGAAAAAGGAATAGCAACAACTTGGAAATTAATTAAATTAATCAAAAGAGCAAAAATAAATGATTGGAAAAAAAATAAAATACATGTTTAACAGTATGGTTAAAAGTATCATTTGTTATTGTATGGAAATAGATGGATGGAAAATTAAAAAGGAATTAGAAAACATACAATACTCATTTATTAAGTTATATTTTAATATGGAAAAAGATACTCCAAATTATATTGTGGAAAATGAATTAGGATTATATCCATTAAGAATAGATTGTATTAAAAGGAGTATAGACTATGTAACCAAAATTGTGAAACTTAACAAAGATAGATTACCAAAGATAATTTTAGAGAACATGGTAGAAAATGCAAAGAAGGGAAATAAATGTTATTATATAAAAGAGACTAGCTGTACCCGGCATGCGTTGCAATGCCACTCAAAGAAAGAAAGGGCTCGTTGAGAAGGGGCCGTAAATATAAGGTCCCGGTGTCGATTGGGTGTGGGACACTTATGCCGTTGTGTCGCCATCGCCCCACCAGTGTGTGGTGTCCCTGCCCCCTACAGGAGAGAGAGTTTTTCCCTTTTTTGCAATTGACTTGTGGAGCCCAAGAAGGGGCCCTAAATATAAGGTCCCGGTGTCGATCAGGGGTGGGACACTTAGGCCCTTGTGTCGCATCCCTCCCCCACCCAAGTGTGGTGTCCCTGCCCCCATAGGAAAGCGAATTTTTCCTTATTTGCAATTGACTTGGGGGGCCCGAGTAGGGGCCCTAAATATAAGGTCCCGGTGTCGGTCGGGGGTGGGACACTTCAGCCTTTGTGTTGGCTTCCTCCCAGCCAAGTGTGGTGTCCCTGCCCCAAATAGGAGAGCGAATTTTTCCTTATTTGCAATTGACTTGGGAGGCCCGAGGAGGGGCCCTAAATATAAGGTCCCGGTGTCGGTCGGGGTGGGACACTTCAGCCTTTGTGTTGGCTTCCTCCCACCCAAGTGTGGTGTCCCTGCCCCCCATAGGAGAGTGAATTTTTCCTTATTTGCAATTGACTTGGAGGGCCCGAGGAGGGGCCCTAAATATAAGGTCCCGGTGTCGGTCGGGGGTGGGACACTTAGGCCCTTGTGTTGCCATTCCCCCACCCGAGTGGGTTGGGAGAGCGGATTTTTTTTTATTTGCAATTGACTTGGGTGAAATCTTCTAATCTTCTTAATCTTCTAAATCTTCTAATCTTCTTATTAGGAGAGTGAATTTGTCACTTTACACAATATTTGTGTAGTTCTTATTTTGACCACCAGGTGGATATTGGGTTTTTCAGGGGTTTTACCCCTTTTCAACCCCTTGGGGGGGGGGGGGGGCCGGGTTCTAAGGTAGCCTATCTTTTCCGCAGTGTCCTGAAGAGTAATTCTGCAAAGTTTGGTCCAGATAGGTCAAAGGGCCTAGGAGTCTATAAAGGACAAAGAAAGAAACAAAGAAAGAAAGATACATTCATTTTTATATATATAGATTGAAAAAATATTTAATGAAGCAGGATTAGGGATAGAATTGGAAAAGATAATGGATGATAAATATTGGATGGAATGTAAAGCAATAATTATTAAAAAATTAATAGAAATAAATATGCAATGTAATTATAATAAAATACAAAAATCGAAATTTAACAATTACTATGGTAAACTAGAGGTTCAAACTATGGTAAACTAGAGGTTCAAACTACGGTAAACTAGAGGTTCAAACTATGGTAAACTAGAATTAATAAGGAATTATGTAAATATATTAAAGTATTTTTAGAGAAAATAAAAAAGAAAGAATAAATATGAGGGGTAAATAAATTTATATGGTAATATTGTTACTATTACTTATGTTGTTGTTATTATTATATTATAAAAAGAATATTATTTTTGTTAATAATCTTAATAATAATAATAATAAACTACAAATAAAAACAAAAGGAAATTGTATTACTAATATTGTAAAAGAAAAAAGGTGGAAGATTCTCACTTGTAAAGGGTTAACACCCAAATCAAATATAATAAATATTATTATTATTACATTATTATAGTTTATCTTTAATAATGTAATAAATTAACGTGCATAGTGTAAATCAAAATACAAAATTTAGGCCACCGCATATTGGAATTAGACCATCAGTTGCTCGGTATAAACAACATGAGGAACTTATCCGAGAAACTAACAACGGAAGTAATTGATATTTATACATCTCCTGAAGAAGGCCCGAGGAGATGTATAAATCGAGATTATATCTCATCCCGGAGTGAGGAAATCCTATAGGCTGTAGTATCACGTCTCACTCATCCTTCAGAACCAAACTATAAAAAATACCTTTAAAAAATACAATAAAAAAAATAACCAGCTCTTTCAATCCGATCAACGAATGATTTGCTGATCGAATTGAATACGCTAGATTTAATATTTTTAATGTATTTTTTTTTTTTAAAGTTTTAATTCCAATGTGCGGTGGCCTAAACTTTGTATTTTAATAATTTAAGTAAAGCAGTATAAAAAAAAACAGATAAATTATCTATTATTAATTTTTTATTATTAGAAATAGTAAATTTTTAGAAAATCGATTAATTGTAGGGGAAGATATTGACTTTTCAATAGCAAGATTCTAACCAGTGTTTATTAATCTCAACAATAATGATGACTTCCTCAAAACCTAGAGGGCTGGCAAAGACTAGTCTGATAACTCACCTAATCTAATCTTTTACAAGCATTAAAGTTAAAAATAGATTTGAAAACAGACTTGCGTTTTTCTTGCTTTTTTTTTTTTGTTTTAAGTATTTAGCCTTTAGCTATATAAAAAAGTAAATAAAGAAGTATTAGTTTCAAAAATAAAAATTGAATTCCCATCTCGAAGAAAATCCTGGTTTTAATGCTTTAAGAGAAAATATATTTCATAGATTTTTTCTTTATGTAAACAATATTTTTCCGATATCCTCTGCCTCTAGATGTATTTGTTTGATAGAAAATCTTTTTGTTTACGTTTTCTTGAGCGAAATAGCTTTTGTTGTTTGGTTTGAAAGACTGAATTATAAAACATTTACCTGTTTGTTGCCATTTTGAAAGAATGATAATCAAATACAAATTCTTTTCAAAAGGAGAGGGGAGGAAAGAAGACAAAGTTAGATTTAAAACAACTTTTAACAGAATTTGGAACTTCTTCAAATTCTTCAAAATCGATATAAACTAGAATTTGATTTATTTTTATGATGTCTTTATTTCATATTATTTGTTGTTAATGTCTTAATAAAAGTGAAGAAAAATTAATACTCAAATCACTCTGCTATCAAAATAAAAATAAATGAATTTGTTTTGATTTCTTAACCTTTAAATCATTAAATAAACCTTCTCAAACTGCCCAAGTAATTGACAACTTTACAAAATTCTGGAAAATAAAAATATCAATAATTAAAACTTAAAACTTAAAATAATTCTTAAAAAAAGTGAATAACCTATGAGAAACATTCAGCCCTTTTAAGTAATTACAGCAAAACTCTACTACAAGTAAATACAGTAATTTTTAAAAACTTGCAGAGAAGAAGTCCAGTAATCAATTTCACATCCCACCAATGACATTCCATAAAAAGAGACTAATAATCTATATCCATTATTAAAAGCACACCGTTTGAAGCCTTGTAGGCTCCATGTAGGTGCTGAAGGTATGGGCTGACAATGATTCTCCACCATTGGAATGAAGTTGGGAGTCCTTAAATCAATCGAATGCCTTCCTATCTTTAATCCCAGGAAAGAAATCCTTTAGATCCATAACAGTAGGCTTTTCTTATTTCTTTTAATTCTCGTATCAGTTATAGAGTTAATAGATTAAGGGCCGAGTGCACCAACCAACAAATGAAGCAGTTATGGAAGCGATAGTGATTAACCGGCCGTCAAGTAAGAGTTGCTGTGCACCAACGATGTTTCGTCAGTCATTTACTGATATTCGCTAAACATCTAACGTGTTTATAAAAGTGGCTGCGATTGGTTAACAACAATGAACGTCACTTCCGGATTTCTGTGCATAGACGCAGTATGTTACAAAATGGCAGCCTCCACGGAGTAGAAAAAATACACGTGGACAGAATTTTTTTATTGTCGATACGAAATGTCCCGATAAGAATCTTCACAGTAAGTAAACTTATTCAACATTATTTTCGGAATGTTTAATAGGAATAAATACAGCTACTTCATCGTCAAAATCACAGGAGTCGGTTTCAATCGAGGCCGACGCCAGCCATCTTTAAAAGTGGAAATAGATCACATATGACAAAATTACAAAAAAGAAATAACAAGTAATTGCACATCGAGGACATAGTTTCGTTCTGTCTATAAAAAAATAATGTTAAATGAAGATATACGCTATTCTAAAACGGTTTCCGAGGAAGAGCTATTTGGATGTACAGTTGAAGGGCTTACTGCCAGAAATGCGTATGTCCATTTTTATGTTGTTCGGGAAAATACATAAAGTGAAAACTTTTATTTTATAGTTTTTATAGATTTTACAAAGTTGGATTTCATTGGAAGATTAATTAAAAATATACATAGTGATTGGACAAGAAGCATAACGAACTTAAATGAATTAACTAAATTAACGACTGTAACGGAAAAGAATTTAAAAATAAACAGAACAGCAATAATTAGGAAATAGAAAACGAATGATTTAAAATAAATAACGGTAAAGATTAAAATGAATAAAACACAGATACAGATAAATGATTTCTAAAAATATTTATATGTAAACTGTTACAATATGATACTTTTATTCTAATGACTATTTATATTTAATTTAATTAAAATTATTTTAGTGTTGTTTGATGACAGCTAAAAAATATTATAAATTTTTGGAGAGGATTCCATTATTCAAAAATTGAGCATCGTTCAAAATTAAACTCTGCATCGCAGTGCAAAAGAAGATTACGTAATAACAACATTTTGTTTGATGACAATATTTAAAAACTATCCTTGATGTAACAACAGAATACACAATAAAAGCATCCACAGTTTGATGTCCTCACCAAAAGAATGCAGTATTCTATTACTAATAGCTATTGAACCGAATAAATTAAATAAAAATAAATTGCATTGTAACTATATAACTATACATTGTATAGAGCTGTTTTCTGATTAAAAACAAAACTTTCTTAAACTTTCTTGAGAATGTAAGCAGTAATACAAGAACAACAATATACTTTATTGTGCAAATATTTAATATTTGAAAATGCTAGGAACCTACATAACGTTTTGCACAACAGTAAAAAAATGATAATGCAATAAAACCAGTGACATCACACAGTATACAGTATATTACTGCAAATCTGAATCTGACGTTTCTCCGCCATCAATGATTGAAAATAAATATAACAAAATTTTTGTAAACCAGGAAAACAGCCCAATGGAGCTACGATTTCAACACAAGCAGATTAGAGCAAAATCAATAAAGTAGGCATATTGCAACAATAAGTTTAAGGATTATGGCATATTTTACCAAATAGACTACATAAATATGTGTATTAATAAAAATGGTTTGCAGAACCAATAATAACTAATTATAGGGCGGATGCACCATTAGAACCTCGTCCAGGAGGAGTCCTAATTAATTTATATCCTAACTAATCTACATCCTAATCAATCTACATCCGATGCATCATTGCAAACAGTTAACGATTCGTAAAATCGACAGCTTGCGTGATGAAAAGGAACGCTACACAAAAACGTTCTTATATCGTCGAACTTTTTTTTTTTATTAATTCAATGCTTGGCATTGATCATGCGTGGCTTATATTACTTTACCGAAGCTCTTCCTACGTCTCGTTTCCAGAGCCCGATTTCGTCAAGGAATGGGCCTGCCGTTGTGTTCGAGATTTTGGTTCAAATGCTCGAATAAACTGAGTACCTCTGATTTTCTGTAGAGTAATCACAGACTTCAACAATGAGTCTAAGAACGTTTTGTGATTGTGATTGGGTGTCAGCAAATGCCGCGAGCGAAATGAACAAACGCATTTCTGGCTCTGGAATGACTCCGTTTTGTTGTAATCAGGGCTGCTGAAATGTGAACTTTCGTATTGTATTCACTTAAATCTTTTTACGCATACCACATTTCTTCTCCTGAAGTTGCCAAAACTGATCTGAACTCAATTTAGCTAAAATTGTACTTAAGCATTCCTGGCATTACGCCTTCAGATGCAAAATTCTTGATAAGAAAGAGATATTACTTGTTATTAATATATATATATATTGTTCACTTGATCAATTTGCTACAGTTTACAATAAGTTTTTCAAAAATTTTACCTTCAACATCAGTGCACTCTGCTTTGCTTGGCGTGCTGCATATCTGATTGTTTAATGAATTTCCTTTACGTGGGCACTAAAATCCATTTTGCGATAGAGCAGTTCGTCTAGTATTTCCACCCTTCTACTATACACTTCACTCCTTATTCAACCTCCTAAACAAATATCTAATGTGACTAGGACTGGAAACGTATGTTCCAATTGTACATTTGAATTACATTTGAAAATAAATTCAAATAACTGTATCTTAAAATAGCTCTATCACGAAAACTCTCCGGAAGAGAATGCATGTTCATGTAAATTTTTATCTTAGAATGATCGATACTATGACCTACCAGAATGTTGACCTTTTATCCTGTGTATGTTACGAACAGAAATTGTTCTTGTATTTGTTTAGCTGAACAAAAGATTTTATGTTTCTTCTTGAAAATATAGTACGAGTATTTTCCATGTCTTTTTTTTTTCCCCACTTCAATCTTTCTGGAACTTTCTTCAGCTACTGAAATGAAAGTATCCTGAATCTTTGCAAATAATGTTCATTATTCTTTAAATGATTAGACTTTTGGATAGCTGTTGCCTTGGAAATTTGAATCACGCTATCTCTCATATCACGTTAGTAGAACCGAGGTCGAAAACTGGCGCCGAACAAGATCTTTTCTTCTTAGAATTTCAAAGGAATTCTGCTTAAATGCAGTGTGGTTGAAGTCTGAAGATGAGATCCATCTTCCCTACATCCGTTTTAAGATTTGAGGCACAGTTTGATATTTACATTTTACGTATTTACACTTCAACCACGATGATTTGTTCCTGTAAAATCGATAGCTTTATATTGTATAGAAGTTTGGAAACATTAATGTAAAAAAATTAGCAGGAATTTGAAGATAAAATAAAAATATTTAGCTATAAGAATAAGCATTACTTTTATTTTTAATTTTCAATTTTTGAATTGGCTTACAGTTCAGTTCATGAAAGAAGAGCTTTTGATGACGTAATTTCCTTATAGATTGATGTTTCCAAGACGTAACAGCGCCATCTATCGCTAAAATCCATAACTGAATCTTATAAACATTATGAAAATATTCTGGTTGTTGTATTTTCTACAGTTACGAATATATAATAATAATTAGCATTGAAAGAATTACAAACGTTCCACACTATTCCCCTTGCTTGGCTATGCAAAGTTTATCTTTTCTTGGTCACGCTTATGCGATCACAAAACGACTGCTCGGAGGTCAAGTTGATGACGTCATGACTGGTGATGTTTGTTACATACAAAATCGATCGCTACGTAATGACCATTTACGGCAAACCCTTCTTTTTTGAAAACTACTATAGTGTCTTTAGATTTCAATAACTCATATATGTTACTTCGTTATTTATACAAAAGTCTTCTTTGTTATCCCATTAATACCGTCACAGCTCGGTATTAATACCGTCACAGCTCTTTATGAGAGCTACAACGTCGAAAAGCATTTTGTTTTTGCACTTTTATCTGGTACATCAGATATTTCTCTTAACGGCAAAAATCTTACGAGTGTCAGCTGGTCACTTTCAATTACGCAGCGCTAAAGGCTGTTTCACTGCAATGTACGAGAGCTAAAGGCTGTTCATAGTAGTAAAGCTTTATTAAGCCTCATTGTTTAACTATTCGGAACTAAGCAAATGTTGGAATTAACTTCTTTAATCACAATAATTCAAGCATTATCACACTTTATACCCTATATTGAAATAACCAAACTAGAAAGCTTTGAATAAGCTATCTTCGTTTGCAATGTTACTGCAAACTTTGTTCAACAACTAATAAGCCTTCCTTAACTTCTATGTGCTGTTCTCTAACCGAAAGTAAGGTTCCAATAGTTAGACGAGCAAAGCGAGTCTCTCCACTCCATACCCACTCGATCACATTTTGTGAACGGTTTTATTCAAAATCTACAACAGCAAGAACTACGAGATTTTGCATGCCCTCGTAGAAATCCATGTAGAAGTAAACAATCATATTTTCAGCACTTGAAACTGTAAATTTTTATTTATTTTTAAAAACTTCGAAAAAGCCTTAAGAAAGGCCATATCAAAAGCGTCTTTAGTTCTGAAACCGAAACAAAAATTTGTAATTTCAAATAATCCTACCACGTTGTAGTCTATCATTCCAGTAACAGTGCACTTTAAAATGGTGTTCCATCGTTTTTGTAATAAGGGCAGATCCAAATAAAACAAAGATTTATCTTTTAAAAAATCAACGATTTATTATTAAAAAAAAAATAATTGTCAACTTCTGACTAACTGATAATCGAAACTGTCTTTCGAAACAACTTTTAAAAACTTTTTTTTTTTATAATATATTTTTTAAAACTTATTACTATAAGCTAGACATATTAAATCTTAAAAAGTACTTATTTTTATCTAAAACAAACATAAAATAATATAAATAAGCAAGAAACTTTAGGTTTTAGGAACAAAAACGAAAATCTTACTTTTTTTGCTATGTCACGAACAACGTGGAGTTAAAAACGCCCACACACACACACACTCTTAAGCACGTGCTCACGGCATGACGTGTGTACGCCGTACTGATTTGCTATCGTGGCACGAAGCGGCAACGTCTCAACTCCAGCTACTCGAAAAACCAGAGTAGCTAAAAACTCATTTGCTAATACAGTAGACTCCCGATTATCCGCGGACCTCTCCGATTTCCATTTTTTTTTACTGTACAATAAAATACGGAATTAACAAAAAAAATTTAAAACTAGAATAAGGTAAACAATAAAAGAGGCAGATTTAGCGACGTCCAAGTAAGGGTTTTCGTGTTTCGACAATTAACCGATTTTTTTTTTGTTAAAAAGTAAGAAATTAAAGTAAATTAAAATAAAGTAATTGTTTATAATGAATGTATTTTAATGTAAATTAAGCATGTTAAAAACATTTTTGTGTTGATTTTCGTCCTTTCTCGGCCTATTTCGGATTATCCGCAGAATTCGTTTATCCGCGATTTCCGCGCCACCCAACTCCGCGGATAATCGGGAGTCTGTATTTATAAAAAACTGCAGCAGTTTTAAAACCGCTGGGGTTAATTTAACTCCACATCGTTGGCCGAAGGTTAAAATCCCTCGTCATACACTCACTGGATGAACTGGCCGAAATATAAAAATTACTTTCTTATACAGGATGGTTATAATTAAGTTGGCCAACGATCTCTGGAGTGGGTTCTAATCAGCATATCTCAAGGAAAATTGGTAAATATGCTGATTAGACAGAGATCGCGAATCTTCCTGATAGGCTGTCTTTCAGATATCTCTGCAGCCAGAAATCACAGGGATTCAAATCAGGAAATCGTGGAGGCCACGATCTGGAAAAGCTCTGAATATTAGGTTTTCATTGCTGAAGATAGCAATTCTTTCACTGGTTGACCAATATCCGGTGTTGCTCCATCTTGCAAGAAGACAGTGTTCAGTAAACAATCTCTTTTTTGCAAGTCATCACGCTGTATTACGACTTAGCTGCAGCATTATTGAACATGTTCTGTAACAGTCTTTGAATTGTAAAGTCTTAGTATTGTAGTGTTGCATTGCAGACTATGTTTTTAGTGTCATATTTTCGCCAGATGGCGAAACTTTGAACCATTTTTTATTTTCTTAGGAAGTAGCTTCCCCATGATTTAATTAGCATACCTAGCAATTTTTCTTAAGTTGCGTTGATTATAATCCCTCCAGAGAGCTGAGAGTAGGGTCACTTTAATTTTAACCACCCGGTATTTGCAAACGCTTCAAGTTTGAAACAAGACTTGATTTAACATAGTAGTTTAATTCTTATCTTTATGAACTTACAGTATTTTTTTGTAACTTTTTTCTTTATATCTAAGTACACTGACTGCTCAATTGAAAGTGGATACCTATGGTATGGAACAGACGCTTTATTTACAGTGTGTTTAATAGCACGTACTGTGGCCTTTTGCCCTAAGCACAGTGTGTCTAATAGCGCATGCTGTGGCCTTTTGCCCTAAGCACAGCATCCACACGCCGTGGCATTCTCTCCACCAGTTTCTGATAGCAAGCAACTGGTATTTTTGCCCACTCCTCCTTCAAAGCCTGCACAAGTTGGATGTGTGTTTGCGGTCCCATCGGACGGTCCCGTCGAGAAGACAAGTGGACGTCATGAATTAGGCAATTAACAAAGGGAATATACTGTATGTTTTATTTCTTTTCAAAAGTAAGATTTCATTCGTACGTCGAATTCATTCATAATCAAATACGTTAATATTATAGTTATCCAAATTTACTTATATAAAACAAAATCTACAAATAGAATATTAGCATTACGTATCTTTCGATTGAATGTCACTCAATCAAAGGAATGTGAAGTACGAAAAAAATCTTCGATTCCTGTAATTGTCAACAACATAAAAGTTGTTATTTAATCAAGTTGCCTTAATTGAGCCGAAATGCAAGTACTAGGAGCAACATAAATTCCATTGAGAACATCATACATTATTCTTAAGTAATTATTTATGTTGATTTCTTAATAAGTTTGCAAATATGAAAATCCCCTTGATAAAGCCAATTCCGCTTCCTTGAGATTAGCTACAATATTTCATTTATTCCAGAGAGAAGAGAGTTAGTGTATTTAGATCTTGAGACTGCTTTATCAATTTATGAATTTTGGATTTTTATTTTCGTTTGGAAAATGGAATTATGTTGGAAATATGGAATTGGAATGCTGACGAATACTGTAGATTTGTTATGTTAGAATATAACTCTATGTATATTATCCAATAAAATGTAATATTATTTTTGCATTGTCATCTATCTAAAGCAATCTCCAGTTATTACTACAGTGACACAAATAAAAAAAAAAAGGAATAGTTTATAGATTTTATGAAAGATGCTAATTCCATAAGAAGAAACATGGGAAATTTAGGAAAAAAAATAAAAAAGATTACGTGAAGGACAAAAGCGAAATGAAAGGAAGAGATGTTGTGCTGAAAATTAAAAAAATAAAGAGTGCAAAAAATGGTCGAGAAGAATCATAAATCAAAGAATTTTTTTAAGAAGTTGGCGAGAAAGTTACTGTAATGTATCTTAAGAAGAAAGAAGGAAATATTAGATACGTGATCCTCCTTTCAGTCGTTAACTCGGAACAGGTAATGAATTGCAATTAGATTCTTATTAACCAACGAGGATTTATATGAAGAAAAGGGCGACATTTGAAGTCTAAAGTTTCATCTCAAAATGTGAAAATAGATGAAACTAAAAAATAATAAAATTTAAAGTTCATCCATTCAAAAAAAGATTAAGTTTTAAAGCAATAATCTCTGTATAGTTGCAAAGTAATTAACCATATAATATTTAAATTCTTCGCAAGACTCATACTAAAGTTGTAGAGAATTTTAAACGACTCTAAATCTGTTACGGATTTTTTTTTTTTTATTACTTTATTTTTCTTCTCCTACTTTTTTATGATGCAATTCTGTATGGTTGTGTCACTTGGTTAAGGCAAAGTGACCTTTGCCTTGTTTATCTCTTTTCGCAGGATCCGCCATGTTTTTTTATCTTTTCTTTCTGTTTTCTAATTGATCGTGAAACGGCGGGTTTTTCACATTAAAACTTTTTATTTATCATTTTTTTAATATATATTCTTGAACCCTACCACCTTATGTAACCTTTATAATTGTTATCTATAAATGATAATATAGATTATTATATGTAATTTTGCTTTATTTGGAACGAAATTTTGTGCTGTGAAAAGGTGCGGCCATTTTGTTTCTATACGGGGCTTATTATGATGTCATTTGGAGTTTCAAGACACTCTTTATTTGTTGAAGGGCATTGGTAAAACGTTGTTTACGTCACCATCCCTATGAGATGCATTCTTGAAACTTCAGTCACTCTCTCGATGTAACTCGAACGAGACACACGTATTTTTCTTCCGTCTTGGAAGGACGGGGGGGGGGAGCTGTTAGGAGAAAAACAGCTTTGTTTTTCTTTTCTACCTATACTCAATTAATGGCAAGACTTGTATCTCATCCTGTGGTGCGAATATCTCTGGATACTTTTGAGATTTGTGCTTCTTGATGTAGCTTCATGGACATCTGTCAGATATTAAGAAAAGCAGTAAACCCTTAGGATGACTCAGTTACAGTGATTAGCCATTGTTATTAAAGAACGTTCGTGTAGTGCAAAAGAATGTGCTGTGCGCTATTTCTGTTTACGCGGATACTTTGACATGAACAACGAATTTTGTCGGAGCTATCCTTTATTTTGTGCCAATGTAAACAGGACAGAGCGTCGAACTGTGAGTATATTTTCTTTGGCGAAATTAAGTCCGAGAGTGAACTCTTCAGACATACTCTATGGTCAAAAAGTCTGTTTCATAAACAATTTTCGGTCAGACTCTGCTTATAAAGTGACTCAAACTATTTGTGAGAATATGTCTTAAGTTTATACTTTTGTTTAATTTGCATTGATAAGATTATTGTGAATTACTATTTGATAATTACCAACTTTTGAATAATTTGTTTTTAATTTGTAATCTGTTGGAATTGCCGAATTTATGAACAATGCTTTGTGTATTATTGTTTTTATATATTTTTATATTGATATGTAATTTCCATTGCATTAGTCTTGATTTGTTGTGTGTGATTGTATAATATTAATCTTATTTATTAATACATTTTGTTGTGAGACATTCCTGAGTTGTTTATCTTTTCTTTACTTCTCTTTTGGTATTATATTTAACTGATTTTGGCTGTGGAATTAAATTGGGCCCAGCGGTTCCATAAGCTAACTTTTATTTTCATCACCTATCTTTATGGGTGTAGGCTTCCGATTGCGTTAATAATTACTCTGTTTTGTATATCATCTCTGAGATACAGGGTGTTCCGTAATAAATCAATAATTTATTAATTAACTGTAATTTACAATATTTTCATGAATCTCTCAGATGAGAAATGTGGAAGCTGCTATTGGTTTTGTTTTTACCTTGTCTTCATACAATCTACCGAGATTCATCCAATGCGTGTTTCAGTCTTTAGTAAGTCATTAACGATTACGTCCTATGTTTTGTTTGCTTTTGTAAAATTTTATAAAAGCTAAAACACGATAAAACTCCATGAACCTATTGTTATTCTGAGTACAAATCTCTTCCCATAATATCAATGATACTGTACACAGGCCTCAGCTGTTTCGTAATGATTTACAATGCTTACTCAAATATATTACATTACCTGAACACAAATAGCTTCAAAACCATGTTAATTGGTTTCTCAAGAACGTTTCTTACAGACACCATCTTGAATTTGACTCCATGACAACAGCTTCTTTTCCAGATAATTTCGAGGCTTAAATTTCCGTTTCGAATTTGAATTATTGAAAGTTTGTAAATTTCCTCAATGTAAATTTACATCTGTTTACTGATCTTTCTAGCATTATATTTTCGATATCACTTTTCCTTTAACCTTTATTGCATTTGGATACACCTGAAGCAAAGTTCAATTTTACTAGCTGTAATAAATATTCTTAATTACTTTTTAATCTAAACAGTACAGAGATTAATTCACTGTGTGATTCAAGGAAATTAACTTATGAAAGCTCTGATTCTGTCTGATCCATACAACTAAAAACGCATCCCTAACTCAAAATGATATTTTCATTAGATCGCTTCCTAGTAGTGCTCCCTAGTAACATGAGGACTCCTTGAAGGATAATCACGGCTAAATGATCTATACTTTTCGCCGATTTAATTCAACCCAAACGTTTTAGTAGAAGAACAAACGCTCCTTTTAAGGGCCAAAATGACCCTTCAGCCCTCGCTTGTTTGTTTTGGAACCTAGGGGAAGGGGGTGACTGAATAGTGGTTTTTTACTGAATGAAAGAAAATTTTTGAAGGTAAAATATTGACATTGAAGCTGCAACTGCTTCAGATAATCTTCAGTTTTATGGAATTCAAGGTTTATATGCACTTCCCAGAGATCAATAGATATCTTTAGAAATTGTGATTGGTTTATAGGATTCTCTTACTTCCAAGTTTAAGATTTTACCGAAGATTGATAGTTTGAATAAGTTGAAAGTGATCGTTGTTAAAGTTTGGAAAAAGATTTACTAAACTGATAATAATAATCTTCTTTAATCTTCATTACAATATTTCGGAATACCTTTCCGATTTTTCTTCATCAGGTTGACAAAATAAAAAGAAAATATATATTATTTCTTCTTTAAAATTATTTTGGAATAAAAATTAAACAATCATGAATAGTATAAATAATAAATAACAATCATGAAACGTTACATACGTTGTATATGTTATACAATCAATAATTCAATGTTACATATATTATACAATCCATTATTATTATTATTATGTTTGCTTGTTTCAAACCTTGGGTTTCCACAGCAAAAACAATATGGCGGGTCAAGGACCAAAGCACATATTGCCAAGTGTAAAGACGTGTGCAAGAATAGTTAGGGATGTGTGGTTGTGTCCATAAATTTCCTAACTATGCGTGTTGTGTTGAGTACCACAGCCTTCTGCAGTTGTGCATAAGTATTTTTGTGAAGTCCTAGAGTGCTGAGACTGTGGTGCAATGTGTGAGGTACTAGACCAGTGGCGGACAAGACGATGGGTACAACACGTACTCGATCCTGCCTCCATTGCTTTTGGAGCTTGTGTGCTAGATCGGTATATTTACTGATCTTGTGTGCGTGAGTTTTCTGCATGTTCTTGCTGATAGGCACTGCAATATCAATGAGATAGGTCTGTTTGTTGACCTTATCAACAAGTGTGATGTCAGGTCTGTTGTGATGTATAATTTTGTCTGTGTGAATGGGACGGTCCCAGTACAGTTTATAAGAGGGTAAGACTAATACGTTTTGTGATATTTACATGTAGTATGGGACCGTGTTCTTAATAAGTGAATGTTTGTGTGCTAGTTGTTGATGAACGATCGACGCTACCTGATTGTGTCGGTGGAGGTAGTCTGTTTGGGACAGAAGCGGACAGCCTGATATTACGTGGTCGATCGTCTCATGCGTAGTGTGGCATTTCCTGCACTTGTTGCCATGTGTGTTTGCATCGTGTAGAATGTTTTCCTTGTAGTTGCGTGTGGAAATGACTTGGTCCTGTATCGCGATCATGAACCCTTCGGTCTCCCCAAACAGCTCACCACTCGTCAGCCATCTGTTTATTTTTATTTATTATTATTATTATTATTATTTTTATTTATTATTATTATTATTATTATTATTATTATTATTATTATTATTATTATGTTTTATACTATTCATGATTGTTTAATTTTTATCCAAAATAATTTTGAAGAAGAAATAATATATATTTTATTTTATTGTGTTAACCTGATGAAGATAAACCGGAAAGGTATTTCGAAGTATTCTAATGAAGATTAAAGAAGATTATTATTATCAGGAAAATGTATTTATTATCATACAAGATGAGTATAGTAATTAATCTAACGAACTTAAAAAATTTTTGTCCATCTAATAATTCAATCTTAATTCAACCTTAAATCCTTCTAAGAATTATCTTCATATACAAATTTTTGAGCATGAAATTGATGCCAATTCTGTAATTATCTGGTGATTTTAATGGCCCTAATGCGGATATCTGATTTAGTTGAAACTATTATTGAAGATTTTAATGATACTATGCGGTAAATGTTGTTAAAAATGATAAAAATATCCCTACTTTCTTGTCTATTTGTAAAACTTCTCAACTAGATTTGGTTTTAGCACAAATAAGTGTGATAGGGAATATTAAACAGACACGATTGAGTCCTGCAGTGGTTATAGAGCTATTGATGTAAATATTAATCAGGGATAACCCTTTCGATTATGACCATCTGAGCAGTTAACAAGATGGAATTTTAAAAGAGCTGATTGGCATGCATATGGGGCATTGGCTAATAGGACCATTCCGAAGATATGATTAATGTTGACTTCCCTGATAGGTCTTAGAATAGAATAGCTGATGCTATTAGAATCTGTGCTATTCAAAACTAGTCCTCTTTGAGCGAAGAAAAACTTTAAGCCCTTTCGCAATGATAGAGTAGCAGAAACGGAATTGGCTTAGAGAGGCAGCTGAGATATCAGGAAAATTATTAGATTGTACAATCCTTCGTAGGGCTCAAGCCAAACTTAAGAAGAAATTCTGAATGCTTAAAAAGAATGCTTTCGAGATTTTATAAGAACTTTAAATTTTCGAAAGGATCGAGCTAAGGCTCTCAAGTTTATTTCATCTCTTCAAAATGATGGAATTATTTCTAAGAATGTTCTCTTTTTTCTTGAATGGTAAAGAATGGTAAATAATCTGTAAGAGTCGTGCGACAGTTTTTATTAGACATTTTGCTGTCGTCAGTAGACTTCATTCGATGCCATTATCCTAGATTTCTCCTTTCTTGTCTAACTGAAGAGCAGAAAACCCTCTTCAACAGCTCCTTTACAGAGCAGGAGTGGAATATTGCTGTATCAGGAATTAGTAGAAATAAAAATACTGGATCTGATGAGATCCCTCTGAACTACTCATAAACATCGGTGAGAAGGCAAAGAAAATTCTCCTTTTGCTTGTTAATTGTATTTGGTAAACACATGTTCCATCTAGCTCACAAAGGCAAAGATACTTCCTATCTTGAAACCCGAGAAACCTTCTGATCTGGTTCTAGTTAAAAGCCTTTTTCGCTAACTAATCATCTCTGTAAATTAATAGAGAGATTGGTTTTAAGATGTTTAAATGTTTATTAGGAAAATAATAGATTATTGTCAGACTGCCAGATTAGCTTCAGTGAAAGGAGAAACACTGTAGAATAAGTAACTTGTCTTAACCAGCATATTAAAGAGGGTTGTTTTTTTTTTAGGAAGCAGTCGCCTCTGGCAGTTTTCGTGGATTTTAAGAATGCTTATGACCGGGTGTGGAGGAATGAAAATTAACTGGTCTTGGAGTGGCTGGGAATTGTTAAGATGGATTAAATCTTTCTATTGTCAAAGACTTACTGGAGTTCGTTTTCAGGGATACACGTCTAAGTGCATTTAGTTGAGTAATAGTCTGTTGCATTTTTTTTCAATATTATTGGATGTTGTGAATGTTGAAAGACTATTTATCATTTGTTTCCACTTTCAACTAAGAAGCATGATGTACATGTTCAATTTAATGGACACCAGCTAAAATTTAGACCTGAGTATAAAGGGGGATTCAGGAGGAGTTATCGTCACTTACGGAGCTCATTTACAACGATATTTGGAGCAAAAAAATGTCATAGAAACCCGGGTCCTATTCTCAATATTTTTAGAGTTACAATAATTTGAAGGTTCTTTGTAAAAGATCTCTTTTGTTAGTTGCAGGGGTAAAAACAAATGAGAAATAAAGAATGAAGTAATGCGTTTTCTTTTATTGAAAACGCGTTACTATGAACAATGCATATAAAAAGACTCAAGTCAGTAGAATCGGTGTGATTTGTAACAATTGCTCTGATAAGTGCGTCAGAATAATATAATGTTGTAGTTAAGATGTGATACAACTTTCTGTACGAAGCAAATAGGCAATTCACAACTCATTTTCAGCTTCAACATACTAGCCAATAAAAGAAAACATTATTTCTGAAAAGTTCATTCTTTATTTCTCATTTGTTTTTACTTCTCCAACTAACGAAAGAGGTCTTTTACAAACTACTCTTCACATTATTGTAAATCTGTAAATGTTGAGAATAGGACCCGGTTTTATTTTTTTATTTTTTTTTTTTTGCTCGAAATATCGTCATAAACGAGATAAGTGGCGATAACTCCTTCTGAATCACCCTGTATAATTGGATTTCCGTGGAGAATGCATTCAGAAACTGTGGTTGATAAAGATGAACCAAGGTTGAGACTGTTGAAAAGGCTCACAGGCATTAAATGGAAAGCAGCGCAGGATACCTTGATAGGAACTTACAAGGCCTAGGTTCGGCGTGTTCTTGAATATGGACCAGAATTTCATCTTCTGTTACTTCGATTATTGATAAAGTTCAAAATAAGGCGCTCAGCGTATACGGTTGTAGCAAAATCTCTTCATCCACTGCAGTAATAGAAATACAAAAATCTGTAGAACCTCTGTTTATTAGAACAGAAAAAGCTGCAATTAAATTAACCGACATGATTAGATGGTTACCAGTATTCTTATTGTTCTGATGATGAGATTATAACTCAAAGAACTGCTGAAGTGTAAAACCTTCTTATAAAATAGGGTCTTGATTGGAACAAGCGGAAAAGTTTTTCTATCAGTTGACTTAGTTTGACTCTCATGTCTCCATGGATTTAGTTAAGACAAAGGTGGAAGCTCTGTTTTAGGAACTAAAGCAGGCTGCCATGGCCATGATATCGGAAAGGTATGCATGTCGTAGTTGGATTCATATTTATTCAGATGGCGCTGAAGATTTGGAGCAGAGAAAGGCTGGGCCAGTGATATTTGAAGATGCAAATTTTGATGGGGAAATTTATTTATCTTTTCTCGGATCTTAGACTTTTGCACGATCTTTCTACTAATTCAATTTGAATTAATATAAATATATTAATAAATAATATTATGTATTTATATTTCAATGAAGATGGAACGTTTTCAAGAAATTTGTTGAGACTAATTGAAATAGAAAAAAATACTTTTTAGTTTTCAGAAAGTTCTAATTTACTGAATACTTTCAAGTTTTCGTTTGTGGGCCCAGTAGCCGAGGGTCAGGGCGCTTGGCTGCGGGTTGGAGGTAGAGGGTTCGATTTCCGGCCTTGGCGGAGGGCGGGATTTTTCCACGCTTCTTTCACCTCCAAACGGGTCCTAGGGTCTAACCAGCCGGGTACCGGGTTTCTTTCCCGGGTGTTAAAGGCGGGCGGGCGTCGGGCTGACCACCCGACCTCAACTTCGTCCCGTTGGTCACGAAACGCTGGGAGCCTGACCTCCGCGCCCCAAAGACCTGGCGAGGCCTGTAGAGGATATAATATATATATTAAGTTTATTTTTGTTTTATTGTTTTATTTTCTTTAAAAGTTTTCGTTATATTAATAATTTTTATGTATTTTAAGAGAATTTTAAAATCTTTCAATTTCAGAATCTTTCAAAATTTCAAGGGTATTTTGAAATCTGAAATTAGAAACGATTAATAACCAAGAAATTAATTTTAGATTGTTTTAAGTGTACTACTGGATATCAAGGAAGAATTGAACTTGCGTCTTCGAATGAAGTATATATATATATATAATGAAGTATATATTTCGCAAATAAAAATAAATAAATAAATATTTTTTTTTATTGATAACTTCTATTGATAATCTAATTAAAGACCCTAGATTCGACTTTGTTTAGAGTTAGTTTCATTCCATTTCCTCGTTTTTTTATTTAAATGGAACAAAATTACTCCAAAATCTTCAATTTACGTGATTTACTTTCTAAGAAAGAACTGTTAGCTTTCCTTTCTATCCTTCCAGATTCTTAGATTTTGTTTTTGTTTGTTTTGTTTTGTTTTTTCTGAAAAATGTAGATAACATGATTTTATCATTAAAATAAATATTAGAAACAATAACAAAATTTTGAAAGAGAGAAAGTAATTACATGAAAAGAAAATATATCCTACATCCTCTTCAATTTTTAATACGCATATTAAAGATTTTTGAAATTTCTGTAAGTTTTCTAAGAGTTTTCAAAGTTTTCTAAGAGTTTCCACAATTCAAAAACTGTACATGAGAAGAATTCAAGCAGTTTTTACAACTTATACATGTGAACATTGTGCTCTCATGATGCAATAAACTTTCAAAAATAGATTTTGTTTATTTCTTTTATTGAATCAATTTCGTTTAACAGATAAGATTGTTAGATTTTCCTAAGTGTTGAGTTTCCTTATTAGGAAAATCAATAATTTTCAATGTTTTTCATCCTAATAGAATCTTGTAAGCCAATGATGTAGCGCGGCACTTCTTTTTATTTAGCTTTATCAGATATTTCAAGTAAATATCCCATTTTAAGATTTGAAACCGGCTACATTTTAAATGTAAAAATTTTTTAAACTTATGGTTTTACTTTATAAGAATTGTTCCTTCTTAATCATCTTTTTCGTTGTTTATTTGTCATTACAGATAACTTTCCCCCTCTAGGCAGTTTGTAGAACTAATAGGTTTCAGAACAATTAGTTTTTTTTGCATGTAATAGATGCAAGGAATGAAAACATATTCAATTTACAGAATTTTAGAATTCATTTCAGAAAATTCTTAAGTTGGCTTAAAGGGAAAACTACTGTAATTGAAGGGAAAAGTCTGATAGATTTTGAAGTACGCAATTGATTATATATGCATGTTAACTAGACAAAAGAAAAACAGAGTGTGTAACAGTTAATTTTTCTCACTTTATTACAACTGATAGTATTACAATTTTACAAGTACACAATTGCAAAACATGGAAAAAAAGACAAAAGAATAGAATATTAACATTCAGCAAAAGAAAGCTATTGGATATAAATGTTTTGTGGTTTGTCTGCAGACTAACCTGACCCCCAAAATTTACTAAGAATAAATACCAGCGATTGTTTTAACTGTTCAATATTTACAGAATCCATTCATAAAAAATATGAAATTAATTATTAATATCAATGCTTCATTCGAAAAAAAAAATGATATAATATCACCGATGACTAAAAGAAAATAAGAGATAAAACAAATAGTATTAATTAACCACGTGCTCAACTCACGAGATCTAAGATCTCGGGGATCACGAGAAATATTTAAAGGAATAGCATAAGGCATTTAAAATTAGGATTCTTACAAAGGAAGACAGTTAAAAGCGTGTTGAGTTAAAAGGGCGTCTAAAAATCAAGGTGTTTCGAGAAGTTAGATGGAGTTACGGTAGGAAATATTATTTTTCAATGTTAATATCGTATTATAATCTCATGTAAACATTTCGAAAATAAACATTTTTATGGCATAAAAATGGTTATCTTTAATTATTCAAGGATTCCACAAGTTTTTAAAATTAATCTTGATTATCTTTTTATTGAGTAATTCTCGTTATTTTAACAGACCTTATCAAATTTTACTGCTATATTAGGCATTCTTTTCGTGCTGAATACTAAAGTAAAGGCAAGATTTACATAAAAACAAACCTATCAGAATAAATGTGTTTGATTCAGTCATTAATTTAGTAAAAATTTCCTTGATTTTCGATGTTTGTAGGAATCTTGTATTTGGTCCAAAAGTGGTGAAGAATCAAGAGTTGAAGAACACATTAAGGCGTTTTCATAATTCGTTTTCGTTTCGATTTGAAAATAAAAAATGAAAAACTTTCACTGCTTTCATGAAAACAAGGCAAATAGAGAAGAGTCCTTCTCATGGAATGCTGCGCGCAACATTCGTTTGACAACGGAGTCCAAATTCGAATTTGAGAATTGCTTTTAATTTTATAAAACAATAAACACAACATAAGAAGGGTTAGTTTCCAAAAGATTTTTACATGATAACAGTGAAAATTCCTCTACTTAATATCATTAATTTCTTAAATATATACATATGTATGTGTGATGGTATTTTTTATTAATTCGCTACCCTTCTCTGAAAATATAGGTTTATATACTGTATATTTAAAATGCATGTAAAACATTGGCAGTACTTTAATTCTAAGACCTAACAAATAAAGTGGATAAATAGATAAGTAGTAGGAGATATCATCTTAAATGTATAGATTTTTTAAAAATATAAAAAAAAATGTTTAATAAAAATAAACGAAGTCCAAAAGAATAAATTTGCAATTAATTATAATAGTACTCGAATAATGATGAATATTCCTCAAAAATCAAAACAAAAAATTTTTCAATTTACAGCCAATTTTCGATTATCTATGGGAGTTATCTCAATTAACTGTGATGGATTATCCACAAATGTGTTGTGGCTAAGCTATCCCATTATCCCGAATAACTGAAAGATACTATGTTTAGAAAGTAAAATTTTTTGAAGTTGCGTTGGTTAAAGATATACTAAATGCTTGAGGATCGTAGATTCATTTTTGCAAATATATTCTTTGATGTTCGCAACGCGTGTGGGAGATGAGGCAAGCGAAAGCCTGGTCAACATCATTGAAGTCTGTTTTCGATAATAGCAGCGTTCTTGGCATATTGTGGAAGGGAGAGAGCAAACTCATATCATCGTCAATTAACAGAGATGAAACAAGTTCTCAGTTCTTATTGTAATTAATTTCAGTTTTGTTTTTTTTTGTTGGTTTTTTTTTTTTATATCGGAAGTCCTTTTCCCTACTAAATATGCCACTGTCATCAATTGGTATCAGAAGTCGTTACATTCTATTAAGCAATAATGAAAGCTGCTAAGAAGATAGTCTCTTCGTGCATCATAGTCTACCTGCACAGCATTGGTAAATGTGAAATATGGTAATAAAGCGTGTAAAAGTGGACTGAGTCCTACCCACATTTTTACGGGTATCTTCTTGACATATTAATGATAATCGACCACACTTTCCTGACCTTTAGTCATGAGTGCAGAATCTACCATAGATTTTTGCTTTGTGCAAAATTATTAATCCGAAGAAAATACATCAGGAATGTCATCACTCGGTAGGAAATCACAGAATGCAGAAACTGTTAAAGTTTAACAAGTCTCCAAACAATTCCTAACAACATTAAGCCACTAATTGTAACCTAATGTTTATAATGTCTTCAGAAAAGTATGAAACAGTCACGTATAAACAACAAAAATCACATTCCTCTAAAAGCTATATTATGCTTTAATATTTACAGCAAGATAAACCTGAAAGATATTTTTCTGAAACAAAATTATTAAAATCCAATTTATGCGAATTTATTATCAGATACTTAGGAATAACTTTCAGGATTGCCATGACACAACATAAAAAAGTTAAATAACTTTTTTGATTATTCTTTTTGAAAAACTGTCAAGTTGTCAGGAATAAGAAAAAGTCCTATAGAACAACTTATTTAATAAAAAATTCAAAAATTCGACAAGCAGTCGCATTATCGAGTAGCTTCCCTTTTCTGCTCGATTTCTTTTAACAGTGACTGCACAATGGCATCTCCCACTGAGTGGCGCAAAGCCAATATCTTATAGATTCCGCTCGTGACTATGCTTAGGCTATGATTACGCGCTTGACGAATACATCTCCCTTGATGCGCACATACTCCCCCGAAGAAGGGTACAGTCGATGGACGAAATCACAGAAGTGCTTTCCTCCAACGAAGGCCCTTATGACATCATCTTCGGCCTGAAGCACCAGATCGAAGGGGGCGCCACGAACGAAAGGGAATTCACCCTCGCGCTCTTCTGCTCCCCAGACGTCGCCATCACGAGAATTACGGACTACCTGACTGCCATCGTCGAAGCGGGGATTGAAGTGGAGCACGATGTTGCCGCCATCGCCTTCTTCAGACTGGATATTCACCGCAAACCTATAAAGCAAAAGAAAATTTTGTTAAATGGCGAAGTTTTCAGTCAGGCAAACTCGAATTTAGGGAAATTACGATTGAAAACCTCCTGAAAAGATTTGCCCATTTATATTGTTCTGAGAATATAAATTATTTACTATTTTCTTAGATAAATAAAAAAAAAAAAAAGGCGAAACCTTATTTAATCAAAAAATATACGAAAATCATAATAAAGAAAAGTGAAGTTCTGTCAAAAAATTATTTATTTAAGCAGCAGATATCTTTTTTTCGGATTTTTTTTAATTCTCATATTCCAAATTTTTATAGTACCCTCCGAAACTGCTTGGAACTCTCGTGCACAGAACCTTCACTTCTAATGTAATTGATATAACTTAAAAAAGACACATGTCATCTTCAAATCTTGTCATCATTACTTAACTTACCTTTCAATTTTTTTAGAAATTCCTCTTAATACCATTAACTTTAAGTTTCCTCGAATATATTTAAAAATTCACTATAAAAGCTATAAAACTTTTACCTAAAATTAATAAAATGCTTTCCTTAAAAGTTTGTTCATATTAGGATTTATTAAATATTTACTTCCATTTTCTAAATCCATTCAAATCTATTTTTATTTCCATTTCAAATAATTTCCTTTTTTTTTTAATTTGTTTGAAAGAAATTTACAGTCGTGCTCCAAAAATTTGCATTAACACCACTGCCTGCTAGCATTGATGTCTTGTTTCGTCTTTTTTAATTCAAATCAATTGGGGATAAAAATTGCCAAATCAATTAAGGAAAATACTGATTCTGGTCTAAATTTCACTGGTATTTCGTCGTTATCAACCCAGGGTAATTTGTCAAATGTGAAAGTATTCTCCTTCCGCAGAAGCTAGAACTTATGCAGTGGGAAAAGAAACTTTTATCTGATTTCCAATGACCTTCCAGTTTTTCCACTTTTCCACTTATATCGAGCTCAATGTATTTACTTTTATAGTGAATTAGCGAAAATAGATTAACAAATTGGTATGGTATCTTATAAATAAAAATAATTGTAGAAATTAATAAATAGAGAGCCATTTTTCAAGAACAATTCAATACCCCTTAATTCAATTTTACTTTTTATTTATTTTTGCTGCTCAAATTGTAGTGATTTATATAATAATCCAATAAGAAGCGGCAGAAAGTTCATTTATTAAAGAGACGAGTTATGGTTTGAAATCGTCAATATAACATAGTAAAAAATTATAGACCAAATTTGAATTTTACTTTAAAGATGTTATTTGTAAATCTAAATTTCTGTTGCTGATTTTTCTGTACTTACTTGCTAGCATTAGCGTGGACTACTCCAGAAACAACCACCAGTCTTCCGGGAATGAAACCATCCTGGATCTTAACGGAAGATGGAACAATCTGAGGAAAAAAACAAAGCAAACAGACAATGTTTGAGACATAGAATTGAAACCAGCTTCAATATACTTACATATTCACACTGAACGAAGCTAATAAAAAATAGCACCATCTAATTTCTTAAAAATCAAGTAATCATTTATAGTCAAAGTTGCTTTTTAGTGTATATAGTAAAAGCAAATGATAATTATCTTAGTTGTAAAGATGATGGTATTTGAATGTACTCTGCCGTTAATTATAAAAATATAAGAATATTTTAATTGCATAATATTGTACGTAACGTTATTAATTTACTTTAAATTACAAACTCAGTTAATAACAAAACATTTAAAACAAAAACATTATCATTCTTATTTTTGCTTTTAAAACTTTTTCTAATATACTAATAATTAAATGCTATTTCATTATTAACTGAATTAAATTTCGTCGTGAATATCTAATTATTGGCCGAAAATTGTTAGCATCAAATATATTTGACTAAACAAATTCTGTATATTTTAAATTTCTTTAGAAAAAATATAAAAATAATAAAATAAAGAGCCATTAAAGAGTCAATAAAATAAATTATTGGCTGTTAATAAAATAAGAAAAAGAATATAGGTTAAAAAAAAAATTATTACTTTGATATTATTATTTTTTTTCTTTATTTATTAATTTGTTAAACTTGAAACACTTCTATTAACATTTCGATTGGTGAGTTCTTTAAAAAATAATTTTTGTAACACAAACTTTAACTCTGCTGTTCAATATTGATTCGCGTCCATTTTCATATTTTTCATTAGACTAATGATTTAATCATAGAGGAACTTCAAATTGAGTGAAATATTGAATTTGATTGACTTCTGCATAAAATTAATGTAAATGGGTTATTAATAAAATTAACCTTTAGAAAAGGTTGAAGCTTTAATCTGTTAACTTTCATTTTTCAACAAATTCCTGAATAATTTTGAGAGGTTCTAACTAAGCTAATGAATTTATTCCAAAATTGGAAATGACAATTGCTCATCATCCACAGTTATATTTTACAGTGCTCGAGTGCGAAAACAACTCGCTAGACATGATAGTCTTTTACACAAGGTAATCATCAAAAACTAAAATCATCATAAATAGTAATTTCTTTACTTCATTAAATTCACATGTTATTAATATTATGTTTTTGATAATTATTGTAATTGTTCATGTAATTTATAAAAATAATGTAATTTCTCCGTATTCATAATTTTTTGGTAAATTTGAAGTCAAAATGTAATTTCGGCATTGTATTTCTGT
>JAFIDM010012231.1:100281965-100339740 GCA_023159025.1 Thereuonema tuberculata
TTTTTTTTTATTTTATTATTACCATAAAAAGATAAAAGAATTAATATCGTTTCATTTGATTTCATTTCATTTGATTAGATGTTATTTTCGATGCTCTTTAGTCCAAGAGAGAGTTAAGTAATATGTTTAAATTCCATATTTTAAATAAAACTATTTATTATGAAATTTCAATGTAATATTGCATTAAAATAGACCTTGATTTGTGTTAGAAACTTGTATTTTTAACTGATGATATCCTTACAAATTGCAAACTTGTCGGAATTGGAAGTTGAAGAAAGAAAAGAAAAGAAAAAGAAACATAATTTTTAAAGATATTTTTCATTCTTCTTATTCAAATACTTCATGTGATCATATTAATAATAATCCCAAATATCTGTATTTTTATTAAATATAAATGTAGAATGTTTTAAGTTTCAGCAAATTAAGAAAAAAATAAAAACCCTGAAACCGTAATATTAATAAAATAAACCATAATTTTCAAAAATTAAAATTCAAATTAACGCTTCTTCATTAAGAACGAAGCTAAAGACTGCGGCGGATACATTAATTGATGCTTGGACACTCGTCTTTCTGCTGTCGTTAGTTTATTAATTTAGTTTAATATGCGACAATTATTTTCTTGATGTTTCCTTATTTTGAAGGTCTGTCTAATTAACGTTAACTTGAGGTAAGTAAAGTTTACTTCCCTTCCAGGATGCTTCAGTTGGGAAAAAAAAAAAATGTGTCTAAATCACCTCCCGACAACAGATGTTACAACGCACCGCTCTGCCCTCATTTTCGATTTTTCATTGAAAGTACATTGCATCGTAGAAATGTAATTTTTTTTAAAAATAAGAAAATAACTTTCAAAACTTTGAAATCGAGCATTTGAAGGTCTTAGAATTGTTAGTTCTTAACTCTAACCTCAAGAATTCAATTTCAAAATTTTACGGAGTTGATAAGTCCTTCGTAAGTTATTTTAATTGGTTAGACTGTGAAAAACCACTCTTTGTTTTTAAATTCACAGTTTTATTTTCTACCACATTACTTAAATTGAGATGATAAAACATTTAACAATTATTTATTTAAAAGCTACGTAAATATGTATTAAAAACCTTGATTTTGTAGATAAATGGCATCATCGAAAAATGAGAATATGAAAGCACATACACAATCTCATACAAAATGAGAGTCATTAAAAAAAAAAAAAAAAAATCCGAAATTGGACCGAGTTCATAAATGTTACACAATAAGAGATTTTTAAATAAAATAAATTATAAAGTTAGAAGACAGAATAAGGTTTTTGAGATCTAAAGTTAGTTGTTAAATTAGGAAATTGCCTTGTGATTTTTTATGTTTTTTTACTACCTCATAAAATTAGAGAGAAAAGAAACTGTAATTACTTTTTAATGTTTTTCCTTGTGTTAGGCTTTAGTTCTTTAGCAAACTTCATTCGTTTTTAGTTAAGTCACCAAACTTATAATCCTTTGGAAGATTACATGCGCTTACCTACAAACTTTCAGCAAGAGGTATTTAAAAGCTTAACAAATTTAAATCCCGATATTTGGTTCTTTTAACCTAAGCCTTTTTTATAATAATTCAAAATTTTAAAAGGAGAAAGTCATTTATTCTATTCAATAGATCATCTTTAGCAACCTAATCTAATGCTGAAATCATCTCGACACAGGCAATCATTTAGACAATGTTTAATGTAGACATCATTTTTTTTTTTTAATATTTTTTTAAAATCTTTATTAACTGCCTTTAAAATGCATTCTTTCGCACCACAGACAGTAATGCATAATAACCGTGTGATCTTGCCGGCTTAAGAATTAATTTACTTAAATTAAATTTTAAAAAAAATCAATTCCACAATTTAATACTTGAGTTTAGGAATTTTCTAATCTATTAATTTCTTCGAAATAATTTTCTGAAAATACTCGAATATGAATTCTAAGTATTTTTTTTTAAACTAGGAATACGTTCGGATATCATCGCGTAGTTGAAATGCAGCGAAGGCAGGAGGTTAATTAGGAGGGATTGGGGTGTCACGATAAGACCAAAATCGTGCAAAATTTAATGCGATTCTTATTTATAGTCCATTTTATGTAGGACGATTAATAAGCATAGCATCAAATTTTAAGAAAAACCTGTCCAATCGTTTTATCGAGGTACGATTACAAACAGAAACAAAGAAGAAAAATGTTCAATCCATATAGAATTCCCTCATAGTAAAGTTATTTTGGAAATTGATAGATGTTTATTTAGGTACGCTCCCTAAATAACAAATCAATCTCGATTTTGAACTAGTCTGAACAGTCATAAAACACTTGACACTTTATTCAGACTTGAGTTAGCTCAGAATGAGTAGTAGGAAACAGTGGGTTTAAGCTCATCTGACCATCATATAGTGAAGACTGAACATGAAGTGCTAGGGGGATAAATTTTGAAGACGCGGGAGGGCTTAAATAAATGTTCCTTTGTTTTAACTTGGACCGTACCATATTTATCGACAAGCATCCATCCATTTTAACAGACGAACGGATCAATAAAGAAACAGTCAAACAACGAATAAAAAAGTTTAAGTTGAATAAGAAGATTTCGCATGTTCAGTCAAAAATATAAGCATTGCAATTATAGTATTCTTGTAATGAATAATGTTTATTTTTTATATATATATTTAGCTAAATTGTTTCTTAAGAACTTTGATCATTCATTATTTGCTATAAAAATTATGTGAGTTTTAAATTATAAACCTTCTTCACAATTTGTCTGTAAGTTTACTTACTTGGAGCCTCCGTCTTTAATTTGGCCATTAACTACGACAATATCTCCTACTCTCAGGTTTCCAGGGATTGTAGAAAGCAATGGAAGGTTCTGGAAGATAAGAATAAGATTTATTGAGAAATTAATTTTAATAAATGAGAACTAATGTGTTTGATAGCTGAAACCTTGAACATGATACTATTTGCAGTTATGGGTAATGAGTACATATTTACGCCTACGAAATCTAATTATTCCTAAATGATAATTACATTTCTAAGCTTTACATTAAAATTTATGCAAATAAACTTAAAAGTAATTTACTTTTTATTTCAAAAAGATAAATTAGATCAAAAATTTTTAATTCAATGTTTTTCATACTGACTGGGATAGCAGTAAACAAATAATTTAGCAAAACATAAAAATAATTCAAAATGTAAAGTATTATTACTTCAAATATCTACGTCTAATGAGGAACTAACACATACACAAAAATCGTTGGTTAAGTGTGTAATATTTTTAGGAAAATGTAAATAAAATAAAAAGTAATATGAGCATAAAATCAATGAGCATCATACTTCAAAAAATATTTCGTTTAATTTTGAAATAGGAATTAATTTATATCTTTGTAAATGTCAATGATAGGACTTACCAAAGGAGGGGGAAGATGGACAGTATAGATTTGAACATCGCCTTTGATACATAGATGAGTGGCATGGTCTACGGGAAATCTATGGTTAAAGTCTATAAAATGATTATCGTTTACCAACACCTGGAAAGAAGAAAAAGAAAAAAAAATGTTATATTTAAGTGCTATCAACAATATGTAAATATCTCATTATAAACGTAAAGTGCGAAAAAGCTATTCATCAAATTTTAAATGCACAACTTCAATGTTATTCATAAAAATCTTTCAATAATGCAGGCAAGATGTAAAACAGCAACTAACTATTCATAAACCCAGAACAGTAGTTTAACTAATACAAACACAAGAATAGTGGGCTCTTCAGCCAATACACACAAAAGATTATTAATACAAACCCAAACATGACAGTTGCTTTAATTAAAACAGCTATATAATAATTAACAGTTTCATGAAAAGTGCATTCATATTGAATCAAAGTCAAATTATGGTATATTTTTCAAATTTTATTGATGCATATGAATATGTTTGAATCATGTTATTGATGTTATTGTTGTCCCAAATTACGTGTATGTAGTAAGTTTACAAGCTTCTGTGAATAATTAAGAAAATAAAAAAAGCCAGGAAAGAAGTATTGATATTACTCGTATAAGCAGTTAAGCAATTTTTTTATTATTGTTTAAGCAAGAATTGTTTTGGAAAAATGTCTTAGGCTCCTTTTTAAAACTAGTTCAGTTATTCAACATCTGTATATTGAATACTTTAGGGAAAAATTTTGTTTGCTAATATTGGTTGTCAGAATTCAATTTATATGTACTGTTATCTAATATTGTTTGGAGATATGTTTATTTATATGTTTAATATATTTCTAGGATAATAAAATACCCCAATCATGCAGTCTGTTTCTACTTTCTGCCCGATTTGTTTTGCATGCATGATATATCGTGTTAGCTGAACGACTAAGTGCAATAAGTAAACTATAGTTAATCTGAAGTTTTTATAACGTGTGCAAGAAATCACCGTAAATTGGTAAATCATTGCAGATTTTTATGATGAACATACCTTTTAAATATTCGAAATACCGTCTGATGTCAACTGCCACATGGAAACGAGCAAAGAACCATTTTTTCAGTTAAAACGTTTTCAGCATCGTCTGTAGTCTTTAATGTTCTTACAATTTCCTACCGGTGTCCTTTGACTTAATGTCCTTTTTTTTTTCCCCGCGACGTCTATTTATGACGTGCATGCGAGCAACACAATACATTCTGGGCAAAAGAAACTTCCTATTTCTTTAGACTTATAGAAACAGTCTACTACTTGTTTTATAGTATATAGTATAGATCAGTTACGTAATTGTCTTATGTTGATGAATCTCTGTCTGAACAATTTCTTTAGGAACTGGTTTATTTTGGACTGGTTGCAAAAATACAGTCTTGAATCACGTATCGTAACAATAAGATCATTTTTGTATAATTGCCCTTGATTTTCTAAATAACATCTTCCTAGAGAGGTAAATTTGAATATGGATCTTCGATCCGGAGTTCTTGCATTGCCGAACATCGGAAAATTGCCCGTGCGAATTAATTAAAATGTAGCCATTATAACGGATGAACTCTCCTAATAATTTCGTCATACAGTATCGTTACTTAAAACATTCAAGGAATTGGACCGCATCGAAAGGATGTTGGTGCACAAAGCAACACACTAATTCAGCAGCGATATAATGGCTTCTTCCACAGCGTTTAGAAGCAGTTTTCACTTTGATAATTCTATGCGAAAAGCGTTCTTCATTTCAATCTTTTTAGTTCGTTTGTAAAGTCTTTTATATCTCCGTTGAGAATTGCAGATAACGTAAAAATATATTAAAACAAAACATTTAAATTACAAAATGATTATACAAATTTTACAATATTTTGTCCACATGTAAAAAACTTAGTTCTACGTTATTAAAGAATATGAATAACTACATTCATTAAAAAATATCTGAACATTAAAAATGACAGAGTAAATTAAAATAAAGATTTAACAACAAGATAAATGTAGTTTATATTAGACGCCAAACAAGTTTGTTTTGCTTTGTTTGTTTGTTTTTTTTAGCAAAAATACTTATAAACTTTGTTAAGTTACAGATTTCAGTTTATGGCTTTTTTTTGTTTATACATTTGCAAATTTAAAATCTTTACATACATATGAGTTATCAACATTATATACTCTGAACATTCTAAGATAAAACTTTTTATTGAATCAAATATTATTGTTTCTACAATGTTCTATTCGTTTCGTTATATTCTTAATGAGCACTAACTAAAAATTTAATAAATTTAAAAGGTAAATAATGTTAAATGAAATATAATTTACTGTAAACTATAATCTACTTGTTACAAATTGACAAGAGATTTTATAAATTCCATTACCGTGCCCTCGTTATTGAAAATCCATTATTTTCATTTTTAAATTGCTTACTTATATTATTTTAAGCTCTTTTTTTTATTTCTCAATTTAAATTAAATACTTAATAGATAAATGAATTGCAATGAAAATTGATTATTTGTTTTTGTAGTAATGTTATTACATCTGTCAACAATTCATTCATCAAATAATGGTTTAATTAAAACATATTCAGATAACGCCGCACAAGGTTTGATGGCATTTACTTTTTAATCTTATTTTTCACTAGTTCTGCTGTAGCATACACTCAGTAACAACTTTATTAGGAATTACAAAGAAATCGATTCTAAAACTATTGACCAATGTAAAGATTGACAGTAAATAACCATCAGAAGCCAAGTTGGCAAAAGAATCAAGTCTTAAGTCAAGAATCAAGATTTCTTTACAGTAGCTAATGAATTCAGTAACAAAGAATTAGTTAATATGAAGCTAATAGGTAGCAGAGGAAAGTTTATATCATATTGGTGATAGTCATGACATGAGACCTTATTACTACTCTTAACACGAACGAAAGCCTATAAAATATGAAGACAAAAATTCCAAATAAATTAGCTACTGAGTATTTATTCGACTTTGATGAATTTATAAAATAAAAATCTTTCCAAGATAATGCATTCTTTTCATATCTAAAGGAAAATTTTCATCAACAAACTATTAATAAAATTAAAAACTACTTTAAATATAATTGTTCCATACCTTTTTTGTAGGTCCTTTCTCCTACAATATTTATTGTAATAAAAGATCTTCAACATCTCACAATTAAATGTAATATTTTACATTTATTATTAAAAAGCAAATTTTCGAGGGAATTTCGATCCCTCTTTCTCAAGCCTCTTTACAACAATAAGTTAGCGAAATTTTTTGAATAATCAAATTATTACAAGCTATCAGTATTCACATTTTGTTATATGCTTTATATATATTTTGTTAATAATAAACAATAATAACACAACTTTCTATTATTAACAATTTCCTGAAACAGAAAACAATGTTCATGTGTCGATATTTGTTGTAAGTATCGACATATGAACATTGTTTTCTGTTTCAGGAAATTGTTAATAATAGAAAGTTGTGCTATTATTATTTATTATTAACAAAATGTATATATGATATATAACAAAATGTGAATACTGGTAGCATGTAATAATTTGATTATTCAAAAAATTTCTCTAACTTATTGTAAATAGGCTTGAGAAAGAGGGAACGACATTCCCTCGAAAATTTCCTTTTTAATAATAAATGTAAAATATTACATTTAATTGTGAGATGTTGAAGATCTTTTATTACTTTATGACTTATTCAAATTTAGATCTTTTTTGAATAAATTCCAATCTGATTTTAACTAGAACAGAAGGAATAACAGTCAAAGTGAATGGATTAAAAGTCAATTTCGAAAAAGTTTTAAGATATCCATCATTTTATTTAAGATAACCAACCCTTTATAGCAAAAATATAGAAAGATAGCAATTTTCTGATTGTTATTTACTAGTTAATACTTCAGTTTTTCATATTTATGTCTTTAAACCATAAATTTTCGAGCTGAAAAATTCAATCTCGGTGGCTTTTGTAATGTTGCCTACTTTGTTAAAGAAAAAAACTAAATCCATAACTTTAATTAAATTTTATATTCTTATATTAATTACTTTTCATTAATAAAAGTAATTTAAATTCACTACATAATCTTTGTCAAAGTTTTTGTATTATTCTCTTCTTCTGTATTTATACCTCTCTTCTATCATTTATTCTTCCTTTTAAGATTTCTCTTCATCTCTGTTGGTAATAACTTCATCTCAGTACGTGTGGGGGTGCAGAGTAGCCTAATAAAATCTGGGAATAAATAAAAATCTGAAATACTGATCTTGGTAGATCAACATACCAATGATATTTTTTCTCTTATTGTTAAAAAAATTAACGTACCAAAAATAAACGCAAAAAAAGATATTTATGTAATCAGAATTTAAAAGGGTTCTTTTTGGAAGAACTTTAAGGTAATTTACTTTTCAATAACTTGTAGAAAGTAATCTATATACCTAATGTATGCTTCTATTTCAATGTTCAAACATTGATATTTTAAATTTATTATAAAAGTAACTTAGAAAAAACATGCTATAACAAAGTTATTCCTCGAAAAATATCTTGGAATGTCACCGGAGAAGTGCTTCTCTTGCTTCTTTGGCTCAACAAAAAGCACTTCCATTGTAATATATGGACAGCTGACAAGAACAGTGAGATTTAAATAAAAGCCTGCAATTAAAAGCACGGGTGTGAGACCGTTAAAAAATAACAGATTAAAAACTCACGACGTTTCAAACCCTCATCTTGTGCATAGGGTTTTTTATCAAGTGTATGATTGTTATCCTCCAAGCTTGGATTCGTTATGTGAAAATGTTTTTATCTTAATTTTTATGTAAAATATTTTTATCTTAAGAACAGTGAGATATTGTAATGGTGTTTTACTGTTCTATGTCACTTCTGTAATCTTGACTTATTTCTAAAGCATTCTAAGAGGGAGATGTCATTGTTGATATGAAAGCAAAGATTTTGGCTGTAAGAAGAATTCTATGGAATATGTATATGTATCTTTGTGCTACATTTGTCATATATTTTCCTAATTCTGATAACACTGAATTATTGGTTTCGGGTAACGACTATTTCTCATGTATTATATTACATATTTAATAAATAATTTAGTTTGTTTGTGGTTTATTTTGCCAATTCCATTTCACTTTTGATGTATGTGGGTGTGGGTTTAATATGTTCTGTTGAAGAATTCTGAGGAGAAAACTTCAATCGTGAACATGTTATACTGTACTAAACATATTATTCTAAAGCATTTCTTTTTATATTCTTATTGAAACATTTGTTAATAAAAGTTTTTGAAAGATCTGCATGTCAGATGTGAACTACGGTCATATTTAATAACTATCTTTCTTTTTATATTTGTGAAGATTTTTAATTAATTTTTTTTATTTGTGAAGATTTTTAATTAATGTCTTCCATTTTCCTTAGAAGAATGAGGATTTCTTATGTTATGAAGTTCTGTATGTTCCATTTGTACTAAGAACTGTTGTTTCCTTTATTATCTTGTATAGATTTATTTTCAAACAGTTCATTCAATAAGACTGCAGTGTTATTGCTCTTCCTTAGCTTATAATTAAGCCCTCGACGAATATTCGAGGGAAATATTTCTTTGATTAAGACAAAATAGAGAAATAATTATTAACCTTATAGCATTCCTCATGGGCTTGGATGACCACACGAAAGTGCGCTTTATGGGCGAAAGGAAACTCTGTCTCAGAAGCACGTTCCTCCTCACCCCAGGATCCCTGAGTACGGGCATTTCGTACCACCAAGGGTTCGCCCTCAAATCGGGGGTTAAAGTGGAATACCACATCGGCGACCTTCTTTCCAATCCCCTTCTGGAGGTTGAAGGAAAACCTGGAAAAAAATGAAATCTACTTAAAAACAGAAATAATGAAAATTAATAGTAATATTATTGAATAGAAGAAAGTAATATTAAATAAAGGAAATTTCCTTTGACTTTTCTTTTAACATAGACCTAAATCTGTTCACATACAACCTTTAAATATTAATACTAAATTCTGTATTTGGATATTGTCCTATGAAAAAAAAAAAGGTATAGAAACATCTTCCGGTATTTTTATATTGAATCTTTTATACTAATTCATTATTTTCAATTATAGAATTCAAACAGATAACGTATTAATACATGAAAAACTTTGATTATCCAAAACGGGACTTTTTTATTCGCTGTGTTTGAGATGATAAAAATGCATTTTATTATGTAACTAAAGTTTGATGTCTTTAGAAGAATCATCTGGCCTTATCGTAAGAGCAGATTTTAAACTCAAAGATAACTTTTTATTGATCAAGGTGCAGAGGTGAATTATTATTGAAAATATTAACTCATTCAAAATTTCTATACAATATTTCTTTTCTTACAGAACTGAAATAAATTTGAAGGATTAAAAAGTATATTGTTTTAAGATAATGCAGAAGAAAAATAAAGCAAGAAAAAAAACTTTGAGAAATTTCTAGCAATAACAGAATAATAAATTTGGCAGGACATGAAAAGGCTGTAAAAATATGATAATTGCTCAAGACAGTGAGGGCTTCTTATGAAACAATTAATTAATGAAATTTAATGGAAAAAATTAATTTAAGAGAATAAGTTCTTAAACATTAAGGCTATCGAAAACATATGTTAAAAATGTATTTTTATGTAAACTCTTCCTAAGAGGTTTTAAAAAGTTAATATCTGACAATTATTTGAGGATAACAAGTTTGATAAAAACGTTGACTTTCATCAACTTGGGATGTTTCTTTATATTTACAAATTAAATTAAAATAATATCCCAATGAGGTCTAATTACTTCTTTAATTGAGTCATTCAACAAACATTAAAATCTAAAACCTGTAATGATTTTGTCTAGCATCCTAATAAGTTTATTTCATTAATAGTTTAGGTTGCGCTGGCTACAAAAATGCTTTTCATACCAATGATAATTTCTTGTTTGTGTTTTGCTTTTATTATTCGAAAATAAGTAAATAAAT
Organism: Thereuonema tuberculata; assembly: GCA_023159025.1. Taxonomy (NCBI): domain Eukaryota; kingdom Metazoa; phylum Arthropoda; class Chilopoda; order Scutigeromorpha; family Scutigeridae; genus Thereuonema; species Thereuonema tuberculata. The sequence goes on from JAFIDM010012231.1 coordinate 100,292,374, forward strand.
GGGGAAAGAGTTTTTGAAGCCCGTAAACAAATAGTGGAAAAATGTAGATTTTAGTGCACTCTACTTGAACTTTTATGTTTGATGCTGAAACCCATCCTAAAATATATAAGCAATGTAAGTATTTAACATCGAAATGTTATTCATTCTAAAAAGCCAGTTAAATATTTGCAGTCACTCAATTTCTAAATTTAACTATCCGTAAACAGTAAAAGAGAACTCTTTTTTACTTTTTTTTAGGCTTTCATGTTGCTTTTTCAATAGTATTTAATGGAAACATAATATTTTCATTTTTCAATATAAATAAAACGAAGTACATTAACAAACACTCTCAAACTCAGAATCAATATAAACAGACGTTACCAAATGGAGGTCGAAAATCTTCGAAGTATTATGAGTTATAAAAGATATAAGTTATAAAGATATAACGGTTCCTTATTCTTACGAAACAAAGATAGGATTACAATATGGAAAACAATTATAAAAACCACTCACAAAAGGGAAATTCCCTTTTGTTAAGCAATTTCGAGCTTACGAAAACTAAAGATTGTAACTAGTTTAATCTTCTTCCTAATATCAAACAAAATCGAATCGAATAAGAATAAGGGTCCTTAAGATATCTTATATACGAAATGTAAATGGAACTAAAAATTTACGTAATTAAAAACAAAATATAAAATTTTTTGACATTCTAAGTCAGATTTTAATTCGCATTCTTCGTCTTTAGTTATAAAATAATGAAAGGCAAAAACAAAACAATACATGAATATTTTGTCATATTACTGCAAGTACTAACTAACAAAATTTTCAAAAGAATCCATGAATTCCGTGTTTAATTAACTCTTGAATGATTTTTCTTTTTCTTTTTTTTTTCGATGGCTTCACGATTGGAATATTTGAATAATATTTAACTGTCAATCCCTGTTAATTAGATTTATAGAGACGTTTCGATTCTTCTGAAACTAATGACACTCAGGAGGTTGACTATTTCGTGGTTCTCTCTATATTGTTCACTCAAAATCTTTCTAAACTCTTTAATAGAACTCATAACATATCATGAGTTATAAATAAACCATCGCTTATTGATTTTGAAACAATTTATTCTTTGTGAGTCAAGCGTACTAATTGCACTCATGAAAAGGATTATAATTACATAAGAATAAATTCCACTCACTGAATGAGTTTATTATTAACACCGTCAGTGTTAATTAAACTGTTCTGATGAAGGATTTGAAGGGAAATCAATCAAATCAGTCAAATAAATGACTGCCTACAGATATTTTAATGAAAATTAATCAGAGAGATGCTAAGGCAAATTGAAACCATAAATTCAGATGAATGTCATGAATTAAACAGAGAAGATCAACAAAAGCGAAGCCCCTCCTTCAATGCGTTTTCGAAGAGAAGGCTTAGTGGAAAAAGGGGGTATCACTTATAAATACCGTGTTTATCGGAGTATAACCTGCACTCTAATTTTAAGAAGGAAGCTTATTTAAAAAAAATAAAAATAAAATAAAAGTAGTATAACACGCAGATAGAATTTCAGCCCGAAATTTTAGGAAAAAAAGTGCGTGTTATACGCCGATAAATACGGTTTGTTTCTAAGATATTTAGTGATTTGTGAGATTCCCTATATCTCAACACGGAAAATAATAAACATTAAAATAATTAAGATATTAAATTAGTTAGATATTGAAGTAACTTTCTATAATGTTGGGCATATTTTGTTTTATTTATTCATTGTCAGGTAATTTCACTAAACTTATCACATGTAATATTTTACAACAGAAGAAAAATAGTAACTTTTAAATACATGAATCATAAGGAAATGCCTTAATTCAAGGAAAATGTTTTTTTGGTTTGACAGAAATCGATTGACAAGATTTGAAGAAAACTGTTTTTAGAACAAAACTGATCACACTAAAATGTTGACTTCCATTTTGTGTAAAGTCTGTTTTGTTTCTACAATCGTTGTTAGCTACTATTCAAGCAATTTAAATAATAATTATTTATTTCTGTAATATTTGTCTGCTATTTTAAAATGCATTGCCCTAGTTTTAGGCTTCTGATACAAGTATCAGAAGCCTTATATTCCCGCTTTGTCTGTCCGTCTGTGGACAGATATCATTAGCAACAATCACAATAATAGCAACAATCACATTTATAATACAGATCAGTAACAATCACAACAATTACAATAAACGCAACAATTGCGCCTTTTGCATTCGCAGCAATTTAATATAATAATAAAGAAATTAAAGCAATAATTCAACATAAATTAAACAAAATGACAAAATGAAAAAGTTCTGGATTAACTAGGGAACATTATCGCAGTTTAAAATATGGAGGAATGAAATTTTGAGGAGCAATGAAATTTTCAGATGTTATGGTTTAACTTTGAGATAGCATTATTATATTTTCTTATCCGTATCATAAGCCATTGCGAAGCAACGTGTTTGGTTTACTAATCGCTATCCCTACCTTGTCAAATATTGATCTGCGATGTCATTTCAATGTTCCTTCCTCCTAATCATTTTCTTTTTTCCTTTGAAGAATCATATTTCAGTAACTTAATTTATTATATTGACAGAAATATCTTTGTTTCTGTTTATATGGATATCATTTTACTTAAGTTATATCTAAGTAACATACTACGAGAGAAGCAATTTATTATGTATGTTACAGTATATGCTTCTGGAACTATCCTAGGAAAGAAGGTATTCAACCTCTATCGCATTTCTCGACATGTACAGTTCAGAGGAAGGAAATCCGAAAATCTGCTGTATTATGTTTCTTTCCATACTCCAGTAAATATATTTGTAGATCTACGTACATTGCCATAGATTTGGTAATTGCTTTTATAACAATGTTTGTGTTAATAAATTCTGAACTAATCTATCCCAGTAAATTTATATTTAAAAAACATTCAATGGCATAATTTCTAATGTCTCTACATAAGACGGTGGTCTTTGTAGATCTTGGTATAATAACGTAGTAATCATTATGAAAATGAATAAAATCTAAGAGAAAACAGAAGATTAATTTCGTTTAGTCCTCATGTAAAGAACATCAACAGGGGTTATGATAAGTGAGAATTTCACATTCAATTGTGAATACATTCACGTAATTCCAAAGCAAAGAAACTGTTTACAAACTTTAATTTGTTAAACGAAATTAAGAAAGTTAATTATTATTTCTTTCCAAATAAGAATATCGGACAGTTTTTTAAATGTAATCTCCTATTGAAAATAAATACATTCTTAAGTTATATTGAGAAGGGATAAATCCCGCTTACCTGCTTTTGCAGACAGCAAAACAAGAAATAAACTCAAACAGAAGCGCAATCACAATAAGAGTTGAAGCTATTGTTTATAATGGACAACAAGTCACGCGCTAATGCTATGCCATGTGCACTGGTGCCAACAGTCAGAATCTGACCTTCCTCAAGGCCCTTTTTTTTTGCTTTCGACAGAGTAATAATTACGTAAATGCTAATTCTGAATCAGATAAATTGAGCCCGGAAATAGACCCATCGAAGCGTAGGGATTCATCATGGAGATAAAAATACAAATCTGGGCAAATCTTTAGTTACTCTGCAGTAGAAGAGACATTCAGAAGCGATTCTAGGACTGTATTGGCACTCGATAAGGACAAATAAAAAAAAAGTAAACAATTTAACTAAAAACAATGGCGTCATTTCGTTTTGAAGGACAAAAGCTCGATAAATTTAAAGTTTTCTTTCATCAATTAAATTACATAACTTATTAGCATTTTATAGATAGAATTTTGATGAAATACTGCCTAATAATACAACTGTTTTTAGTTAATAATAATAATACAATTTCCTCTACAGCATAATTTCTTTAGAGATGAAACAACTTGTTGGTAGCTAGCGTTCTAATAAAATTGATCAACAATTTCATGGTAATTTCTCCAGTTTCAGCCTCAAAACATCCAGACCTTGGCATTCTTGAGAAATGATGGTAAGGAAGCTAGCTATTTCCTTTACCGTTCTGCTTTTCCTTTCAATAGATCTTAGCTTTCTTCGTTTTTGTTTTTTTTTATCTTCTTTCATTTTCAAAGCAAAGATGATGAGATAATCATTTAAAAGCTCCATCAACCATACTGTAAAAGTGAAAAATTTCCTCTTCTACCTTGAACAGTTACATTCCGCAGTGCATTTATGCAGATGATCATAATTTTCTATTTACTAGTATTATCATACAAGAAGTAAAAGATGATCCTCGTTTTTTTAGTCCAGTTTACAAAGGAAAAGTAAGGGTCATGAAATCGAGATATCTGTGTTCCCTCTCCGCTTTCCTAATAACTTTCGAGCCGGTGAATGGATTTTCGTGGATCTTGGAAGATCATATAAGGAGATTTTAAAGATTTTTTTATTTTGAAAATCTTTCCGTTGGGTTCTCGTCGGGAAATTTGTACGTAAAAAAACAATAAGAATTCCCATAGAATATTAGAAGCGAAACAATGATTTTCTATCGCCTTATAACAATACGTGTTAATATATAGTCATTTAATCGTGATATGATTCAATTGATTGGATTTAGCCAACTTAGGTAAGAAATGCGTGGGCCCGGTAACCGAGTGGGTAAGGGCGCTTGGCTGCGGGTTGGAAGTAGCGGGTTCGATTCCCGGCCTCGGCGGAGGACGGGAATTTTTTTACGCTCCATTCTCCTCCGAACGGGTCCTAGGGTCTACCCAGCCCTCTGCAGAATGGGTACCGGATTTCTTTCCCGGGAGTTAAAGGCGGACGGCTGACCACCCGACCTCAATCTTCACCGGTTGGTCATGAAATGCTGGGAGCCTTACTTCCCGCGTGCCCGTGGGCTGGAAGGCCTGTTTGTGGGATTGCTTTAACTTTTCAGGTAAGAAATGCAGATTTAATTCATTTTCAATGGGAAAAGTGTTTATTTGTAGTAGCTAACTACTTTAAAGACTCAGTTAAACAAGAAGAATTTCAAAAATTTCAAGACAAAGAAAAAGAAAAAAAACAACATTTTAAGGTAATAGATTCTTTCCGTAAGGAAATAGGTTATTTTTAAAAAAATTCTGGTTTTGTTTTGTTTTTTTAATTTTTTTGCTTGGATGTTGAAATTAATTCACATTAACATTAGTAACTCGTAAATCGTGTTACTCTTAAATTCTGTGAAATGTAGAAGTAAAAATAACAAATTAAGATGGAATTTCTGTGATTTCAAAAGCTTTAATTTTCTGAAAATATTCAGCTCCAATAAGTTTATGATTCACAAACGAAAATTTTAAATATTTAACAAATAAGTCAGTGATGGGACGATAATTTTCCCAAGTGCGAAAATTACTGAAAAGTTTGTCAAATTCTTCTAAGGGAAAATTTGAAAGCAATTTTTTTCACAATTTTGAGCTTCACTGAGGTTAGTCTAAACGAGGCTTCAACAAAATCAATTTTATTGGTAACTGAAGTTCAAAACTAAACTGACTCACGAATGCAAGAGATAACAAATAAATCAATCTCGTTCTTTCTATTATTATGGAAACTCATCTCTATTAATTATTGTGATGATAAATCCATCTCACTTACAATAAATATTGATTTTTCTGACAATGTTAAGCCTTAAAAGCTGCAACTGATCCGCTCATGAAACATAGCTAATAAACATCAATATTTAGCAGGAAAATGTCAATATATTAAAAACAAATCCCAAGAAGAATTATAGTTTTATCCTTGCTCCCAAAGAAAGAAAACTTTGGAAGGAGCCATGTAAGTGGAACTGATTCACTAACGAATCTAACAAAAGATCTCCACAAATTATGATCTTTAAAAGTGGAATTAGAGCTATAAGAATCGGATTTCTCCATAAACTTTTGCAAAGGTGAGTCGATCAATATCAAAGCCAATAGGAAGCCGAAATGAACTACGTATCTACTAAATTCTAGGAAAAAACTCGTTTATTTTTATTTCCGATTTTATTTTTCTTGATTTTTTTTTTCTAAAGAAAAAACAGAAAGAAAGAAAGAACGGGAAAAACGACAATTAAAGTAAAATTGAAGTTTTCAAAAGTTGTGTTGATTATAAAAAATATTATACTAAAATCCCAGATAATTTTTTTCCCTAAGTATTGTTTTTCCTTTGGCTAGTATAAACACGCTGCATTTTGTCTATTCCATAACAATGATAAGTCATGGAGAAATCTCACTTGAATTTCTCCATTTCATATGAACTGCGATGTCCATAAACGAAGAATTCGATGGCAAGTGCTATTGTTAGCAGATCGTGGGTTTCAAAGCACCGATGCCAAAATTTGCTGGATCAAAACCTGTTCTGTAATGACATGTACAGAGAACGATAAAAATAGACCTTCATTTAAAACTCTCACAACAATTAAATATCTTCAGGCATTTGAACAAATGGCTTCCTAGTTCAACGTTCATCCTGTAAAGTGCAATAATCAGAATAAAAATTTCCAACAACTTTATTATGGAGCTTTTAATAAGAACTGCACAATATTGCGCTATAAAATTAACTTTCTGATAATTTCCCAAATGTAATGAGGCTTGACATTTAAACGAAGAAGTGTGATTGTTGTCTTGAAATCTTTTTGCAATAATACCAAAGTCATTTGGTACATTTTAAAAATATCAATTTATAAAACATTGAATGAATATGTATTTTTTATCAAATGTAGATTTAATGTATGTAAATTTATAATATCTGTGAAATTCTTTAATACTTAAAAATTAGCGTTGAATTTTTTCTTCGCGTCGAAGAAACATGACTTTAGCTTATTTAAATAAAGTTTTTTTTTTTTTGATAAATAATGGTTGAAATTTGAAAATTCTCATCGTTAGTTTATTTACTTTACATTTTTTTTCAAAGATATGTTAAAAAAACCTAAAGAAGAAACAATTCGGTTGATTTTAAAGAAACCTAATATCTTTCAACTAAAACTCTAAATATAGCAATTCAGTCAGAAATAGTATTAAGAGCTTCTGCAGCAACACAAGACTGGGCATTCCAATTCACGATTTGTCAGCCACAGGAAACGAACCATTAAATTACTGTAAACCAAACAATTCGGTGGCGAAGATATGGCCACAAAGTAAGTACAAAAAAAAAAAACAAAGTGAATTTGTGAAAATTTTCATAAATTTGAGTCATTTAAAGAAAAGATAGATTTTGTTTTCCAGAAATCTAGATTTTGTACTTAATTCTTTTACAAAAAAAAATTACTTTCATGAGTGATATAAATGCAAGTGATCTATGTCAAAATAACCCGGGTATTCATAGTAAATGCTGTTTATACAAGAAAGGAAGCAGTGTACTTTAACTTGATCTGAACGCCTTAAAATAATTGCAATTGTTTGATCTTATTATTATAACTAATCTTATCAATTCATTGTTATTCTGATAAAAGAATTTCAGTTTCCTATTACAAGAATTCTTCAAAGATATCGCTTTTAGTGAAAGCTAAAAGTTTATAGTTGTCAGAAGCCTGCAATGTAGCTGAAGAACATGGTTGAAGGTTGGAATACCAGCAATTGGACAGTTTCTTGTCACAAAGGTTTATTTAAGGTTTATTTGTACTCCTATTCAATAACTGAAATAGAATAATTGGTGACCATTTTAAATTGTTTGTTTCAATGGGGGGAAAAAAATATTTCTTGCATTGAAATATTAAGGTTTTGGAAATTGTTAAATGCTAAAACAAAAATCAACCCTAAATGTAGATTGTAGGATTTTTTTCCTTTATTTCGCCTGTCTTAAATATTGAAAGCATTCAATGAGTGAATACAATTACTTCATAAGATTACAGAGATTAATTTATGACTAATGTAGACTAACTTCTGAAACTAATTCTTGTATCGTTTTTTGCTACAAGAAAAATAAATACAATTTAAAACAAAAGCCCATATTGCATTCCAAGGAATCTAAATAAAGCGAACTAAATGCAAATTTACAAATAAAATAGAATATAAACTTAATATAGGTGAGAATCAGAGTCAGTGAAAGTTGGAACCGCTAATCTTGGAGAAAGAGATTAAAGGTAGGACATGATTGATACTACTAGATTTTGTAGCAAGAACAACTTCCGATAAATTGGTTAAAAATAAATGTTTAGAGATAAAGAAAGAATGTCGAATAAAAAAAAATAAGTAAGTGAATTGTTTAACTTACTTTGAAATATTTGATATACAGATAGTTTCCTTCGGAATGAAGGACAGGAACCAATTAATATATTTTTCCTACATAAATATTTCGATGATGGAAGAGTGACATCACCAATAATTATTTACTAAAAAAACCCTTCGAAGAACTACTCCTTGGCCTACCAATGACGGTGTTGGTAGAGGTTATAACCCTCCTTCTCACCAATTGCATCCGGAAATGGAAGAAATCTAGCATTTGGATCTTTTTTTTTTTTTTTGGTTGAATGCCTAAGACCATAAGAGCTCTCCCATTCCAAATTCCTGGGCACGCTTCTGAAACTATTCTATAGAATTTCGATAATATTTCAATCTTTGAGGGCCAAATGTTTGTCATCAGTCAGAAATATGCAAAGTAACTAATTCCGATATTAAAACCTATATTATTCTTATTTCGAGTAAAAATTTCTGATTTCTAAACTTTTCGATAATTTGACTGTGGGATATAGAAGAAAAAAGTTGTTACAAAAATAAAAGTGTTCATTTTATTGACCTAATTAATAAACAAGAGAAAGATTCGAACTAAAAATAAAAATGAAACAGTTTGCTTACAGATAGCTATCTAGAAAATTAATACAGAGAAGAAAGAAATGTGAGTCGAACGCAGCTGTTGAATAGGCGTGTTTTATCGAAGTTGAACAAGAAACCTTCTATTGATAGAATCAAGATAGTTTACTTGCGTCTCTGTATAATTTTTGGTTGCCTTGCGATTATCGTATCTTTAGCTATTAGGAAGCACTGGTCTTTCATCTGAACTGCTTAATTGAGATATAAATATCCTTAATTTGTGGGCTTTCTTTATTGATGAATAGCACTTCACCTCGCAGACCTCAGTTTCTAGAAACTGACTTGAGCTGTTGTTGATGGGCTTAATTTAAACGGACAACAGATTGCTCTGTGTGCTGATCTCTGACCTTCCCTCACAATTTATAAATAGGGATTACCCAAAGAGCTAAGAATAAAAGAAAAAGATCAAGGATAAAATGTTGAAGCCTATTTATGAAGAATGTGCCACAATAGATTGTCTAAAATTGCAGAAAATCTGAAATTAAATGACAATAGCTAAAAGCTTGAACGTTGTTTCTATGATTATCCCAAAGAAAACTATCAATGAGGTAAACTATGCTAATTGTTATTAGTAATGGAATTTTTGTTTGCTTATATATAAGTAGAATATTTGCCTGTCTTAAAAAGAGAAGCTTGAAAATAATTACCTCTTTACCTCACAACCCAAATATAACTGTAAATAAAGGAAAGTATATATTTCAAACAGTGTCTGGTGAAAACCCAGCTAAATGAATCTAAGTAAGATGTGTTTGGATGATTTTCAAGTGGATGTTCAAATAAGTAATATAATTTGTTCCTATTTTGTTTTCTACATGTCTCTAAAGTATATTTCGTTGTCATATTACACATTCGTTAGGTAAGGCTTTAAAATATGATATTATGCTTTTACATCATAAACAGAAGCGAAAAAGAATATTACAAAGATAAATAGTTTCATAAAAATTTTCCTAAAAACTCAGGAGACATTAAAATTTAGAAGAAAAATTTTAGAAGATAATTCGAATAAAATATTCTTTTATGCTTATTAGCATGAGTAACCATTCTGTCAGTTCTTGAACATCTCTGCATAACAAACAGCATTCTAGAAATATTCACACAATTGAGGAAAAAATGGCTGCTGGCTAAACACTATGCTTCAGACTAGAATTATTCTGACTGTATTTTTGAATGGAAATACACTGCGTAACTAAGATTATTATTATTTTTTTTAACTTTTCCGTAGAAAGGCGATTTCAAGTAATTTTTCGTTTTAGCAGACATTTCGCCTTTTCGCAAATCACAAGCAATTAGGAAAATTTCTAAAATTAACAGCACGGAAGAAACTTCATCAAATGGGACGAAATGAACTACTATTGAAACATTAAAAGGTCAGGTTAAAAAAACAAAACTCCATAGAAGGAAGTATAAGCCTTCTTTTTATATAAATCCTAAAATCCTTATAAGATTGTAATCCACATTTCTACTATTTCAGAATATATTTCTACTATCTAGAAAGAATAAAAAGCTATTTAGAAAAAGAAAAAAAGTTTTAAAAAGAAATTTTAAATCGAAATATGAAAGATCGTCTGATGGTCAAAAACCGTTTATTTAAAGAAGTTTAAATGTAGACGTGTAAAATGAGAGCAATATAATTACAGCTATAAATCCTATTCGTGTATAGTTAAAAAACTTGCTACTGAAAAGATGTATATGACAGATAGCATTGATAACCTGATCAAAAGGGTTGATCATATAATTACTATTTCGTTAAAAGATACAGTATTTTATTCGTTTCTTATGTTACTGAAACACTTCCAAGAAGTATAACAGTATTTTAATGGTAGTAATAGTCAGACTTATTCTCATTCTTTGAATCCTAATGTATAATAAAAAAGACGTTCAAGGGGAAAGTGTCGATATTTTTGAAAAGAAACATAAATTAGATTCACGTTACATTATCCAATCAGAATACAACCAATACATACGTTACTCTAATGAAAAATCGCAGAATAAAGCCTGAAATTTATTAAATTTATTTTAATTTCATACAGATGCAAGAACCTTTTCCTTCTCTGTTTAACTGCGTGACAGGTCTAGCACCCTAATTTAGGAACTGCTACTTATATTAACGGATCGTACAATTCCCATTCAGCTTCATAACAAAGTTTTCTGTTTGCAAAACGAATCCTGGGCAGCTGTTACATGCCTGGGCGTTCGTCCAAATAGTCAACATGGAATTCAATTTTAATGTAAGCACGATCCTAATTTTAAAAAAAAAATGATAATGTCTTAATATTTAAATCTCTTTCTAAATTACTAAACTCGAAATAATCGAAAGTGAATTTCTGAATAAAATAAACTGCAGTTGATGTACTGTGCCTAACATCCACTTAGCTTTTAGTTATTCACTATTGGAAGAATGTTTTAAAGAAGAATAAAAGCCTCTCTAAATAAATCAAGAGAAAGTTATTTTTCTAATATTAAATACATTCTAAATAATAAATCAGCAAACTACGAGTGATGGGAAATTTAGCAATTTGATTATCATCTTCATTAAAAAAAAAAGTTTGAAAATAATTGAGATTTCAAGATCTCTTATCAATGTTATATGAATAATTGCCCAACCGTCGCTTCTTGGATCGGTGTCACTCAGAGTTTGACAATTAATGAAATAAGCCTAAGAGCTCATTTAAGAGCTCTGGGGATTTTAATCCATTTAGCTTACAATCATGCTCCCAAGGGAAGCATGGGAATCAAAGATTTATTGAAATTTTAAAAACATAGGTTGTTTGTAGAAGTGCTCTTCATAGTTTTAGGCTATCCGTATTGATTTTAATATAAGGCTTGTTACGGATGAGTCTAGATCTATTATACAGCGCTATTAATAATTCAAATGCTGTTTATCAAAAACAGTTGAAATTAATAAAGTTAGGCTATCTAATTTAATACACTTGAATTATCTTTTATGGTTGTTCGACATAGAGTTTGTGCAACTCTAGAACGGAAAAAAAAAATAGGACAATCCTTTCCAAACGAAAACAAAACTAAAATTGCGCTATTTAAAAACTAAATAATTATGATTGATAAAAATAAAGCATACATTTTAGAATATTTTATAAAGTGAATTAAAAATAAAGATAAAATAAAAAGATGACTTACCTGCGAGAGCGAGAGGAGACCTTACCCTGTATGGATATTTCAACTCCAGGCTGGAGAGGACTGGGTAATAGTAAGGCATTGGGAAGAGCCTAAAGAAATAAACACAGAATCAACTTTAATATATATTAAAAAGAATAAAGGAAGAGCGTATTCCTGAAGAGGAATTCAAAATCAAAAAAGAACCTTGCCAAAAATAAATAAATAAATAATAAAGTGCAGTATCAGTAAACCTTACAACTACATCAGCGAAAATGAGAACTTAATAAAAATAGTAACAATTTTAATTATTCTCTTTGGTCCTAGCACTTGAATACTTTTAGAAATTGAATTATTTTTAGCCGCATCATCCCTGACGTTTACTTAAAATAATAATCTAATTAAATTTAATAAAACCTTGCACAGCAATTCTGTAATAGATGTTGAATTAATATCAAGGAATCCCTACTCAAAAATTTAACTTATAAAAAATTCGTTGAAATAGAATTAAAATTGTAGATTAAACATTTTCTGGTCTGTGCATTCCCTTAAACCAGAAAGAAAGATATTTACATTTCAAACAGCAGCAAGAAAGACAGCAGATATCGTAAAGTGCTTGCTCCAACAGAATGGAAGCCTGATAACAAACAATGTGTATGTTACGATGAAGTTCCAGAAGCAGCAGTTTCTAAATTGTAAGACGCAATGCGAGTTGGCTCATGTGGGAGAAACAAAAGCCAAATTCCACCCCCCAACAATGGTTACGAAACAAAGAAAGAGGCACAGAGAGAGACTGGGTAAGATAAATGGTGAAAGTTGCAGATAGGAACTCTTTTCAAAGACGTTTTCAGGATGCGGAGTTAATCTTACTGTTATTCTTAGAGAATTAGTTTTTAAGGTCATGGCAAAGGTTCTCCGAACAAAGTGCAGCATTAAGAAGCATAATAATTCTTATAGTTCTTTTTTTGGAGCGGAAGCGATATATATCTTCCGTAATTGCATTCAGTTTGGAATGTTTCAAGAAAAAAAACCTAGGAAAATAGAATAAGAAGCACTTTATCGTATTCTGAGCTTTTTAAATTGTTTAACCTTTTTTTCTCTTGTATGAACATTATAATTATAGTGTATATAAGTTACTTTATAAAAAAAAAAGGGGGAGGTTGGGTTTTTTTTTTAATTAATACAACATACTTGATAAAATCATAGTAATTTGCTGATCGGAAAATCTTAATTATAGAAGGAAAGAAAAAATAACTCGGAATTTTAATACAAACCAGATCCAGTCATTTCACGAGGTGGAAAGAACTGAAAGAACTTCTAAGCAGAAAACTTTACACACTCATTAATTAATGAACAAATTTGTCTTTGATTAGACAAAAAATATATTTTTCGTAAGATAAGTTCTGTTGCTTGGTTTTTCCATTTTTTTTTCTGCAAACTGTTTGATTTTTTCAAAATTTAATGCAATGAAAAGCTATTCATTCAAAAGCCAAATGAGGACTCATTACAATGAGATTCTTCAATTAAGATTTTTTTTTGGTTATACATTAATTAAAAAAAAAAAAATTTTTTTTAAAAATATCTGAGAATTTTACAAATTAAAAATTTATGTTTACAGTTCATTTTAATTCATGTTTTTATTATCAAAAAGAATTTGCCTAGATTCTATAAATATTAAAATAAAATAATAAAGAAAAGACAGCAGTAATTTATCCATTTCAATCTTAGTGCATGAAGCACAAATAAAAGTCTTTGATTTTAAAAGTTCCGTGACAACAGTACAGAGAAAGGATCAGTGAAGAAATTGATAGTTAACGTCACTGATAGGCTGTTTGGTCTTTTAAACGCAGCTTATTTAGATGCAAAGAGCACTGCAATAGATTATTATCTATACAGCGTGCTTTTACAAATGAAGGATATATCAATAACAGCTGAAATATTAAAAACGACATTTGAAATGAATCCCCGAGGCAAAGTTAACCACAGTAAAATGCAAATGAATTCATGAAGGTCAATCATACAAAATTCAAGATAATCATAATCAACTACTAAGCGGCAAAGCAGATCCTTGTCTACTGATGACAGTTTTCAGCCGTAGCTCCATTGATGGCATTGTGAAATAATCCTGTTGCTCTAGCAGTTCTATTGAGTGAAACAAAGATAAGTAATATTGAAGTTCACTCTAATCTTTGATAAATCTCGATTCCTCTGTAGTCGGAACTGATTAAGTCAGAGCGTGAAAGGAATACTATCGAATTTCCATAATAATAATACGTCCTGCAAACATGATCTTTTTACTCCAAACATCGATGCTGTCAATTATTGCTTAATCTCGGTTTTTTAAGTAATTAAGAATGGAGAAAATTTACCAGAAGTTAATAAAAAAAATATTTTACATCACATTTAGTTTTACATTTAGTACAGTAAATATCAAAAGTACGTACATTTTCCTATTTTCGACTTAGTACTTATTTAGAATGTATATGTAAACATAGTGCATTACTCTAAAGTTGTTTCCGATATTCTCTTTTATTTACATTTCCAAACTCGGTAGACTCAAATGACACAGAACAATCGAGTTTCACGGTACGAGTTAAGTTAAGTTACATTTAAGTTACATTCATATATACACTGGCCAAACTTTATTAATGTTCAATAGGGCTTCTTTTATTACGACGGAAATCACGTATTCGATATAGTATTGATTCTAAAAGATGGCTGTGGTCATTCAGCTCAAAAGATGGCTATTATATTACGCAACTTTCGCACAAAATATTGTACAACTCTGTGATTGTTGACAGAAGAGGACTCCTAATAGGCTCCGACATTTTAGAGCCCTAATAGGCTGAGTCGTGAAGTACTTTTCGCCTTTCGTCTCTCAATGTGTTGAGAGATTCGCACCACATCACTCTCTTTCACTTAATGTTCAATCACGATATTCTAGGCCTCATTATATGTGCGTTATTCTATTCTTTTCTGAGACCAGTGGCTTCCGAAAGAATAGACGACTTGCAAGACTCAGTTTCTTCAACTCTGCGCTATGGTTTCCAGGTCGAAGTGGGTGGATTCTTCCTTCGTTGAAATTAGATGTCAGTTGTGGGACTCTGGTGAACCTGTTCCTCCGTAAACTCCTTCTCAGAACACAATTTCAAGCCTCTGCTAGTATGACTTTTTGAATTCTGGCAGATTTTTACATGAATCCAGTATGTTCTGAGCTATTTATAAGACTATCCATGTACCCGTTGTGTATCCGTATTTTCTCGTATCCTGCCATGACAACTTAAAAGATGCGTAATTTGTTCACCAGACTATATAGTATATTTACATTTTACCAAATCTCTTCTAAATCTATATATTTGTACTTGATTACTTAAGCAATCAAGTACAAATAACTATGGGATTCTAGGATAAAAGCTCCTTCCACTTTTAATTGTTATCCGAGATGTCAAGATATTATAAATCTATAAATCTCATGTCCGCGACCAAAGGGAAACTTTTCTGTTGGATAATATTTGATCCAAGTGCATGGGTTCATAAAACACGTCTGGAATATGATGAGATGACAGATTCATCAAGATTCTAAAGATGCTGCGACTCAAAAAACCGTTCCTTAGACGAACAGCTTATAAGAGAGCATTGGGTATTGAGATAATCTTCTACTACGTTTACAGCATAAAAACAAGAGAGACTTCCGCGCATTACAAAAACCCTAGTCACAAAAAAAATACATAAAAATAAATAAATTTTGGTTTCTGTCTAATCGCCTTTCAGATCTTCCAGGCAACGTGGATCTAAAAAAAAATTGTATCTTTCAGTATTAAACAAAAGCGTTTTAAGGACTGGAATGACGGAGAAATTTGACACTTTCATTTATTTATTCTTTTGACAATATTATAATACTTCATTTAGCACAATAAAAATATTAACATTAAGAGAATATGCAGATTGTTTTCTTCTCTGCCAAAAGCATAGACATTAAATATAATTTTCTTATCTGAAACACAACCGATTTCAGTACAAATTCGTCTTCTCACATGAACTCTCATGATTTCTATTTTCTTTAATGAAATAATGTTAAGTTTCACGGAATTAATTTCATTGCTCAGGAGTCCATCGTATAATCTAGTATAAATCTAAGCACTTTTCTGATAACTATCTGTAGTTAAATGTCTGATTGTTTATTCGATCAGACGATAACACACCTTTGTATTCTTAACTTTCACTTCCTGTAACTTCCGCGAGATGCTAAATGTAATTTTTATCATCAATAAACCTAAAATTTGATAATTTTTAAATAATAAAAAGTGAATTACTTAATTCAATTGAGTAAACTGTACTTACTTTAATTCTGAACCTTCTTTTTGTGTTGCTAAATCATCAAAAAGATAGTAAATCCATTCCTTTAGATTTTACTTTCTTTTAAAAATAAAATTATTGCTTTTGAAATTAATTTAAAACTTCTTAATTCTGTTGCTTTAAGCTCAACTAATAAAATATTTTTGTTGAATATTTTATTAACCAAAAATTAGGTTTTTGAAACAATTACTGTAGGTATTAATGTCACTATTAATATCATTTCAGGTGAATATTACAATGTGAATGTTTTATTAACAGGATTCACTTATAACCTCTTAAAATATTATTTATGACCTTAATGTAAGAACTCTGTAATATCTGAAAATTTCCTGATGATCTGTTTCAATATAAAGTTTAAGTTTTTAGTAGTTAAATGCTTCCAAAAAAATTACAAAATGGCGGTCTGGCTTACATAAGAATCAGATTATGTTTCAAACTTGAAATTTCTTTCAAAATTGGTTAAGCGTAAAACTAATTTATGTCGTTATTTGCAATTTTTTTCATAACTCCTGGTAATTACATTCGTCAACAAAGGTTGTGTGGACTGTTTGGCCGAAGAAACGTTACCCAAAAATATCCCGTAGGAGGCAGCCTACATTACAAGGAAACGTACAAAACTCAGAACAAAAAGTCAACATCCAGCGAGCTGCGATTCATTCGTAGGTGGTATAGGACACCTACTTGAAAAGGATAAGCCTGAACGTCTCTTTTTCAAATTATCAAAAAATTATTAAGCTGCAAATGGCTTCCTTTATCTTTCAAACTTTAATTACACTAAGTAATTTGGTTTATCAGCCATTTTTTTGTGCTTTAAGTAGCTTCAAAGAAAGAAAATTGTTTTCATGAGAGGAATCTTATTTTAAAGAATAAGAAGTCAGATTTAAATAGTTATTCGAGTTGATGTAATGAATTTTATATTCAAATACGCTTCAATTTTACTGAAGTTACTTCACTTAGTGAGAGAATAAGATTCCAAGCCCTCTCCCATATAGACACATACTTCATCAGAGCAAAGATACTTGAGACACATACTTCATCAGAGCATATCAAAACGACATTAGCAGCCTATTTTTATTTTATTTTAATTTCTCTTTAGCAAATTTTTGCAAATTTCTTAACAAATTTACTCTATATCACTTAGCATTTCTGCTTTAGTTGTTCTTTGAACTACATATTTGATTCTGGGAGGTCTTTTTTTCCCCCCTTTGAGTGCTGTGAGGAAAGCATTCTTTTCGCCATGTGCAATTGTTCTTTCAAGTGAAGTGTTTTGTCAGCAGAAGTCTTTGGAATTCAATTCTAGTGTTTACAGTCACTGTTTCTGCTGAGACAGCCAAAGACGTATGAATGAAATTTGTCTGTGAGAACAACTTAGTCTATTTTTTTTATTTGCTTTTTTATGGAGTCAAGTTAGCCAAGAATCTACAGTTACTGAAGCAAATTGAATGGTAAAATACAAGTCTACAAAGCATTTGAAACATACATATAGATACGAGCCAATGTCATCGACATGAAAAAATAAACTAAAAATTATAGGAAACAACAGCGAGAACAATTCATCGATCTTTTACCAAAGAATTTGGTAATTATGTCTTTGAACGTAAAAGTTCAAAATAGTTCAATATCGGGTCAAAAAGCAGAACTGTTTTCTAAGAATTGACTAAAGAAAAGTTAAAAAAAATGCCTTAGAGACCTTTAAAAAGATACTGCTAAAAATATTTTTTTTTAATTTCTAGAAAAGACTTTCTAAAGGAGTCTACTGTATCTTTAAGAAATACTACGATAGATAACATTAACAGTTGAGTTGAAATTTGCAGATTCACAACATTTTGTTTAACTTACGATCTAAAATTTGACTCTATTTTAATATTGAAAATTGTTATTTTCTTCGTATTTTTTTTCTCCTGGTCAAAAGGTAAATAAGTGTATCTTTAGATATATTCTGCTGTACTAGATTAGTTTAGTGCTGTAAGTATTGGGTTGGCCAAAAACTTCAACGTTTTTTTTTTTTATGTAAGTTGGCTCTAGTAGCGCTTAAGTGTCTTTAACGTCATTCAATACCATTTTGTTGAATTCTATTGTGACAGCTGTCACATCAACGTGCATTTAAGACATATAGGATGTTAAAATAAAAAAAAATCAAACTCATTCAAGTTTTTCTTTTCGTAATCCTGAAAACTTTAATTTCGAGATATTTTCTTTCCATTTTCAGAAAGAAAAAAAAATAATAAGCAGAATTAAACAGTATGTTTGATTTAGAAAAGCAATTAGGATTTTTTTTTTAGTAATACAGTGTTACCTCCGAATAACGGACAGTCACGGGACCGGAAGTTTTGTCCGTTATTGGGAGGTGTCCGCTATTCGGGAGGACTGTCTTTTTTTCATTTTTTAGCTTATAGCATGTAATTTAATGAAAAATTACGTACAATCTTAATTAAATTCCTACAATTATTATCATTGCGATATGAGAGAATATGAACAATTGCAAATTACTTACTATATTCCTTTTTAAATGAGTGCTAATCCGTTTGTCTTACTTAGAATAATGATAAAATTAATTACAGTATATAGAGAATTAATTGCTAGCCATCCATTTATGCCTTAAACGTGTCCAATTCTAAAGTTTGACCGACTTCTCTGACTTTTTCTTGAAGGAAAACACCGCTTATAGGAATGTTCTTTGCACGAGCAAAGCGGAACCATTTTATCACCATTTCGTCGATTTTGCTTGTTTCAGTTTTACGAAACTTCAAATTCTTCAAATTTTCGTTTGAATTCACCATCCACATTTTTCTATTCTCATCTTTGTCCTTCAAAAGTTCACTTATCTGAGTTCTTCCAACTTAAAAACGTTCATCAAGATAACGAACACTCAGCTTTTCTTTTTCAGCAACTTCAAGAACATCAATTTTTTTTCTTTCAGTGCCAATCTCTTCCTTTTTGACGCCATTTTAATTCGCACTAAATTTAATCAACACGTTTATAGGATAGCTTTACGACGGATTGATATTTACAAAGCAACTGCAATGAAAAAAAGGGCCTCAGATTCGTGCATTGAATCATGAGACACCGATACAATGTATCAATGTAGGTACACCGATGTAAATACAACCATGATGTGTTTGTCGAAATGTTAATCGAAAAAAAAAATTACAGTTAAAATAACTGTCCGCTATTCAGAGTGTCCGCTATTCGAAGTGGATAACATGGAATGTCCTATTTTAAGGGACTGGGACCCGCAATAATGTCCGCTAATTAGAGGTGTCCGCTATTCAGAGTGTCCGTTAAAAGAGGTTACACTGTATATAAATACTGTTATTAAAGTATTATTATTTTTATTTGATCAAACAAAGTCGAATTTGTAACTTTATTCTTTTGTTAAGTAGTGACTTTTTAAAGGCTTCAATCTCACGAAAAAAAGGTTTTATCTTTGAAGAAAACTCACAAATTTCCGTGATGTAATACTATCAAATAAATATAATTTAAAAATTAAAAGATTGCGGATATAATATTAAATTAGAATTTATACTCACTGCTTTACATTTTCTTTTACTAAGAGGAATTACCGTGTTAATAATAATTATGTCCCTTTGATTGTAATTTGACAACTGTGATGCATTGTTTAAAAATTGCTCATTAAAATTCTTAACCATTATTCAACTTGTCAAGAAACCAATGAATTTATGATTCAAAAAGGGCAATGGTGAAGTGAAAACATCATACTTTGATGAAGCAAAGCTCAAATTGCTGTAACTGATGAACAATTTCCAACTTTAGAAGATCATAACAGCAGGATTTCCGTTAGTAGAGGTCGCTGGAAACGTGCACTGGATGGTAAACAACTGCCAATAGCTCCGCGATAGACTACTATTGCATCAGAGCTCTCGATGCGGCAGATCCAGCCTGTCAGAAGCTTAATATCAGTGGCGTAGCAACGCCTTTCGGGGCCCGAGGCGGGAGTTCCATTACTCCACAACCAAAAAAAAAAAAAGGAAATCTTGTTTTTACAACCAAAAAAAAAAGGGAATTTCCTATTTAACAACCCAAAAAAAAGGAAATAAGCTGGCTGATGGGGCCCCCTAGGCTGGCTGGTGGGGCCCCTTCCAGGCGGGGGCCCGGGGCGGACCATCTCCCCCCCTTGCTACGCCACTGCTTAATATTCTAATATTCTAAACTTCTGTTCTCATTTAAATTAGCTAATATTAATATTAGATATACTACTCGGGAAAAAAAAAACTTCTGTTAACATTCAGTTATTATTATTAATATATGATTGTATTATTATTAAATAATAAAAGTAATAATAAAAGCCTTGAATAATAACAATGCCTGTAATAACAATGATTATTTATTTTAAATTAGTACTACATTAGAAAACCGATAACTCATACAGACAGTTCACAATAAGATTTACTTCCCTGTATCAAATAATAATTATTATCATTATTATTATTCCATATAGTATCGTCTAAAGGGAATGGTATTCTTTTCCTTCAGAATGCTCTAAATGAATTAGAGTAATAAAAATGATCAACTAGAAGTTATCATGATTTCTGGAGAATTATAAAGAATAATCAGATCGAAGCTGCATAAAGTCGAATACCAGGATTCCCCGTCCATAAAAGACTCAACTGGAAAAGAACTGCGAATACGTTCAATAACTATGAAAATGTACCGTTATTCACTTATATCACTCTTATGATATAAGTGCTTTGAAAATAATAAGTCGCTTTGAAAAAAAATAATCGCAACAAACTAAATAAAACTTGAGAAAATGTAATGATCTATCCTACGCCATTCTTTCGCCTCCATTCTGTAGAAGATTTTTCATCATTTGTTACAAATTCCTACAGAAATTTGTCAAATATTCCTATTTAGGAGCAACAGTGAGTTAGTTATTGATATTACCTGAGTTGATACGGTGCAAAGTTGTCTTTTTAAAGTGTTCTTTGCAAGGTCTCTCTACGACCTAACCAAGTTTTTCACCAAAGCCAATTCTGTGAATGGTACATTGACTCTCTGAACAGAAAAGACACCATCTCGAAATGTTGTCAAAGAAATTGGGAACTATATTTGTCAAAAATTGCACATTTCACTGCAGTTAGTGGGCCCATACCACAACCTCAAGTAATGATATCGCTTCTACCAAACTTTCACTGCTCATTCTGTCATCCACTGAAACCAGACTTTTCCGTCTAACTGTCACTTGATGTAACTACATTTATTATACCAGATCATGGTTTACCTCCACAAATTCAGTGTTTCGATAACGTTTGGATTCGTCGTAGTGATCTTCAGCTTTTGTGCTCCTGGCTAGAGAATCAAAGATAATCAACTCAATTGATTCCCCTGTATGATCATTCTATTATACGGATACAAGTCAAATACCTGAATTTAGTTTAACATCGCATCTAAAAGCATAGAACATTCTCACAACACGATGCATCACCTATCGATATTTCTAGACTGGTGTGGTCAAGATGGACAGTCGATATATGTATCGTTTGTGTGTATGAGTGGAAACTCGCAGTAACGTGAACAAGGTCGCCACAAGAATCAACAATACTTTCGTAAACGCTGGTTTGCGAACTTTGAGGGCGAACTTTGACGGGATGAAGAGCTTCTAAGATTGCGTAAGCAATTCAGTGACTGAGTTACAGGCAGCTATGGAAGAGGACACACGTCTAGCTTTCGATAAGTTTGCTATTATCATTGCCAGTATGCAAATAATATACCAGAAGGAAACCCCGTTGTTTTTAGTATACAACGTGCGGCATTATCTACAATAGAGGAGACCATCACGTCCGGTGTACAAAAACTGATGAAGCAACATTTAAACATGGTCAAAAATTCGGGCATCCTATTATTCTGCGATAATGTACATCCTACCGGGCGAAAGAGACAAAGAAATGATCAAGTAGTTTGGCTGTAAAGTTCTGGAACATCTTCTTCATGAAAACACATTGTTTTCAATATCTTTGATTGGCTTCATTTAACTAACCACCAGTCGTTCAAGCGTTAGGAGTACTGTTTGGTTAAGAAGTGCTTTTACAATCTGACCATAAAGTTTTAACGGGTTTGTGAAAAAAAATCACTCCCACGATTTCTTTTAAAAAAAAAAGGGGCATCTACAATTTTACTGATCTTTGGCAATATTGATTCTTATTTTGATTGATTGAATTGAGTTTATTTAACATCCTAATCTATTGAAGTGCAAGATTACAATTTTCCTGCATCCATGTATAATAGTGAAAAAAAATTAAAAATGCATATAAATAAACAGAGATCCTCGCATCCTGCGCTATCATGACCGCTATCATGACAGCTGTTTCAGCCTTATTAGGCTTTTTCAGTCAGATTTACGTTGATGATAGCTCTCAGAGCGCTCCCGAAATGGCACCCAACAATATCAACACTATCATTGTTGCGTTGATATTGTTAGGGGCCATATCGAGGAACTGAAGTGATGTCTTGCACTCTGAGCTATCATCAAAAGATAATTCTGGCTGAAAAAGCCTAATAAGGCTAAACAGCTCTTCCAGATTCCCGTCATGATAGCTCAGGGTGCGAGACAACACTTCGGTTCCCCGAAATGGCTATCATTGTTGCGTTGATATTGTTAGGGGCCATATCGGGGAACCGAAGTGTTGTCTCGTACTCCGAGCTATCACCAAAAGATAAATCTGGCTGAAAAAGCCTAATAAGGCTAAACAGCTCTTCCAGATTCCCGTCATGATAGCTCAGGGTGCGAGGATCTTTGTTTATTTATGTACATTTTTAATTTTTTACACTAAATTACAATTTTTCCTTTCATTTGTAAGCTAATAATGTTTGTATTTGTTTTTGTGGTGATTTTGAACAGAATG
Source organism: Thereuonema tuberculata (assembly GCA_023159025.1). NCBI lineage: Eukaryota > Metazoa > Arthropoda > Chilopoda > Scutigeromorpha > Scutigeridae > Thereuonema > Thereuonema tuberculata. The sequence goes on from JAFIDM010012231.1 coordinate 100,315,470, forward strand.
CGTCTTTTTTTTTTATTTCTTTGAGCTATATTTCTGAGACAAGTTCTGTCACTTTCTGGTGTCTGGATATTGTGGCCAGTTAAGGAAGATAGGAGGGTTAAATCAAATATAACTCAGATCTATAACTAGAACCAAGTATGAACATATTGCAACAATATCATCCACCAACCTTATTCAATTCACCACATATTTAAGTAGTATTCTACAACAAAATGTGCTTGATATCTACTGGATATATAGTAGACAGTAGGAACAAAATGAGGTTTTTTTTGTCACTAAGATACATTGTGATTTACGACTTATTCGGATTCCCACAATTTCAACAGTTTATACATTTAATATACAGACATTATTTTATATCTAAAACATATAAAAAAGGATTTTATTGAGTAATTTTGTCAGGAGAAAAAATAAACTTGAAGTGAACTTGATACGGCCATGGTGCACTTAATATGGCCACATGGGTGGCCAAATCAGGAGCAGGTCAGCTTTCAGGAAAATTGGTTATTATGAACAACTCGTAAAAAGTACGCCATCAGCGACAACACCAATCGAAAGAGTATTAAAAACTGAATAGATTACGATGGTTTTCATGAAAAAAGTATTTGAAAACATGAAACAAAGGAGACTCATCAGAGAAACATAAGAAGCAGTCACACGAAAAACACAAAACAGACAACTGACGCCATATTGCTCAATCTGGCTGGATGGTAAATTTTCATGTGACACACTAGGAGGCCCCTTACTGGATGGTGATGCCATTTAGCGGAATATTTGGTTAGCTAGCTCACAATAGATGGGTGGCCATCAGGGCCGTTTCTACCATTAGGCAAGACTAGGCGGCCTCCTAGAGCGGCAAGATTTTAGGGCGGCCGAAGGACGGATTCGTTTGTTTGTTTTTTTTTTGGTTGTTAAAATAAGATTGTCGTTTTTTTTTTTTGGTGGGGGCAGCATTTGAAAGGGAGGGGGCGGCATTTTTCAGTTCTCGCCTAAGGTGGCAGAACATCTAGAAACGGCTCTGGTGGCCATATCAGGAACATGGCCATAACAGAGGCACCTACCTTAGTTAATAAACTAATTAGCTGTCTTTGGATTTAACATTAAGGTCATCAGACTACACTTTTTTAGGTATATTTATACTTAAGACAGATTGTTGCCTATAGGATTAACTAATAATCTTCTTTAGATAAAAGCAATGGCACTAAAAGTAACAACATTGTAACTACGTTTAAATTTTAAGAATAATAGCCTCTTATCTTAATTCCTGAGAACTCTAATAAATTTAAATATTTTATCATTAGTATGTTCAATGAGCCTTACATTTAGAAGTAATATTATACATTATAAATTTTTAACACTTTTATTAAGTCTAGTATTAAGTCCTAAATTAATAAAAATAACAAGTATACGAAGCAATACTCGAATAAAATATTCCATGCTGATTAACTATGATAGATATCAATTAACAATGCTCATGAAACTTCAATATAGTTAAGATTGGAATATAGTGCAAAAATGAACAAGAATTTTACAACAAATCAGTGTAGAAAGAATTTTTACTTCGATTGATTTAATAAACAAAATCCTACCAAGGATTGATGGAGTTTTTTTTCTTCAAAACTATTAAATATTAAAAGGACATGCTGTCTAATTAGCTGAGATAAGACAACATTAATTTTTTGGTAAGCATATAGGTATTAGATTAGGAGGTCTTTAAGACGCTGATGGAATTGGGATAGGACGATCCGCCCACGAAAGCCCAGGTCCCTAATTGATAGGGGGCTTAATGAATTCTAGGACTCGTATTAAGAAGAAAATAATACTTAACATTCAATAATTAACTATATTTAGCAATATATACTCTAAAACAAATTTATTTTTCTGTAAGCACAGACCAACAATTCAACAAACCTTCTGTTAACGCAACTAAGTTTTTTTTTTTTTTATAATAAGTTTTCTTTTATATGTTTGCCATATAAGACATATATGACTTCTGCGTCTCCAGGTTTTTAGAAAGGAAATGGCAATATGGCATTTCGCCGAATATTTATTGTAATTTATAACATGCGGACATAACGACGGCAACCCTGAGGAAATTGAATTTTAGGACTGAATAAAAAAATGTATTAAATTTTTTAGATTGCTAATTAAAAATTCTGAAGAAACTTTGATATTTTCCTCAATATGCAAAACTTTCCACAATTTTGAGATCAAAACAAAAAAAAAATCTTTGATGGCCTTTTAATCTTAGGTAAAAATGTGGATTATATCTAAAGAAAATTATGCTCTTTTTATCAACTTTGATCAATTTCTCTTTTAAAGGACTTTAAATTCTGCATTTTCAACTTTTCTTCTTTAAAGTTCAATAACAGTACTAAGGATTTCGAACATCGACAGAAGATGAAATCGATCTGTTGGAATATTTTGGCAGCATAGAAAGAAAGTTTTCGTGTTTTTTTCGTTGCTTTTCTGCAACCGAAATAACTGACCGACTTCAGTTGTGGTTCAAAATACAGCTACTGCTGCCTACACATTCATCATATATTACGGGCACTCTTTTTTTTTATTTTTTTTCAAATGCTGAGGAATCTTTTCCTGGGTGCTTTTTGTCTGGTCTGTTTTCGTTAGTTTTAGTAAGAAAGTGAAATGAAATTAAGAACTTAATCAATTTTGCAACCTTTTTTCTTCTAATTAAAATAGTCGTTTTCTATCCATTTAACACATCAACTCTAATGAAGTAAAATTCAGAATTAGGGATTACACAAATTGTATTTCCTAAAATATGAAGTTGAACAGATATGCATTAATATTCATGCATTTCTTTAAATAAAAACAAATAATAACAGGTGCAGAATAGACAATGACTTAAATGCAGATATCACTTCAAATAATATTTCTAAAATCAGATAAGCATTGGAAACATTAATGATGCCTTGTTACTACAAAGTTGCATTCATTTCTTCAAAAAGAGGTTTTTGATTTTTTTTTTTAAAGAAAAGCACTTTTTTTCTTTGAAAAATTTAACTCAATTTGATGCAAAAAATAGTTAATTCTTACATTATCTATTTCTCAACGTGTAAATCTTAGCTGTAACAATTAAGCAACAAACACTCTCATTTTAGTAAATAACCATCATCTTCACCAAAACTATATTATCAAATATTCAACAAATTTTCGGAATGTCTTATCTTTCTTTTTTCAAGAGAAAAACTTGAAAAAGGAAAGAAGATAATAAGACTTTCCGAAAATTTGTTTGAATAAATATATTTTATAATACATTTTTGGTGAAGATGATGGTTATTACTAATATGCAAATAAGTAGAAAGGAAATTAGAAAGAAAGTATGGACTTAGAACATAGACTCTCATTTTCCGATATTACTCTCAAGATTTCCATATTTTATAACTTCAACAATATTTGGTATAGAAATCAACGAAATTTACTTTACCTAATTTTTTTTGATTATTAAAATATCATAAACATAACACCTTAAATCTCAAATAGCAATTAAAAATGATGTACAAAAATTTAAATTGGAAAACATTGAAAAAATTGAATAACAATGCTATTAAAAAAACAAATCAGTAAAAGTTTAATAGAAAAACATCATTTTTATATTTAAATCCAATTGTTTCTTAATGAAAATTCTATTTTACTCCACCCCTGTTTTCTCATTTTTTTCCCATTATGCTACTTATCATGTTTAGGAAAGAAAATAGGAAATTTTATTCTATTTCTTTTTCATTTCGAGTAATGTATCAAATGCATCATCTATTCTAAATTTATCTGCTTCCAAGATTTGCCCACTTGCTCATACACTCAGTCTCCATGAATGATTTTTGATTTGAAGTTTCAATAATTTTTTTTCCACCTATAGAAAATGTGTTATAAGTAATGAATTTAAGTAACAAGTTATTTTCTGGTATTTTTTCTACTTACCAAAGATGAAACAAATCTCTTCAAAAGAAAGCTGACAGTTAAAAATAGAAGTCGAAGTCCTCGGAGCGTAGGCAGCGAAATATTTATCGATTACTATTCGAAACACGTTTTTTTCGACAGAAAATACGTTGGAGTCGTAAAAGATTAAAAAAAAGCCCAAAACTCAACTAAAAAGCGGAAACAAACACGGAAGAGGGTAACGAACACAACACCAACACATTCACTAGGTGAAATGAGTTTGATCCTTACAAGAAAGTGGGTTGGCACTGAGGAGACTCCAAGCGGAGTAAGGGGAAACGTCTCAACGCTATCATAAAACTTCAATTCCAGAACAATTTGCTCTTTCTGCACTGCGTTCACTTGTCTCGAAGCTAAACATACAGATCAGATTCATAGATAAAGATTCAACTAGATAAAGAGGGAATACAGGAGCAAAAGATTAAAAATCAGCATTGGATAAAGAATAGAGCTTTGAAAAAATAAAAATAGAAATGTTCAAACAAAGCATTAGAAAATATAAGAATTGAAAGCGCTCAGAAATAAAACTTCCAAGAAAATTATTAATGATAAATTTTGCATTGGAAATCACATTTTACAAAGTTTTTTCGATATCAATTAATTTGGTAATGAATCCAAAATTTCACCTAGATAGTAATGGATGTTGAAAAAAAAAAATTGTGAATTTTATGTGGGAATTTTTTTTTCCTCATTTCATCAATCGAATGGCAGTAAGTGGAAATGAGATTAATAAAATTTTGGATTTTTTTATTGTATTCATATATTGGAAAAAGAAAACGACACTTATTTCACGAGTGTATGCCAATTATTGATAGCATCCACATATAAACAATACTTGGACTCAAATAAAGCCATTGTGTCCTGGAAACGGAGACTTTTAAGGAGACACAGTCTTACCTTTTCTGATATTAATACGATAATTTATTTGGTTTTGTATCTATATTGTTAATTTTTTGGTATTTGCAGAAATAAAGCAAAGCTATTAACAATAAATATGAAATAATATTTATGAAATCAAAATTTTGAAATATTAATAACACAGATAAATTAATGGAGATTATAAAGTTCCAACATAAACCATCTTCAAAGAATTGTAAAGATTTGGTTTAATGTTTGCAAAAAAAATGTATTGAAACCAAAAAATTGCATTCTTAATAATGGTAATTGAAAAGTTTCTTAGGGAGCTCAAACTTTAATAATAAATTTACCCAATGCTGAGTTTCCTATTAATTATATAAAATTATTTTTTTTGGGTAATAATTTCTATATAATTCAGATCCATAGTTAGGAAAAAAAAACATATTTGTACATGAATGGTTTTCATTTTAATATTTGAAAGTTTTCAGCCCAATTATAAATTTGGTTTAAGGATAAATTAAAGTAACATAATTTCGTTAAGAAAACGTGCATTATTTTATGGAATTTATTTATTTATTTATTTATTTATTTATTAACTTATTTACAGCAATATATACTATAAAAACACACAATTATTTACACTTAAATTTACATTTAAATAATTTAATTAAAAATAGTTAAATTGCAAATAATTGTGTGTTTTTGTAGTATATATTGCTTTAAACTTAATTATAGCACACGTTAAAAATTAAATATAACTTATTTACAGAAAGAGTATTTTCTTGAGTTAAAACTGATTCTTACTTTGTTATGTTACTTTTCTGTTAGTTTAGTGTTTGGGTTTATCATTGGCTGTTTGCGGATCGGCATAATTTTTAAAATAAATTCTAAAAGACTGGATTTTGTATTTAATGTAGGAAATGCTGTGGTATTAAAGTTTAAAGTAATAAAAATTATCAAAGTAAGAAACTGAGTTAATGTCGAGGCAATGGATAACGAAATCTTTGGTGAATATAAATTACATCAATACAAAAAAGAAATTCAGTAATGTAAATTTTCTTGCTTATTCGTTGTTTATTTAAGTATGAAACAATTCAGCATTGAAATAAACTGAACTTCAATTATCATGGTGTATTGTAGTTAGTGGACTTCTTTATTATATTGGAAGCAACCCTTTCGAACCAGACATCTCAGTCGTAAACTTAAAATAGAAGCAGCTGCAATGAATGACGAGGCCACATATGTCATCACTAGACCAATCAAAAAGACATTTTTTCTCGCTCCAATAAAATCAACGACAAAAAAAAAAAGGATAAGGAAGGTTTTAAATAAGAAAAAGAAAGAGGAGAATGAAGACAAATGATTTTAAATAAATATAGTGATGTCGTCATTAAACCATAACAGGCGGAAACACGTGGCATCAAAGAACTTTCTGATTCTGAATGATAAATGTGTCATCGTTGTTAGATTGCTTCCAGTCACTGAATTCATGGGATAAAGAGACTGCGAATCAGAATGCTGCTTCCTTTCCTTCTGAAATCTTTCTTTTTGCTTCAATCTTCCGTATGGATTACCTTTGACGTTTCCACTGTAGTAATCTTATCTAATCATTTCTGGGTTAATAGTCTGTTGTTGTTTTTTATTTTTTCCCGACAGTATTCATCTGTTTCAAATAATAAGTTACAGAAAATCTACAAAGAAAATGATTGCAGGTAAGTCGAACAAATTAGAAGCTAATAGGGCTGTACTACAAAGCATTTTTCAGAAATCGTCCTCTGAAATTTTCTTTAAGCTTTTAATCCCTATTATTTGCTCTAAGCATGCTTTTTAATAAGATCAGATATATTTGTTCAATAAGTATAAGTTACAGATATTGATCAATAGTCTCATATTATCACAAACTGAGCAAAGCAATGTTTAAGGTTGTTTACGAACGAAAATATAACCTGATGTCGATTTCAAGTTTCAGCTAGTAACTAAGTTATTCGCAGCAATTTACCTGGAAAAAGGCCAACCCGAGTTTCCGATAAATCAGTACTTTGTCTTGATTATTAACATTTATGAACTGGAGCTATCTAAATGCTTTTACTCAATGATTATGGATAGCCCTAAAGGATATGAGCAAGCAAATAACTTATGCCCTTTTCACTGCTCCCATGATATTTGATGAGTTTTTTCAGCAAAGTAAATTCTTTAAAAACGATTTCCCAATCTCTTCCCGGTGACAGCTCAGGGTGCGAATTCTTTCTCTTAGCTTTGTGCCTTCGTTTGTTTGCCGTTTCTTTAAATTCTTTAAACTTCGCAGTATTTTAGTGATTAAAAATTTTCTGTTTCTGATGTTGTTGAAGGCAGACATCACTGTAAATGATACAGTAAAGTTCCTTTTTCTTGGCTGATATATCTGAAATCTTGAATCCCTGATCTGCATGGATATTTGATTTTCTTTCCTGTACTTATTCTTCTTCTTCTCATTCTCTCCTCCCGACTGCCTTGGCCAATATAGAGTTATTTCTTATTTTTTCACATTCATTGACTGAGCCTTTCAGTCAAAAAAAATGTCCTATAGCAGATTAACAGCACTTTGATAAGACAGAAGTGTCATAGACCAATTTGCTAATCTACTGATAGAGTTCATGCGTCTTTGTTGTACAAAAAACTTCTGGATGATCATTATGACATAATAATAAGAATATTTGAAAGTAAACATCTCAATAAGTTGCACTTACTTTTTTAAGGGTTTTTTTTCTCATTTTTTTCCCTTTTTAGACAGTATAAGATCAATCAAGCCAAACTTCTTTCATCTGTATCACGCTTTAAAAAAAACTTAAAATCTTACAATTCAAGACTGAAGTTTTGTACTGGAACAACTTGAATGAACAACTTGGACGAAGTCCTGGTGTAAGATGATGCAAAATGTGAGATAGAAGAATTTCACTGCACAATGCAGCCAAAGCTGTTAATGAAATCTCCCGCTATACTGTTGCAGTTATCAACTTATATAATTGGCTAAGTTCGTCTGTTTGTCTGTCTGTCTGTAACTCGATATAATTAAGCTATTAAGATAGATCCAAGGGTCTCAATGGTACCTTTGAATCAAGGGTACTCAAATTGAAGGAAATATTAGTTCATTGTGTCATTCCATGTTGTTTGCATGAAATTTTATCCTTAGGAACTGACCTAGACAACTGAAATTCTAACAAAACATACGTTCAAAACAAAATAATTTTGTTACCATTGCACCCATTTTAATGAAATTTGGCCTTCTTACTCAGTTTTTTATGCTGATTTGGAAACTCAAAACCATTTTTTGCCGTAGAAGCTTCGCTCACAAGTTAGCGCAGTATTTAGATTACAAAGGTAAGTTTTAAATGCCTTTTGGCGTTATGGATAAAAAATAATAAGTATTCCATTCTTACTTTTAGTAAAATTTAGTTACAAGGAAAAACTTTAGATGTGGTTGGTATTTATTTACTAGAGCCTGTTTTTAGTCATGGACAATTATATGTTGCTATTTCTCGAGCACGTCGTGCTTGCGACGTCAAAATCAAAATTCTTGACCGAATAGATCAAGGACATCTGATAGAAGGATCTGATGCTGTTTTTACAAAAAATGTAGTTTAAAGGGGGTATTTATTTTATTGTTGATAGTTGATAATAAAATGATTTTTCAGATTTTTTTATGCCTGTCGTCCGACAGGCTTTGCTGCTAGTTGAAATACTAAAATCTTCTCTTATTTCGTTTCTCATTCAGATGCTCTCATTGACTTCATTCAACTTTACTTTTACAAAGTAATAATAAGTGAATGGCAAATCATACAAAAAAAAAGCTGAATGAATAAGGTTTAAAAAAAGTAAAATAAATAAAAATTATAAAAAAATTAGGTACGAGAAATGAGAATCTAAAAGAAATCATTGGCTTTTGTCTTCTGTAACTCCCAGCTACGAAACTACAATTAATAGAAAAACTAGAAACAAAGCTTTCAAAGAATTTAAGAAATAAACATTGTGTGCAAGGTAAATGATTTAAGAAAAAATACGCAAGCAAAAGTAACTAAGCAGATTTTTTAACTTAAAATTAAATCAGACAGAATAGAAAGATGGTGAAAATTCAACTGGAAAAAAAAAAAAGTGGATAGATAATTGCTTATGATAACAGTGTTATTCGTAGTTCCTTGAGAAATTTCAGAGGCTCGCCGCTCAGCGGCGGAAAAAGGGATATTTGCCCCCGAGATATCAAATGAAAGATAAACTCACCAAGATTTTTTCCGGCAGAGCGCTACATCCTAGTTTCATCGGCTGCCGCTAGGACGCAGATGCAACCAAAATGGCAGTTTCAAAACGTGAAAAGACGTTTTGGATATTGGAATAAGCGAAAACGAGTTTAATAGAGAAGACTTAGAAGTTAGTTTAGAAAGGAGGCACTGCCGCGCAACAGCATAAAGAGCTGGTATGTGAGATTCCAAGATGATGGCTGTCTGTGCACAAAAAAAACAACCTGGACGGCCAGGTATGACGCAAAGTGTTCGTTCCCCCACTTCCTACTGACCTCACCGAACTGCGACATCATATCACCAATGCAATTGCAACCATTGACAGTGATATGCTGAACAGCGTATGGTCGGATTACCAATGTCTGCCGCGTCAAGCAAGTGGGCACAAAGAATATTTATGAAAAAAAAACTTGGTGACTGTCTTCCATTGGGATATCTCGGGGGCAAACATCTCTTTTTTTTTTTTCACCGCCGAGTTTCAAAGCCTCTGAAATGTGTCAATGAATTACGAATAACTCTATAATACAGAAAGAATTAAAATCAAAAGTCAGAAACAGTTGTATCAACTTATTAATAAATATTTAAACAAACAGAAATGTCCATTTTTATTGATGAGTTAATAATTTAAAATTTGGATTTGTGATTAAAGGTCTCTATGATCGAGATTTACATGAGAATTAGTGTGACAAGCTCTTATTAATCCAAACAGGAGATTTCATTCTTAATAAAAAAAAAATAAGGAAAGAATATTTTTCAAATAATATGAAGACAAACTAAAATCTTTAAAATTTCTCTTTAAAATCTTAAAAATTAAGTAGTTATCTTAAGTCTTTTCTTAAGTTTTAAATAATAGGAATAGCATCTAAAGGAGTAATGGACTTAAATAAAATTAAAATGAACCTCAGCTTTTTAACATTAAAAGAGGAAGTCTAGTAATTGTATAGAATACCGAATCAGTGGAATTAAGACGAATGTTCTTTATTTTGAAGCCAAACGATTCCTAAATATATAATAGATATGTAATCGGTGGGAAACTGGCGGATAAGTTGCGAAATTGAGGATCATTCCGAAATGAAAAGTATGTTGGGGTTTTTTTTCGGTTTTATTTCCAAGCGAAATATCCTGGAAACGTTCATACCTCAATTGGCAAGTGTTAATTACAAAGAAAAATGTATGGTTTTTGTTTTTTGTTTTTTCTGTTTTATTCCGAAAGGAAAGATCGTAGAAGCGGTGTTACGAATTTCCCGCCAGGTGAGTTTCTTGCTCGCTTCCTAAGGAGGCTACACGTTCTTATCTTCAAAATGTCCATATCCGTCGCCCGCGAACGAGTTCCAAGTAAATGTCGAATTTTCTAGGAAAAAAAAACCCAGAGTTTTCCATCGGTTACATATCTACTTCGTAATAAGGAATCGTTTTGTTTCAAAAAAGAGAAAATTCGTCGTAATTCCACTGGTTCGATATTGTATACAACTACCGAAAGTCTTAATCAGTGACTAAAGAGCCCTGATCAAAGATATGCATATTAAAGTTCGGCCGGTTTCTCCAAATAGTCATAAGCTACTAATGGATTAGGTATAACTGAATCCAATAGAGTTGCAACATGAGCTATCACTAATTCTATTTGGACAAACCAAATTAGTAACTAGTGTAATGATTTAAACCAATAAATCACGATCAGAAACACAGCATATACTTTCACTAGTATTAAAATGAGAAATAATGAAAAAGAACTTACGAACAAAACCTTCCATTTATCTTCGTTCCATTTGTTTTTGTTTTTCACTTTGTTTACAAGGAAGCAAATGTAGAAGCTAAATATCTGAGTTCACTTGTTTTCTAATAGATGGAAGTGCCACAACGCCAATGGGATTTTGTGAAAGAGTACAAAATTTCATCTTTCGTTTAATACAAAATATTGAACTCAACGCCATTAGAATATTCTTACGGATAACACCGATGTAATGCAGTGCAGCCAACAAAGAACTTCTCTATTATGTAATATCTACTTGTGTTATAATGGAAAAGGTGACAACTAAAGAACCTTCGTTATATGCTAATACAAAAAGCGTCTCACAATACAAACAATCGTTTATTCTTTGCTTCCCACGGTTGTATTTGGAAACGCAGTTTTTATTAATGAAATTCAAATTTTCGTTTTGTTTTAAATCTTTTAAAAATGATTTATACGTGTGATTTACACAGATATTACATCTCAGTTATGACATAATTAGGTCCCAGACCTCTGTCATAAGCAGAATCAAATGCCTAGGTCTACATGCCAAGCTGCCTAGATCTTTTCCATGTAGATTTCGGTGCATCAGACGTAATCCTTTACAAGGTATTAGCATTGAAAACTGATTGATTAGAAACACGGGGTGGAAGGTGGAAGGGATAGCATCATATCGGAACTCCGAAGCAATTATCTTAAGTCTCGGTATGGTGGCAACGGTAAATGTGAAACGTCGGAAGTCGGAGTATTCATGTAAATCAAAAAACGGGCTTCTATATTTCGAACTTCGAAGTGACAAGATAACAGAGTTAATTTCATGAAAAAATGAAAAAAAAAAATTAACATAAATATAAGAAGCATTTTTGTCTTAATTTGTTTATTTAACACAAATTATATTAGATTTAGAAATTAATTAATTTTTAAATGTTTACTAGCTAATTAATTTAAAAAGCCTTTTACTAATACAGCCACTTACTAATGCAACTGTTAAGGATGTGTTTTCCTTTGAATAATTTATTCTCAAAACACTCTACAGAAGAGTAATTTTATTTTTTTCCTTCGTTGTTTGCTTGTAGTTAACTCTTTGCCACATCGTTTTCTGCAATTCTGCAGCCGCATTTAGCCAAACTGTGTGGCCTTGGCACAATGCCTGTAACCCGCACGTAGGCGGAAGATGACATCGTGAGTATTTCCGCCCACCTGCCAGCCTTCATCTTGGATTTCGCTCTGTATAACAGTTATTTTGGTGGAGCCAGAATTCCAGACGAAAGGATGTCTCAGCACTAGCAAGAAACCGAAGGATAGCCACATTTTCAATGTTCTGGTTTTCCTGTTAAACTCTTATCTGTATATTGGAAATAAGTGCATTAGATATTTCTGCTTTAAAGTTTTGTTCGTATATGAATAATAATTAGAATAAGACTGATTTCATCAAGCTGGCCCAAGATTAACGATTACAAAATTTAATTATCTAATCTCATTAACTTCAATTAGTGAGCACAATTGTTCATTAATTATAGAGAAGGAGCAAAGAGGGGAAATTTCTGGAAAATTATAAATTCTACATTGGAAAGTTGTAAAAAAGAATTGAATTATACTTATAGTTTTCTTTCGTTACAACCAATTAAATAATGTTTGCTTACTAACGTCAGAACTATTAACTAAAAATAAAATAAATTATTTGAAAGCAATACACTATTTCTAACAGTTGTATTCCTTAGTATTAGTGTATTTCAGAGACTTTAATATACAGTTGAATGTGAGTGGCAGTTAAAATTTTGGGTTTGTTTGTTTTAGGCTTCTGATACCGTGAAACCTTGTCTGTCTGTCTGTGGACAAGTATTAACTCAGCAATCACGAGGGCTAGAGACTTGATTAGGGTATCGTTGAAAAGGTCTTGCCAAGAGTAGTTCAGAGCCGTAGAGTTTGTGTCTTCACAAGTTCACCGCCTTTGTGAAATTATGCGACAAGATGATGCATTCTTTGCTGAGGCTCTCAACGCATTGGCAGATGGGACAGAGACTGAGGAACATGAAAACTTTTCAGAAATCGGAAAGTTTTCAATAAAAACAGCTTGTTAGCTTATAATAACTTTTGAGTAATTTTCTTCATTCGCAACGAATGATATATCGTATAACGTATATCGCAACGAAGCCGTTGCGAAGCATTGTGATTGGTTTACTAATCGCTATCGCTACCTTGTTTTAATTTTGTTTATTATTATGTGTATGTGTGTATTTTTATTGCGTAAAATAATGGAATCTTTACCAAAATTTGAAACCGAAATTATCTCAAAGTCATGTTGTATTCAAATTGAAACTAACTCAAAATCATCTGAATCAAAATCAACCTAAGAAGTTAACCGCCGTTGTCATTCAATTCTTATTTTATTATCCAACTCTTTGTGTTGCTGTTCTGTTCCTATACTGCACAAAGACTTACTAAGTCCACATTTAAATTTTTTGTTTATAACTATTTATTACAATTTCCCTATTTGAGAAGTCTAAAGCTTCTTCTCTGTACATATGTCGAAAAAAAATACAAACACATTAAATACAATATTAATCTCAGGAACCTTATTATGGAACATCGTCGGAATCAATGGGTGAGGCCAAGTTGTTTACTAAGTGACATCCTAGAACAGCTGTTTCACGCTAATATGGTGAACATCTCCTAGCTGATGATCGCCGCATTAGCGTGAAACAGCTGTTCTGTGATGTCACTTAGTAAACAACTTGGTCTCACCCATTGATGTTTATGTTTCTTATTATGGGAAGTTCAAGTCTTCGAAAGATATTGAGAAACGTTCAGTCGGACTTATGGTCGATTTGGCAAAGACGGTATTTATTATACGAATAGTTTTATTGATAAAACACAGAGTTCAAAGGTAGCAGCTGCAATAGGGATTGTCAATCATCTCAGGATCTTTATAAGAAACATATTACTGTAAATTTATAGATAAATATCTCGGAACTGCCTCCTAGACAACCAAAAGAAAATTCTGAGATTTAAATTTAGTAAACTTAGTAATTTAATTTATAAAAACAGATTTTAAATATTCTTTAATGATTAAAGTATTATTGACCATTCTATCTTTCTTAAGGTAAACTTTTGTAAGAAGAAATACAGAAGGCGTGTAAAAAGAAATCAAGAGAAATATATTAGATTCCTAGAAAACAAAAGGAAAACTTTAAAGTAGATCGTACAAAGAAAGCAAGTCGTTTCCTGGAATACAACTAAATCGATTTACGTAAATGCCCTGTTACATAAATTACTATCTTGTTATATAAATCCCCACGTTAAACTTAAATCCATCGCATATAAAGGAGAGTGCGATTAGCTTTTATTGTAATGAAGCTTTCTTTTCTCATTAACATTTCTTTCCTGAAACGAAACTTGAGAAAAGGAAACAGATGCTATATTTTCTATTTGCTAAATAAGAGAAACAACGTGGAGGATAGACAAAATAAGCCTAAATAAAAGCAGATCAAGAATAAGATTAAATGATTAAAGAAAGTGATTATACATAAAGAGATTATCCAAACTGAGATAACACACCAAGAATGATGCTAAAATGAGTAATTTAATTTAAATTAGGTGGATCTGAAGTTCACTTTTCTCTTTAAAAATAGATTAATTAGTTAACAAAAAACTTAAAACGAGTCTTAACCCAACAAAGAGATTCTGCATAAACTTATGGCAATCTATTCATTAAATCTCATTACGTCAGGTACTCATTAAGTCTCTTCACTGAAAGGCTAAATGTTCATCAAGATAAACAACTTCCTTCCTAGTATATACTTCTGCCGTAGGATAATTAAGGTTATAAACCACTACTGCATTGAAAAGTTTCACGAATTGTAGGACAAAACGTAAACAACGAAACTTTATTAAAATGATGAGCAAAGAAATTATCGCAAAAGTCTTGTAAAAATTTTTGAAAGTGAATTTTGCTAGGAATATCTTCTACAAGACATTATGAGTATTTCATCTCTTAACAAGATGGGTATATCATTTTTTTTTTCGTGCCACTTGTCAAAGTATGCATTCTGAAACATGTAGATTTTTCTGAAAGGTACTCTGCGAAGTTCATATAGAAATCTAACTTGTTTGGTGTTAAAAAAATTTTTTCCCAATGCCCGGGCTGATAGATTATAAATCTTTCTTTTGGCCTACAACAAGGGGCGAGAAATGATAGCATTTATCCGGCGAAACGTTGCCCGGGATACGCCATAGGAGGCAGCATCATGTTGTACCCGCAGAAACGGACAGAAGAAGAAACAGAAGGGGAAAGAAATATCCATGCCACTGCCGGGATTCGAACCCAGGTACCGGCATACTGGCCACCCTGTCTCTTTTCCTAGTAGATTTATGATTGTTTTCCAAATCAGCATCAATGTTATGATGTAATATTGTTAGCAACTAAGTTAACATCTTTAAAAAACACAACCACAATTAAATTAACATTTATCACTTTTTTTTATCGAAGTGTTCAAATCAGTCAGTGAAGTTATAAACCAGAACTTCGAATGAAAATAGCTTCTTTCAGTTTCAAAAAAGAATATTTTTAAATCCTGTGATAAGAGATCTTGGCTCTTATTGATTGAGCCTATGTCAAGGGTTTCGAACATATAATTCATCGAAGAAAGGAATATGTAATGATTCTCGAGTTAATTAGCAGAAATCGAACTTCGCTTTTAACCCATTGCCCTAGAGAAGATCGTACTCTGGAACTTAAAAGCTTTCATGTAGGATCTTCAATGATTTATGTTGATTGTCTCATGCATTTTTCAAGTATTCTAATTATATTTCATTCATTCCTTTCGGCCAACGACTCTGTATCACTTTGGTTGTTGATTTATAATCTATTAGTCTTTAGTTTGGAATGTTCTCTATGTTGTTGCAAATGGTTTCAGATGGTGTTCTTATGTTGGATTTAATATTTGTAAATAAAAAGAACCATTTGCCCCACCCAATGTGATTTCAGACAGACTTTTTAACTTATCTTGCAATATCTTATGTGCCCTCTCGTTTTTATATCTTAGAAGAAATCGTATAAAAATTGTTGAACTCCGCCTCCTCAAAAGGGTTAAGGAATTCATGGACGTCTCGAATTTTATGACTGAACTGTATCATCAAATTAAAATACAAAAAGGTCAGATTGGGACAAGATGGTCTGCCGATTCATTTGACTTGAAATTGTATAACATTAAACAGGTTTTCTATGCAATAGATTAAATAATTACCCCAATGTGAAAATTTCTGACTTTTTGCTGGCTATCCGTTTAATATTAGGACTCATTTTTGATGAAGATACTTAAAAAAGTAACGCCAATGAATAGAATAAGTTGTATATATATGTATATATATCTTATTAATTAACATTGCATTTGAAACAAGCCTTGTCGTTAGAAAAAATAATATTTAATTTAAAGAAATTTCTAACAGAGATATAACATATATAGAAAAGGCTTACATTTAAAAATGAAAGTAACTGGTAAGATATTCCGTTAAATAATTAGATGAAATAACAGGATTCATTTGTTCTGCCTCGTATTAACATCGAATTCAAATTAATTAATAAGTAAATTAATTAATCCAGTTCAAAACTTTACTATCCTGGGTAGCTAATATTTGATGCTGGTATAGGAGAATCACACATAAAAATTTCTAATTCAAACTAAGCTGCTACAAATAAAGAAATGAAACTGAGAAGCAACTAGGCAATGAATTAGCTTGTTCACGTATTTAAGGCGATTTTAATAAAAATATAGAAACGAATATTATTTATTTATTTATGTTATTTGTTTTTAATGGCTTAAAGTAAAGTAGTCTCCAGTGCTGTAGCTAACACACTGCCCATCAGATTTCCTTTAGGCCTATTTGTGAAGTATTTTTTTATGACTTTTTTGTTCTCTGTATTGCGTCATTTTACAGAATACGTAATAAGTGTTAGTTTGTTCTGTCCATTCTCTTTAAATGTCCTTTGTGAAGAAAGCATTCTGTCGCTTCCCTGCATGGTTCTTTGTACTTCCGTAACCTGGTATTTCGTCGTTTTGACCAAGTTTAATCGCTGCCTGATGCTTCCTTGTTAGGTAGAAGGAATTTCCTTGATGTGTCTAAATCAGGCGTTGAGCCAAAATCACTGTCATCCATCTTTAAGTTCTTCTTCTAACAAGTGACATCATTGTCTAGAATTAGGACACACCCAGCCTCATTCACCACAACACCTTTGCTTTTCCACTCTTCCATAAAATAGACTAAGTAGTTAAGATCCACTTTAAGTGCTTTTCTCCATTAATGCAATTATCTACACAATATACAATATTAAATAAAATTATTTTACAAAATTAAAATCCCACAAAAAAAAAAAACCCTCTTAACATCTATCATTTAGAGAAATTAGGTTTATGTTGGGTGCTATATCTTTAGAATTGCATAACCTTACAATGTAAAGCACATCATCTAAAAGAACATTTTCTAGAAACAATTCAGGAAGAATTATTATCTTCTTTTATCCATTTGCGAAATAAACAGAAGCTAAACAAAAGCAATTGACTTTTGGCATTTTGCTATCGATCAAACTTTCCCGCTTTAAGCAACAATTGTTTTTTTTTTTCCGTGGTAAAGTTAAGTTATCCTAAGTTATCTATTTTTGTAATTATTTCAAAGCTTTCATTTCTTATTTATGTCAGAAGATGAAATCAGAAATTTTTTTTTGATCCTTTCATAATGTGAAATTTTTTGTAGAAAATAAGAAACAATAAGTTTCCCTCACAGATAATACTTTTTGTCAGAATATTTTTAAAAATATATAGATATACTTTTGGCTTGTTCTAAGAAATGCTTATTAATGTTTGATTTGTCTACTGTTTTTTTTCTTCAAAGCTACAACTGATGCTTTACGCTTAATTAACAATTACCTTTAAGCCTATGAACACCTTCTCTCAATTTCAGCTGGTGCTTCGTTAATATTACGTTTTCAAATTATTACAATAGGTAAAATAAAGGTATAAAAAGTAGCCCTGTTCTGTTTAAAAAGAAAGATGATTCTTTGACAGCTTTTATTCACTTGTTAATTGCGTGAGAAAAACATTAATTTATACCCCTCTTTTCAGCCATGAGTTCCAAAACTTCTCTTATGTGACTGGTCATGTGTTTTAATTCGATTCCATATTAACACAATAATTCTATATTTACTGAAAAGCTCCAGAAAAATTCAGAGAATTTATACTAACGAAATTTAAAAAGGATTGAAATAAGATATTCATAAAATAAAAAGGAAACTGATTGTCTTTATGCTCTTTATGTTATCGTAAACATTTCTGATTAAAGAAAATTTTTCCTTTTCTTATTTAACTGAGATTTTTAACTAATTCACATTCCATTTCCCCAATACCCGCGTGAATGAGGCTTGGGACTTCCTTACTCGAATCTCATCACATTAAAATCACATTTAAGCCTATCTTCACGTTGAGACTCTAATATATCAATCTACGTGTTAGCATTTATTGCACACTGGTCTATTTTTATTTGTAGGTACATCACGAAGTCAATCTTAGCATCAGGTAAAGATGAAATATAAATTGCCCATTCTTCAAGACGTTGTAATAATAAAATATATAAAGAATGCATGATTATCACCTTCTTGAGTATCTACGCTTATCCATATATCAGTTTTTGTATTTATAACAACAATTCTTTACCTCAATCGATCTGTTTAGTTCATTATTGTTGTTGTTGGGTTTTTTTAATGAAACTTTTAAGAAAAAAACCTTGAAAATTCGAGTTGTTTAGAAAGAAAGCAGAGATTGCGAGATTAGTTACAATAATGGCTTCAAAACTGGATTATTGCCAATCTGGGAATGCACGGAACTCAAGGCTCTGTTCGCGAAGAGGAAACGAGACAAAAGCATCTCTATCTAGAGAAATAAATATCAAAATAGTAAAGCAAAAATGGAAACATTGTATTTATGTACGTATAGCGAAAAGGCATTTGACCGTAAATGCAATCCTGAATTTAAAGATAGAAGGATACCAATACAGACCCATGCAGGCCCATATTTAATATTGACAAAATAAAAACAATGTCTGCGAAGAGTATCTGATAAAATTACCTCAAATTATTTTGACTGACATAGTTAGTCTGTACAACTTAACAATATAGGTTGAGTAACAGTATCAAAAATATATAAAATATATAAAAAAAAAAATTTCAGAAATATATAAAATATCTGTTCCAAATTGTTGTATAAAAATGATTAATAAAATACCTTAAGGATATTTAAATTCATAATGTACCGCCGTTCCTGTCCGAATACAGGATTATAAATTTCTGAATATTTATTTGTTAAAAAATTTAATTATATTGTTTTATTATTATTTAATTCCTTAATTTGCAAAATTTGGTAATTTCTGATCAGTAAATGCCGTCTTTAGAAGGGATCTCGAATTGGAATCGTCCTTTAATTATACTCGATTTACCGTTCCAAACAAAAAAAAATATTCTTAATTAAAGCAATTAAATTGTTCCAACTATTACAGTAGAAAATTCGAGCAAAATTATCATAGATTTTTAAGTGAAAGATATACAAATGTACGACACCGAATGCTGGAAATTAGAAGCTGGGTAAAGTATAGCGCGAATTCCTTAAGCTAAATAAAATGCTTCTAATGTTGTATTTAAGTTCGGCAGTATAAAGGACTTTTCCGATTTGTTTATTTCTCTCAAAACCAATACTTGTTAATAGTGCACACATTCTTGAAGCCGCAAAGCAAATATGCTAGTTAGTGTTTAGCCATATCGGAGACTCGATCATTTCACTGGTGTTATGAGTATTTTTAGATGGCTGATCCAATTTTATTTGGTCTTTAAATGGCGAAGTTAGCTACGCGTAAATTGATCGCGATAAACAACAACCGGATAAGCAGCTCCATCTAGCTACAGAAAACTAAACTTATGCTTTAAGGGAATTAAAAGAAAACATGACTTCAAGTTAGGATCTTTATCTAATTTCCATTAACGTTACTTTTCTAAAGTTTACAATTGCTGCAGTTTACACTTTTTACAGAAAACCTTTTTAAATATTACAACATAAAGAAAGGATTTGTGAAAAGATTACCTTTTTTTAATTTTTAACGAATCGACATATGTCAACTTATGTCAACTTCTTTCGCAGGACAATATAGTTGTCGTGTGAACTTTTGAAAGCCCCAAGGCAAGAGCACAAAAATAGTTCCTTATTCACAAAAGTTACGTTAAGGTAAGCTCCTTATCTGTTGGTCTGAGTCTTACCAATATTAATAGAGTTTTATAAGCATCCGAGCTTTCTATGCAAGTTTCAGCTTTCTGGGACAAATAGTATTGAGTTAATATTATCACAGACAGAATGCAAAGGATCAAAGGTTTCTGGTCGTTTACTCCTTACTTGTTAGTAATACATACATCAAAATCGGGAGGATCTTGATAAATAAGTTACAAATTTATAGGTGTTGATTATATTAATGATCATATGATTAATTATTAATGATTATATTGATAATCTATTATTCTTCGTTATATTAACTGAGCATAGGAATCCTTGTTTTTATAATAGATGCTGTTTTAAGCCTAAGCAACTTAAGCTTTTTGTCTTAGCACAAGTACATATAAGTGTTCATTGTTTTGTTTTGTTTTCGGTTGGACGCTGTGCAGTGGAGGCTAACCTGATTAAATACACAAGGGACTCGCGCTTTTGTAAAAAGTCATTTAAAAGGGGCTTCACAAATCCACGCTTGCCTAAAGCCTCGCACATCTCAAAACCGCCTGTGGCTTATTTTAAACCATTTAAAAACTTGTCCAATCTTGTGGAACAAGAGTAGCTGAATGATCCAAATAGCCTTTGGACAGATACAGTAAATTTAAGAGCAGCGAAATTAATAATAATAATAATAATAATAATAATAATTGATATTGATAAATAATAATTGATCGCAATACAGGACCAAGTCATCTCCACACGCAACTACAAGAAACACATTCTACACGATGCAAACACACATGACGACAAATGCAGGAAATGCCACACTACACATGAGACGATCGACCACGTAATATCAGGCTGTCCCCTTCTCTCTCAAACAGACTACCTCCACCGACACAATCAGGTAGCATCGATCGTTCATCAACAACTAGCACACAAACATTCACTTATTAAGAGCACGGTCCCGTACTACAAGTACATACCACAAAGCGTATTAGAATCACCCTCATATAAACTATACTGGGACCGCCCCATTCACACAGACAAAACCATACATCACAACAGACCAGATATCACACTTGTTGATAAGGTCAACAAACAGACCTATCTAATTGATATTGCAGTGCCTATCAGCAAGAACATGCAGAAAACTCACGCAGACAAGATCAGTAAATACACTGATCTAGCACACGAGCTCCAGAAGCAGTGGAGGCAGGATCGAGTACGTGTTGTACCCATCGTTCTGTCTGCCACTGGTCTGGTGCCTCACACATTGCACCACAGTCTCAGCACACTAGGACTTCACAAAAACACTTATGCACAACTGCAGAAGGCTGTGGTACTCAACACTACACGCATAGTTAGGAAATTTATGGACACAAGCACACATCCCTAATCATTCTTGCACACATCTTTACACTTGGCAGTATGTGCTTTGGTCCTTGACCCGCCATATTGTTTTTGCTGGGGAAACCCAAGGTTTGAAACATGCAAACATAATAATAACTTAACGACAAAGAAAAAAGATCTTAATATGAACTCATCAATGAGCAAATGGACTGAAATAGTAACTAAAGTTACCATCTACAGTCAAACGTCCTAAACGCAGTTAGTGGGATTCGTTTCGTAGGATTTTAGACTCAGCCTTCTACACATCCTTCTCTCTCCATTCCTCTGACGCCACATTTGACGACTGAAATCTAAAGCCTGGACGGAAACAAAAATTAAAAGATTATTAAAGATGAGAAATGTCCCATTCAGCTTCGTTTGTTTCCTGGGTCCAAACAGATATAATTCAGTGTCCATATTTCATCATTTCAAATCATAATTTTCATAATTCTGATCTTTATATATTAAGTGAATATGGAGAATTTCGTTTTTTATTCTTTTTCTGTGTTCGGGTTTTAGATTTCAGATTTTAAACCTGATGTCGAAGGAATGGAGAAATGGAGCCTGTGTGCAGAAGACTGTGCTGTAAGTCAGTGCCACTTCAAAATCGTTTTTTGACACAGTTATTATTACTGAGTTTCGAAAAGCTTCAAAATCAATACAGTATAGGATTTTAGAAATCGTAAGCGATCCTCAACTAATATTTAGAATATGTTCTTTTAAATTCTTAGAAATTACTGAAAAGAATAACTCCAGACAAAATTTCTAAAAAAATCACATTTTCAATATTCGTTTCTTTTTTTTTAGTCTTCTGATACATGTATCAGAAGACTTCTAATCCACCTTTTGTCTGTCCGTCTGTGGACAAGTATCATTAAAATCTCATTAAATTGTCATTAAGCACAACAATCACACAATCGCAACAATTGCGCCTTTTGCAGTCGCAACAACCACATCTACAATACAGCTCAGCAACAATCGTAACAATCACAATAATCGCAACAATTGCGCCTTTTGCATTCGCAGCAATCATAGTTATAATAATAAGGAAATTAAAGCAATATGAATTATATTTTCTTTAGCATATCAGAAAACGTTGCGAAGCATTGTCATTGGTTTACTAATCGCTATCCCTACCTTGTTTTTTTTTGGTAACTGAGCAACCAATTAGATTTCGTATCTGTAGCCCATCTGAAGATAAAATAGTAACAAGCCCATGGACAGAGAATTACTTGTAAAACACCGAAAAGCAATAGTAATACTAGAATAAATATATGTTTCCTTCAGTGGGCAGTGACTGATAAACTATGACAAACGTTTAATCGCTGGGGATATACACTGAAGCTCGGTTATAACGCGGTTGTTTATATCGCGAATTCGGATATAACGCGATTTGGTCTTGGACCCTTTCTATTTTGGAAAAGGTGTATAATTATAAAATTGCAAAATTTACCATTTTTTTCACCTAAAATTAAATCAAAGGTGTAAATTAATACGCTAGTTTCCTTATTATTTACAGCAATTGAGACTCTATACCCACCCTAATGTCACGAAAATACGTCAAATACAATATATTTTTAAAAAAATACCAGAATCGCGGACTTTTTCGTTTAACCAAAATGAATATCGAGATCTATTTTTCTGCCAATGACAACCAGTAAAGAGGCCCATGTAATCTAATAGGTATATGAATACCTACTTTCGATCACGTGACTCGTCGTTTGTACAAGATGCCAAGATGGCGGCGCCAAATCGATTTTGGCTAATATAACCCATCAAAGTGTTGAAAAGGTAATGATTTTATGTATTTATAAGTATAAAATTCTCTCACATAGCTCTGAATGATGTAGGTAATCGCGAAATGACCATTTTAAATAGATTTGGAATCGTGTGGGCGATAATAGGGTGTGATATACGCCATTTGACGTCGCGAAGTAATAAAAGTTCGGTTATATCGCGGTTACATCGCGATCTTCGAAATCTTGGATCCGAAAGATCGCGTTATAACCGAACTTCAGTGTAATTACTATATGGTCCTAATTTTTTTGTCACACGGTCCTATTTTTTTGTCATTGTTTTGCTTCACTGAAATAATCAGTCGAAGCCAAAATCGCGTGGACTAGTTCGATAGTTGGATGAATGTGTGGGTCACCTTTGTTTAGTGGTATGTCACACTTTGCTAGTCCTGATTGATGCTCACCTATGAATGAAATTCCCAGAATTTCACAGCAAGTTCTAAAGTCACTTCAATGATAGGACTAGTGACAGGTGCAAATCACACGATTATAGAATTTCAGTGATCAGAACTATGTCGAAAAATAGGACCCTGTGATTCGATTATAAGTAGAAAGTAAAGCAAAGAGGAAAACTATTAATCGAAGAAAATCTATAGCAAGATAGGGCAGTAAAATATGAACTTTCAAAGACATTTAAGAAATTCAGTCCCTTGAATTAAGAAAATAAGAATAATTCCACATTAAATTTCTTCCATTATTTTATTACAGATCAAGACAATGTTTATCCTTTCTGTTTTTGTTTTGTTTTTATCAAATCTTTGTCTCCTATGTTAAGCGAGAAATGTGCTTCTTTTACCTTCTTCTTTTTTGTGTGTTCTAAAAATAATTTAGACAAATGTAAATTCACTTATCTTTGTATTATTTACATCACTCGACCTTTAATATTTAAGGAGAAATGCATTTATGGTAACATTGTGTCAATACATTATAATGAAATATATTAACAATATTGTCCAAAACTCAGAAATTGTTAAAATATTGTTATGGAAGTATATATATATGTTATATGAAGATATATGATATATATAT
>JAFIDM010012231.1:100339750-100350299 GCA_023159025.1 Thereuonema tuberculata
AATGCCCTAATGCCTTGAATAGAACCAAGTAAAAGCTTAGACAAATTCCTTCCATTAATTGCCATCAATTATTTACATCTTTTAAGCACAAAGTTTTTGATGCATAAACAAAAATCCATCTTTAGGCAATTTCAGATAATTTCAACCTGAAATACCAGAATCAAACTTAGGTTTTAAAGCGCCGAAACAATTCGCCTGAAGTTTTGGCCGCACCTTTTTTCCTTTTTATTGATGTTGTCACATGCAGCAAATCCAGCAGTGAATCGATTTGCATAGTTCACTTATCTCCATTGATATGGTGCCTGGTGTGGGGGCACCGTTCGCTCAACCTTTGCAGCAGTGCTGGGTTTAACTTGGCTGAATAACATTACTGCTTGTTTAAGTACTTGTGTTTCTTAATCACAAATATTTACAGAAACCTCTTGAAAGAACTTATGTTTATGTTTATGTAGTGAATGTGGGTGGCAGAGAAGCCAAGCACTGCGACCGGAGGTCTATTGTACTAACCCACGGAAAGAAGGACAGAGGGAGAGAAAGACTGAGAAAGTATGGTGGGAGAAGTGCAGGGGAAACGGGAGAACCCCGAGAAAACCTGCCCAGCGCGGATCGTCCACCATCACGAAACACCACATGAGAACCGAACCCCGGTACTCAGAGGTGAGAGGCCGATGTCATAGCGACAACGCCAACCGCGCGGCCTTGAAAGAACTTAAAGCTTACTTTCCTTAAAGTGTTATTTATTTTCTGTTTTTCTATTTTTAAAGCTTTGAAAATTAAAAAAATAAATAAATAAATAAATAAATAAAAGTCTCGTTCATTTATAAAGTAAGTCTCTATTCTGCCTTCGTTTTTTAAATTAATATAAACAGTAGAAATTTTCCATTTACTGGAAAAAAACTTAATATTATTCACTTATTTTATTTAAATCGATTAATTTTAGGCCTCTAAAAGCACACAGAATTAGCTAAGTGGACTAATACCCACTTTTTGACATTGTTGTTTCCTAATGCTTTCCTATGGGGATTTTTGCCTTCTTCATGCAATTGATTTCTCGACAAGGACTCACAAGAATAATTTCAAATGTCAAATATCTTCTCTTGTTCTTAAATAAACAAGATAAGTAGCAAGAAACTCCATCCAACGGTTTAAAAAGAGATGCACATACATACAGACTGAGTGATTTAATGAGCTTCACTTCCTAAGAAAGTGATTAATCAGAATCAAACAGTGTATAATTACTGATCTGACAAGCAATACAAAGTACTTCATATCTCTAATAAGAATATAATAAGAAATTTCATTTATTATATAAAACATAAATACAAAATTCATCATAATGGTGATGTTCAAACTATGTGCACATCAAACAACATATTATTAAGTAAGCTTAATTTTAACTTGTCACCAATTACATACATTGTGATAAAGCATTGAATTTCAATTTCTGAAAAAATATAATGTCAACAATACGATTGTTTTGGGGTTTTTTATCAAAAAAAAAAGTTACCTGGTTTCCATCTAAACAGGGTTAAAAAAGTTATAGTTGTACGAAATTTCGAGAATCTACATGATAGGCTAAGATCCGAAAATACTTGTACCAATGGCTATGATAATAAATTTTAACCATTTCTATTAAACAAATATATCTTTACATTTTTTGTGAGTTTTCAACCCAATTAATCTGAATCAAAACCAAGATGACATTTATTAACATCTATCTATTATTGCAAGTTCAGTTTTCTAAGATAATTTTGTAGTTAATGTGATTATTGAGCCTTAACGATACCGTATTGTAACACCTTATGGCCCTATTTCATTACCACTATTGGTCGGATAAGTACAAATCAATCCTTGAGATTGAGAAAACTATCTCTAAAATTTCAGATTTTTAGATGTGGAATTTATAAGTTATTTTGAGACATTTTTGACTTTTTTGTTCTAAGCCTCATTTCTTATTATCTCCAATGCATATTATGAGAAGGTACAAACTTTGGACCAATATCCTGGGTACTATGCTACTCTAAAAATTATTTTAAAAATAGCTAGCAGTAAAAAACTTGAGTTTGTCGAAATTGAAAATCGTATACTTAAATATAAAAAGAGTGAAATTTATTATAAAGAGTGGGAATGATGTTAACAAAGAATTTTGTCGCTTACTTCGTAATGTAAACGCCTATTTTACATTATGAGAAAACTGAATTCAAAAGTTGTATGAAACCGATACATTCATTTCAATTTCCTGTTGATCATTGTTGAGTAGCAAACAACGATAGGCTATCTTTCTATAGTATCATTGTTGTATTAAATATTATATATCACCATTCATTATTACGATGGCCTAATAGAAAGAACGTAGTTTAACAGCGAAACGAACTAAAAATAAGTGTTTCAGTAAATGATAACTGTGAAAAAAAAATTGAACTGTTATTTCGTTACAAAAGCTTGGACTTAGGAGCAAAACAACCGGAAAGATCAAGCTAAAGTTATAAAATAAAGAAAAAACGGAAAATTCAATTACTTTCCCTAAGAGTGGAAGCAATAAATTAAATGAGCTAAAGGTCTAAGAAAATCAATATCGAATTGCCGAAGTGCTAAGTGAAATGTTCCTTCCATATTTTGTTTCAACGTTGATGTCAATCGTTGGGAACCAAATCGCTTAAGGATAAGTTGCTCTGTTCGCAACTTAACATCATTACAGAAACAGAAAGTAACTGCAATTGAATCCTCGGGCAATTGGTAGAAGATAAACAAGGACGAAAAAAGGCAAAATACATTACAGGCAAGTATACACTAGAATGCTTTGGAATAACATTTCGACTGAGTTCCCAAATATCCTCAAGTTGCCAATGTTCTGTTTTGGCACAGCAGATGCTTCGAGAATTCGACCATTTTAGGAGAACTCAACGTTTAAAGAAGAGAAAGAAAGTAAAAAAAAAAAGATCCACTTGAAATAAATTAATCACTGCCCACTAGTGAAACCATAGCCAGTTTTCACTTTCTTTCATCTATTCTAAGTAACGTCCAATTTGCTTTTTCCTGCAGATAAGATCGTGAGACATTCCACACAGGCAGTTAGGTTGAAATATTGATTGAAATATTTCAAATCTATGCTATTCCGTAAGAAGATTCGAGTAGGCAATAAACAAATAAAATGTGTCAAGTGGAACTCTGGGGCTATTTATTGTATCCCTATAAATTTTGTGAAAATTGCTTGTTCACATTAGACAAAATGTAAGTTAAACAGTGAACCATTTGCCTTCATAAAATCCTCTTTGAATTTTATGAAGAGGATTGACACTCGTTTGAAAGGGACTGAAACATAACAAGGGCTGGAATCGACCCAACAGTGAAGGAATTTATGAAGAATCCTATGCAGTTTCCAATAAGGTGTGAGTTAGGCTAAACTTCCAAATTGTATCCTAATGATTTAAAGAGAGTTGTCTAAGGGAATAAATCTTAAAGAAGATATGGGCATTTGGACAGTATAAAAGCTATTTGGAGATTCTCAAGCGGATTTTACATTTGAACCTACAAACAAAATAAAAAAATAATGATTGCGATGTTAAACATTATGTTCAAATACCAAATGATATTAATCGCTGCGATACTTTAATATTCCATAACCATAAGGCAATTTTATACCTTATATACATACAGCGCTTCCACAGTTACGCAAAAAGAAAAGGGAAAAAATTATAACTCGAATCTTAATATATAAAAGGGTAATGAGGTACGCTATCAATTATAATATCTTAATCACTTAAGTTTTCACATTGTGTTAAAAAGTAAGTTGGACTAAATGATACAGGTGATCTGCAAATTCCAGCAGTGTCCTGGAAATGATTTACTAATATACAAAATATAAAAATTATATCCTCTAATCCTCTAAATTTAAAATTTAAGATTTCCTCCTTTGACCATGTGCTTTATTCTGTAAGAAATGGAAGAAAAAGTTACTAAAAAACAATACTATGGAATTGTTGTAGATTAACTGCATAGATAGAGAGGCTAGTAATCTTTATAGCTACCACACTTTTATCATTGAAAATTCTATTTAATATAATAATAATAATAATAATAATAATAATAACAAGATAAGTAAATACACAGACCTAGCACACGAGCTCCAGAAGCAGTGGAGGCAGGACCGAGTACGTGTTGTGCCCATCATCCTGTCCGCTACTGGTCTGGTGCCTCACACATTGCATCACAGCCTCAGCACACTAGGACTTCATAAAAACACTTATGCACAACTCCAGAAGGCTGTGGTACTCAACACAACACGCATAGTTCGGAAATTTATGGACACAAGCACACATCCCTAACTATTCTTCCAATTTTTTTTTTTTTTTTTTTTTTTAATACACTTGGCAATATGTGCTTTGGTCCTTGACCCGCCATATTGTCTTAGCTGGGGAATCCCATGGTTTGAAACTTTTTCGATATAATAATAATAATAATAAAATCCCTAAAAAGCAATAGTAGTATAAAAAAAATTTAGAGAAAGTTGCACCAAACAATAAAATCTACAATAGCTAAAGAAAAGAAAGAAAAAAAAAACACACACACACTCAATAGAAGAATAGCATGAATTCCAAACTAAGAAAAGCACACTAACGCCATCTATCAACCATTAAGAGAAAACACTTCCGGATTTTTGGTGTGGATGCTTCGCTACGCCAATTCTACAATTAAACAGTTCGTAGAAATGAATGTAAACAAATCTTTCTTTAAATTACTAGAGAAAAAATATTAGAAAAATTGGAGTCTTAGGTTCCAATAAAATTGCAGACAGCATAACTCCAGGCTCAATTTAATGTTTGATATCAACCGTCCTCTTAACATTAGATAAATGTATCCTAAAGTGGTTACCAGGGATTCTGAATTACTTAATGAAATTAAGGCACTCAAAAGCGGAATACGAAATATCGTTTTAATGAGAAGATTCATTATTTATAAAGGTTATTAAATAATCAGTACACTTAGTTTACAATCTTCAGTGCTTTCTAAGCTCAAAGTATTTCAAATTACAATTCAAATATTTTTCTTAGTAAATACAGTATTGAATTCATTTAATTCTACAGATGAATTTAAAAAAGCTAACACTTACTTAAAAATTAAAAAAAAAAAAAAAAACTTTTTAAAAAACTAAAAAATCTTTAAAAAATATGTAATAGAGGAAACCAGGCCCACCAGGTTTCAACCTGTTAACAGACTTTCATCAGAATCACTAAAGCTACAAATTTTAATTTTTCCATTGCTGATTTTGAATCATTTTTTTTTTTTCACTTTCTTTTCATTGCACTTTAATTTTATTTTCACTTCTTTCTTGGCTAAGAAATGAGATCTACTATACAAGTTATAATTAAGTCAACTTCTTAAATAGTTTCAATTTAACGAAGATGTTTATTAGAAAAACAAAACTTTCTTGTCTCAAGACAACTTTCCGATGAATTTTTTTTTTCATTTAAAGGAACTTACGGGTGCATTGCTGCATTTTTTTTTTAAATCAAAAGGAGAGAAATAGAATGGAACTGGGAGCCAAAAAGTTTGGGAATCACCAATTTATTAGATACTCGAAAACAAAAGTGAGATCCAAACACTTACAATTGCCAATTATTTAATGAAGAATTAAATGATCAAGTTTTATTTGGTCAATAGCTAATCATTAACAAAACAGCAACAATTTATTTTAATTCAACTAAAATGAATTAAAATATAATTCCGAGAGAAAAAACAGAAACGATTTTGGGCAAGTTTTTACATGCCCAGATTACATTTTGAGTAATATTTGAGTGACCTTTTTTAAGGTTCATATTTTTTTTCTGAGTTTCGGATATCAGCAGTGACAGGCTAAATAACTCAAATAAATGTTCATTAATCTGTAATCAGATTTTGCATTTAAATTTAATAGACTAAAAATGATTCGATTTGTCTTTTTGATCTGATTAGTCTTTGATATTTATGTATAATTCGATTATAGGATAACTTTTTGTTAAGTTCATTTTACCTATGGACTGTGTTGAGTTTGATTTAATCACTCGACAGGTAAGGTTTTGTTAAACAACTGATTAAATTTATATATAAAAAGTTTCTGAAAGAACTTACTTCCTTGTTTTCTTAAATTTTTAATTTTTCTTTATTTTTTAAAATCGTTAAAACATCACAATAAAAGTATATTGTAAACTATAATTTCTGCTGAATATCAACCACATCTTCAAAACTTCATTTGTTGTAAATTAATAATACTGATACAAATATTTATTTAAGTTGTCTAAAGTCAATTAGCTAAAATCTAATTAAAAGCTCGCGCCAATGGCAATGGATTATTAAATAGAAATGGATTCTAATGATTTTTTAAAGAGACTATTTTTGAAGCTCAAATTTCCCAATGGAATCTCAATGGACACATTTTTCATATAGAGTAGAACCTCGATTAACCGAAGTGGCCGGGACCGGACTTTCATCGGTAAATCAAAAATTCCGGATAAAAGAGAGCACTTAAAAATGGCTATCAGGAGACCGCAAAATTTTTGGATTTTAAACATCTACATATGTACAAAATAACTAAATGTGATGTTTTTAATTATATTACTGTAATTATAACAATAAATTTGTTCAACAGATGTCACACAAGTCAGAAAATGCAATGTAAATGTTTATATGACATATGATACATACTTTACATTGGCTTAAACGAAAGTTTGCTGTGCCGTAAGCATGACTGACGTCTTTTAGCCAATCTGTCCCGAAGTTGTTTCAGTAGCATAAGTTCTGTAGAATCAGAGTCAGTTTGTTGCTCCAACCACATCAGTCCTTTAGCAAAACATTCAATAGCATCGAAGTTGCTTATTTTAGAAGTTTCACCTGCTTCAATTCTGTTCACAATTTGGAACTTCTGTTCCACTGTTAACAAAACGCGTTTTCGTTTAGTGGGCTCCATAGCATAAATGAATGTTCTACATTTCGGTAAAGCCAACGCGTCTGAGTTGGACAGAATGTAGCCAATAAAAAGGCAGATGGCAGATGGTCTTAGAGACGAATGGAATTTCCGGCAAAGGGGGACAATAGAATGGAATTTCCGACAGGAGGTGGGAATGGGGGGGGGGGAGAGAAATTGTTTATTTACCAAAAAAAACAAAAACTTAAGGAAAACGACGTCGGTTAAACGAGGTTCCGGTTAAAAGAGTTCCGGATAATCGAGGTTCTACTGTATTTGAACGTCTCTTGTCCGTACGTAGAACACCAAGTTTCAAGAAGATCAATATACGGATTTCAAAAGCTGTTAAGAAGACATACACGCACTTATTGATTTTTGATCTGCACTTAAAGGTAAGAAAATAAGCTAATTTGTAATTCAAAGATTTTTATTTATAATTTCGTGTTTTAGAATTTAATTCCATTAAATTATAATTATCTTTTAAGACATGCTGTGATAACAAGCCTAAGTATCATATAAAGCATAAGTCCAGCACTTCCAAACTTTCTTCCAAATTTTTTAAAAATCTCTACAGATAATTTTTCAGTAATTATTTTTAATACAATTACACAAAACCAGGTTTAATTCGATGATCCGATGTCTCCTTAGCTTCAGTCAGTTTGCTTAATACTGCATCCGACCACTCCCACAACCACACCCTTGTCGTCTGCTTTTATTGCAACTGCATTCATTACTTTCAGTTCAACGTAAGTTACTCACCCTTGGTTAGGATCAAAAATTAAGATTATTTTAATACCGTACTTGCTGCCGTACTTCCGAGAGCGGGAGAAGGAACCATATATCATAATTAGAATAAAGAATATGGTTTTCGACAGTGTTTTAAAATGTCTGATTAATTTTTAAGCCATTTATAGATTGGCTGTAACTCATTTTTGAAAAAGATTTTTTATTACTTTTGAAAGCTAAATTTCGTGCAGTGACAAACTGATGAGTGGTGAGAAAGAAGCATTGCATCAGAAAAAAGAAAAGAAAAAACAAATAGTATTTCTGAGCCTTTTCATTTATTTTTTTGGGGGGTTGGAGAGCCATTGTGTATTTGTAATGTACTTTCATAAATTGTGGAAAAAATTTTTTTAGCATAACCCCACCATTTCAAATTTATGGGCACACTAGTGGATCACTTCATCGACTTTATTAATAAGGATTTGACTGTTCTCCTCCATTCAAGATACCTCAAAACATATATATCCTAGGAAGCTGAGACTTCACTGATATGCTATTAAAAGCAACATCTCTATTGGTTTGCTATATGTTGGATTCACTGACAAAGTGAGAACTATCAAACATCACCCTTATATTTTGCTGTTATTAATTTTCTTTTATTTTTGATAACTAATCGTAATAACTCAAACACTAACAGTCTCAGAAAGCTGAAATTTTAAAGATAGATACTATTTTAATCGTGAAATCCTAGTGATTGTATTAGGATTTTGATTTGAATACAAACTGAGTCTAAATGAGAGGTTTGGGATAAACTAGCTGCAACCCGTGAAATATTCACGGAAGTAAAACAAATACCACATTTTTGAAATACCTTGAAATTTTATATAGCGCCACAGCGCTGATCGAAAGACCATCGTTATACGATTCTTGAGTTTTTAATATCAACATGCTTTCCTGGCACTTTCGGCAAAATAAGTTAACCTCCTGCCCTAAAATAATAGGCTCCTCCAAACTGAGCTTTTGATAGAGTGCCCCACAATGCCTTACAGGGGCGTAGGAATTATTTCTAGTTCATTTTGTTTTATTATTCACTAAAAGAATAGATACAAAAGTTTATACTAATTTATTTACACTTAAGTATTCTTTTTTTTAAAAAACGCACTAACAAAATTAAAAATACACTTTAAAATATTCTCTCTCCGACTCTCTCCACTTTGATGACAAACAAACGTACATCCGTACATCTCCTTTTTGCCTATTAATAGTATGATTCACCATTAGGAATTGACTATAAATCACCAAATCAAACAAAAATCACCAACTAATTAATTCTGTGAAGCCGAAAGCTTCATTGAATTTTCAGTTTAAATCAGTGTTTGTCTCAATTTACTTTGAATTTTTTGAACTAAAATTCAAAACGAATATGAGTTCGGTAAAAGGAAAACTACTTTAATAATGTTGAAGTAGTTAAGATACTTAGTTAAGGTACTTCCGTTGCTTGGTATGTTTACGTACGAGTTTAATCTGTTCTATGTCCTTGGAAGTGTTGACATTCTCGTAATGCACTGAAGCATCAAAGATTTATAATGCGACGTGTACGTAGGAGTCATTACAGGAAAACTCTGGCTACAATCGATGGTGAATTTTTAAAGATAATTTGGCATCAAACAATAGTTTAAAAATATTCAGAATGATATACAACAGTTAAAATAACATTGAGTTAAGCTTTTTTTTCTTTTTTTCTTTTTTTTTGCAGAATTCACAGGAAATTTAGTAATAACTTCTATCTTGGTGATTTGAATATTTATTATAAAAAAAAAAGAACTAAATTTGGAATGTTTTAATGGGGATTGTGATACTTAATACAAGATATAACGTGTGAGCGTCCCTGAATACACTCAAGAGACTATTGCATCGGTTCAAGACTTAATAAATGGCTATAGAAGCAGAAAGAGAGAACATCCATACAGAATAGCAAAATGTCTAGGGAAAATGTTTATGTCAAAAAAAAATGTTTATGTCAAAAAACTACTTTTTTTTTTCCCTAAAAAAGAAAAAAAAAAGTCCTCAAGAAACGAGGGAGTCGTGAAATATCTATCTATCTATAAATTACAATCATAAAACTAATAAAAATACTTTCTAATAATTAAAGAAAAAAAAAACCTTCCTGTTTTCTAATTTTAAAGATCCATTAAAGTTCTAAGAACTGAACGGGTGACTGTTTCCGGCAGGGATTTTCCTTTCAATTTTTCAGTTTGTTTTTCTCCGCATTTCTTTTGTTAAAGAGATAGTAAGTTAAAGCTCAAACTAGAAATCCACCCAAATACAATAAGTTTATAAATATGCTTCGAATAATAATGAAAGTTAATTTTCATTAACATTAAAAAAACATATAAATATTGGATACACTTAAAAGAACAAAATCGAGCGATTGCGTTTAACTTAGTTAACATTCGAACCGATAGATGGCAGCAGTTTTCGGAGATCTGAAAGGAGCAGATATTGAGAAACGATGTAATCGTATGTGGGCAATTCTTAATTCATCGCTTCTAATCAGAAAGAATTACATTCCAATCGAACTCCCATCATCACCACCATACAAACTTTAATATTAATCTTAAACATTAATCTTTATCCATCCAATTTTCCAAAATTCAATAGGATTTTTTTTTTTTTGATTCACTGATTAATATTTCTACATTGAAAAAAAAAAAACAACAACAAGACAACAGGAAATCAGAGTGAAATGTAGATTTTTTAATTATTTGAAAATTAACTTCAAATTAATTTCAAGGTTTTGATTTCAAGGTTTTAATTTCAAAATATTTATAATTTCGTCATATTTTTACAATCAATGAATGAAATACTTCGAAGATCAATATTCAG
>JAFIDM010012231.1:100355299-100393010 GCA_023159025.1 Thereuonema tuberculata
TGAATCTGTTATTAATAGTTCAGAGTTTTAAACGTTCTTTTTATGGCTAAGAATTATTTATGGCTTAGAAAATATTTGAAATTACTGGCTTAAATAAAATCTAGGATTTTTTTTTTTAATAGTTCCAATTTTCCAAGTTATGATTTTTTTAGCGCTTGAGTAAGTTTGGAACGCCAGCCTAACGTTATCCACTTTTTAACGAATTTACATTTTTCCTGAATAGTTTGAGTTCCCAGGGGAACTCAACTGCGTGAGAACCCATGCTCGTGCAGCTTGTAAGTTAAATCTACTGATGGAATATTTTGCGACGAGAAAAACAAGCAATCAAGCCAGTAGATGGTTGGATTAGACAAACACATCCTCAAGGTCAGACAAGAACAAGTTCACGAGGGACATGCAGATAGAAACCAAGGAAGAAACTGCGAATTATAAATGATGAAGTGGACAACCATCAAATCAGACTGAAATAACTCTTTGAGTTCACAGGAATAATAAAATAAAGGCTCGGCATTAAGATGAATATACCTTTTTTTCTTTTTTTTTTATTTATTTAGGATAATTATTAAAGGTAATATGCGGTTCAAAATAAAAATATTAATAATCAAAATATTAACTATGTGAAAAAATATCTTTAAAACCAAATTGTTATTATAAATTTCTTCTTTAACTTTACGAGAAAAGCCCAATAAATATTTAAAAAATTATTTTAAATAAATTTTATTAAATACTAGATAAAGACTTTACAGTATAATCTCCCTTCATCAGGAAAACTGGAGAATTTTGTATATTATTACGAAAATTTTTGTTCTTAATAATTTTTTTATTATTTCTTAAAAAAATGAAATACAAAGCAGCATGGCCCAATAAAAATAAAATAAAAAAAAAATCTTAAAATTGCTGTTGGTTATTGTATACTATTGTGAAACCAAACACAATAATATTATTACAAGTGGCCATTCTCAGAAGTTCGCGACGTGACTCACTCCAAAATAAAAAATATTGCCTTTTTTCCAAATAACAACAAACCATAATTTATAACGAAATCATATTACCTTCTATTTCGTATAGCATGGCATATTAACCATAAAGTTAAAGAAGTGCGACAGTAAAAATAGACATCAATATATTGTACGTAAAGCACTGAATCAGTTAGAATCGTTATAATTTAAATCTTAACATGAACATGAAACTAGTTTCAGTTCATGCAATACATATAGACATCATGCATGTCTAACAGATGGATGTTGACGATCACGTTTGCGCGAGAATTACAAAAACACGAGATCTGCCATTAGCCTCTTCAGCAGGTCTCAAGGAATTTAGTATTTTTAATGTCTGTCACTAGGAAAATGCTACATAATGAATTTATTGTTTGTTTATTGACTGTTTTCAATTTATTAAAACTATATTAAAATGTAGTAAAAGTCTCATGCATTTCCCCGTATTATAATTCATTTAAATATTTCAATATTTTGTGAGAAGACATGGATAGAGACTATTCTCGCGTAAATTACGTGAAATCACGAAAATACGGGATCGTCAACATCCATCTGTTAGACATTATGTTTACAAATTCCTCACAGTTAATGAGTGACATAGTTTTGTAATCACATGGTAGAATTTTCTATTCCGTTATCCAATGGAAACCCCCGTGTCTTCATTGAAGAGTATATTTAGTGCTCTTACATTTGGGTTTTTACCAATTGTTATTTACGTGCATTTCCCTGCGATTGAATCATTCGTTGTACGCATTTCTTTTCACTGAACGAAATTTAAGATTATTTTCAAAATCATCTCGTTATTTAAGTCTAGAACTGAAACGAAAGTTACTTTTCGTTTTTTTCTTTAGGTTTCATAATGCTTTGTTATTTCGGAAATCGCAATTTTTGTCCTGCGATTAAAATGGTCATGATGGTATTCAAAAATTTAAGCTCAAGAAAAAAAAAAAAAAAAGAATAAAATAAAAGATTGAATAAACAGAATTTCAGAAGCGACTCGACCATCTCCTACATCTATTACTAATGACTTCGTTCGGTTTTTGCTGAACTGCGTTTTAGGCTTCTGACACAGTCTACAGTTTATTATTACAGCAGTGATGTCTCTGTCTCTCTCTCTCTCTGGCGTAACTGTCTTTACGACAGGTTTCAATTGGACGCTCTCCATTTTCTTCCATCCTGTGCATCTTCCTTTAGTTGTTCGTATTTTCTTCCCCTTTTAACATTATCCAGCATTCCAATCCTTCTTCTTCCTCTTCCTCTTTTTCCTTCTACTTTCCCTCTATTATTCTTTGTTGCAGACAATTTCTTCGTAGCACATGTCCTAATCAAGATGCTTTTCTCTTGCGTATGGTTTCTAACAATTTCCTTTTCTCACCTATTCTTTCAGCAGTGATATACAGGCTGCGTAATAGGAAAGTTTTCTGGAGGAAAAAACTTGTCTTGCTCTGAAAACTTAATGACTGTTGTATAAAATTGCTCTTCACTCAGTCATTGTCCTGTAGTAATTATTCTAAATGTTAATCGATCGTAACTGTTATCTTTTCCAAGAAGACAACCATTAAAGTTTTGGCTAACATTTACATCAACGCCCTTGGCAGCCAGGACAACTAAATGACGCCCTCTAAAAGCCTTTCACCCTTATATTCACATACAAATATACATCTAATACATCTCAAATATCATTAAGTTTATACAAATTTCAGGAAAAAAATTTGTGCAATAAATAAGAATAAAAGTAGTAAAAGTTTTAAAAGTAAGGAAATTTCATTTTGTTTTAAAATTTCTGAAATATAATTTTGATGATTCCAATAATTGTTCTTCGGAAAATTCAGTCATAAATCAAACACAGAAAATTCTTAAAAAAGCTACAGCAAATGCTGAAAAAGCATAATTAAAACATTATTTTAATTTTTTTATTTATATTAATTTGCATTTTTGATTCATTGGGATTGTTCTATATAAAAATATATATATATATATATGCCTAGTATTTTGTCTGTAGTTTTTTTAGGTCCAATGTGTTTTTCTTTTTATAATTTTGCTTTATTTCCTGATATTTTATTATTTTAGTTTTCCTTTTTCAACAGTTTAACAATAAATGTACATAATAAACAAATGATTCTCAAACTGCTTTTCTACAGAAAGTTTAAGGGTCGGGTTTTAAAATAAAAAAAAATAAAAAAACCCTCACACAAACATATAAAGGCAGAATTGGATTCCGATACTTTCTAACTAACAAGTAAGAAAAGAAAAAACAACTAGCATTAGGATACAGGTACGAATAAATGCACTTATACTTAAGAAAAAATTAAAATTTAATAACTAGTTTCGCTAAGGACAACACCAAATATTATCAGTACATAATCATGACAAAGAATTAAATTAAATACATAAATAAAATATCCTCGATCCAGGGAAAGGTGATAGAGAAACACTCACGCTATGTAGTGGTCCACAAGAGAATTAAAAGGAAAATTCCATTTAATCAAAGTAAAATTAAGTAGCCATATCAATAAATTAAATATATATATATATATATATATATATATATATATATATATATATATATACATATATATATATATATATAATTATAATAATTTAAATAAACATTTTTCTTCTTTCTTTCTTTTCGAAGAACTCACATGAGGTCCAGGTTATTTTAATTTTAAATAGCTCCTCTGCTTTTAATAATGGTTTATCGATCTCAACAATACCTTCAAATCAGGACCTCATATGAGCTTTTTTAAATATAAATATTTAAATACATTTTATATATATTTCTTATTTTGTATTGTTATGGCTACATAATTTCACTTTGATTGAATGGAGTTTTTTCCTTTGATTTCTCTTCTCAGTCACTATATGAGTGTCAGTGTTTCTCTGTCACCTTTCCTGGATCGAGGATATTTTTTTTATGTATTTAATGTAATTCTTTGTCATGATTATGTATTGATAATGCTTTGTCTTGTACTTAGCGAAACTAGTCAATTGTTTTTAAATTTTAATAAGAGAAATTAAAATCAATAATTTTAATTTTTTACTTAAGTGTATATATGTGTTTATTCGTACCTAATGTTTATTAACACACGTACATTTACCATAAAAAAATAACTAGCCTTTACTTGGAATTTTCCTCCTCTAGAAAGAATTTATAAAATCTATTCAAAGCAAGAGTTATTCAAATTTTATGTGTTTAACAATCAACAAACAACTGATTTAACTGCGCCGCGGATTCGATGAACCAGATGGTCTCTTGTCTTCCCCTTTTCTTCAATGGTATAGTCTCAGACCAGAGCCAAGATTTTCTAGCTGCCAACAAATAAGCAGCTGCCGTGAAACATCGAAGAACTATCCGAAACTAAATCTCCTAATCAGACGCGTGAACTTCTAATGACTCAGGAACCAATCAGGATATTAAAACAAGCAACATCACCACCGTCCTCAGACTGTTCATTAGAAAATGTTATTTATTCTCTACATAAATACAAAATAAATCTTGTCCGTCCTCATTTTTTTCTCTTATACGCGTATTAGCAATAAATGCTTTTCAAAAAAAAAAAATTTAAGAAACAACCTCAGAAAATTTGTATATTCTCTTTATTTAGCTTAAGTTTTATCCATTGCAACCAACCAATGAATAATAGTAAAAAATAAAACTGGATCTTATAAGAAATGACTTCTTCAAGAATAACTACATTTAATAACTGCATGAAAATGCAGAAAAAGCTTTCTTTTTTTTTCCTCTTCCTTTTCTATAATACATAAACATTGACTACTACAACATTAAATTCATCACCTTCTTCGATTGCTTTGAACTCAGTTTTTCGTTAAAATAAGCAACTTGCAATTGTTGATAACCATAAAAAAAAAATGAATTCAAAATGGTGTGAATAAAAAGAAAATAGCAGGAAATTATGCAATCTTGTTTTTCCAAAAGATCAAGAAATAAAATTATATTCTCATTATTTATATATTAAACTTTATATTAATTTATATATAATACATTATATTATTATACTGTATTATATTACATTATGACACTTTTTATATTATTATCAAAATAACCGAGATTCATTACTTATCTTATAAGTAATAAATCTCGGTTATTTTGATAATAACGAAAAATTAGTTTAACTAGGTTTTACTAATATAATTTTTCATATATACTTCATACATTCACACAGCGAAATATCGACCTGTTACGATTATAGGTAGAAGCACAAAGGGTATAAAAATTCAGGAAATTTTTGATTTATCAGCATATGTATTTGTAATGAAAATTTAATACCGTATCTGATTCACAATTATTAAGAAGAATTCTACAAATGTAGCTGGGAATTGGAACAGCTTCTGTTGTCAAGTGTTCATTTCTGCTTTGGGATTGCTTCGTATTTGGGATAGACTTGAAGATCTTCTGTACATTAATTATGATGATCAAAAATGTTATCTGGTTTGAAATAAATGACGTTAGTGACTTCAAATAATTCTTCATGTAAAGCCGTAATTTCAAATCTGTGACGTCTACAATTCCGGTATGTAGATTATGTCGTAACTTCTGCTGCAAGAAAGTGCTTGATCATTTGTAGTACTGTGAGTTTCAGTATTGAATATTATGTCTTTATTTTATTTATTTAGATTTAAGTCAACAAATGTTCACAGTATTAAGACTTTTTGCTATCTATGTCAGAGACAAGCAGAGGAGTTGACAGTTTTTTGCTGCTTTTGCACAAATAACGTTTGGAAAACGGTTCATGTAATTTCTTCCAGATTGTTGTTTTCTTCCAGATTGTAAGCTTTCCAGCAAAAGGAAAGGTAAGGACGCAGATGGTGAATCTTAATCTCAGAGCAATTAATTCATTAATTTACATCGTTGACTGTATAGAGTGATGATCATTATGTGATTAACTTCAGCAGAGCTTGAAGCCTCATATTCCCACTGTCTGTCGTCCCTTTTAACTCTGAAAATAGAAGAACTAGATATAAGGATAAATAAATCTAGGATGTTGCTCTGTATAGAAGCCGTGAGACCTTTATTATTATCCAAATCAAGCGTCTAAAAGTTGTATCCAAGATCTATTCAGTTTGTTGTAAGAATGTATATAGCTTGTATGTCTCTAGATTTTGCTACATCTTGATCTATAAATTGTTGATATTAAAAACTAACTGAGATAACTTATTTTGTAGGAGATAACCCAACTCATTCATCTTTGGTCTTAAATTAACTAAAATGTTATGTATTAACTTTCTTTTTTTTTTTTTTTCAAATATAATGAAAATTTGGATATAATGAAAACCAGAGAAATTTGAAACAATAGTTGTCTCTTATATTCGTGATCGTTATTCCCCACTGTATAAACTTTTTTTAACTGTAAAGTAATATCAAGATAGTTAAAGAAATAAATCATCGTTCTTAATTCAAGAAAGCTGCGTGATACTGTATAGTCATGTCACAAGAGAAAAAATTTTTCAGTTTCAACCCAAGCTGAACTTCAGTTTCATAAGCAATTTCTTTCGTTCGAGAAGAAGGGCATGGCTTTTTCTCATTCTATCAATTATATTGCAGCAATCCCACCAAACTGTTTGAAATTAAAAACTTATTATAAATTAATTATAAATAAAGCTATTTTTTTTTCTTCTTTTAACTACTCTATAGTACAATCAAGTTGTAAATCTATTCTGTCAAGTACAAGTTATTTTTCACAAAAA
This sequence comes from Thereuonema tuberculata, assembly GCA_023159025.1. NCBI lineage: Eukaryota > Metazoa > Arthropoda > Chilopoda > Scutigeromorpha > Scutigeridae > Thereuonema > Thereuonema tuberculata. The sequence goes on from JAFIDM010012231.1 coordinate 100,362,007, forward strand.
GATATCCAAGGATATAAAAATAGGATAAGTTCTCTTCATTGCTTTTTTTTATATTAAAAAAAATCTTATGTAAAGACGAACTTTCCAATTTTCAAATTGCTTTCAACTATTGAAGAAAAATTAAAGCCAAGTATTTTTATTAAAGTTATTATTTCTTTTATCATCGTCATTTTGTCATTTGTTTATTTATGAATGAAACGCAATTCATCATTCTTTTCCAAAGAAACTATCAGCGAGCTATTTTTATAGTGGAAGTTTCTTTAACGAGGAAATAACTATTCTGGGCAACAACATCCCATCCCAGAACACATCCGCAATGCAGAGCCAACAGCAGTAAAATACAAGAGAGGGAAAAAAAAACACAGTATGGGTCAAGGCTACAAAACGATAGTCATCGGCCAATGAGGTAACGGGAAAAAGAAGAAAGGTTACATTTAACTTTTGCAAATACGCTTTCTTTGCATAGGTTTTGGAGTTGTTTGTAAATACGAGAAAGAAATAAAAAGACGTCCGTTTTAAATGAATTACTTATTTTGCTTTACAGTTGTAATTGAATAAGAAATAAGTTTTCAGCAAGACGGAAATTGTTTCCAGAAGAATCCTAGTCTTATTTCCATGGCTATCTTATGTGGAAGCCTTCCTGAAGCTGTAAAAGTAACAGTCAGAAGACAAACTTACATAAAAGTTTGAAAGTTCTTTCTTCTTTAAGGAAGCGAAGCTAAGAATTTCAAAAAAGAAATAAGAATAAACTCGCATGTTTTCATTTTAATGTCATAAATTTATTCCTAAGGAATATTTGCCAAAACAGCAGATTTCTTGGGATTCGGCCAACATTCAGAAGCAACTCAGTTACAGCCTTGAAACATCTTCCCTTAAATTTACACTAATTCACCAACTGCGTCAGGAAACCATCTCAACTTTCAGATTCACTGCAAAAAAAATTATTACAGTTTTTTTTCCCAGACATTTTTGTATTTTGAATCTGATTTTTGTTTTACTGTTCGAAATTCATTTTTTCATTTCGTTTTTTCAAATGCATTTCAGCAAATTTGTCCTTTCTAATTAGTTCAATGCTTCCATTTGCAAGAGGAAAGATGAAAATATAAGAAAACACTGTAGAGGATTAAACTGTAAAGCAGTGGTTACTCAATTTTTACTATACACTTTGGTTACTCCTTTTCTATTATTATTTGATAACACCATTCTTGTTTTTATCAGAAATAGATAAGGAACTAAATTTGGTTTATAAACTACCGTAGGTCTAAAATTCATATCTTCATATTATCGTTACCTAACACGGATTTAAATAGAATAGTTAGGTATTAGTAATTTTTAAAAATACATATTCAAGAATATACTATTATTACAATAACACCGTAGTAACAATTACTGCTTTTTAAAAGTAATTAGCTTAACTTTATGTAATCGTTATTATGTTCAAAGCTTCGCGACCCATCAGTGAAGAACAACTGTCTTATAATGAAATGTATAACTGACAAAGAAGCAATTCAAAGTAATACAATTACAATACACAATAAAAGTTCAAACGAATAAATATCATGGACGTAAGATAGTGATATAGATTCACAAAACACATTATATTGATTTCAAACCTAAATTCAAAAGAAAGAAAGCATTACAATTCCTATCCTTATTCTCTATCAGAATAATGACTTTTTATACTAGAATTTTTAATACTAGAATCAATAACCAATTAGTTGAAGAGAGGAATGCATTTTCAGTAATTCATTGTTTCAGAAAAAAAATTAAAAAATATAAACCATCTTACCTTTAAAATTTTCAATTACATTAATTATAAACAAAAATCAGAACTTTTTTAATGACAAAATTTGCATTTTTTTAATATTTTCAAACAAATATATTTATAAAATTAATAAATAAAAAATATTAATAGATACAAAATAATAATAAATATAAAAACTTAATGAGTTTTAGAAAGATTAAGTGATTTTTTTTAGGTAATTCTTTTTTAAGTACTCTTTTCTTAATAATTTTTTTTTATATTTTAATTAATAAACGATTTTTCTAAAGTTATTTTAAACTTAATTATTTATCTCTGAAAAAATGTTTTCTATTTAAAATTGTTTAAATTTTCATAGATTTTAAAAGTTATTATAATCATTAAAACATCTGAGTAAAATTCATTATTTTTATTATAACTTCATTTGAAATTTTAGCAATTAACTAAAATGTTGCTGTTTTAATATTATACAAAATTACAATAGATATACTGAAAATATATAAGATATATTTAAAATGTATTATATTTAATTTTTTAAATAAAGTTGGTGTTGTTCATTATCAATTTTTATTATTATTATTATTATTATTATTATTAATTAAGGGACCGGGGACATGCCTTATTAGTGAATCAAGAGTCAAGAGTATAAAAGGAGGGGATAAAAAAATCAACTCTGCCACATTTCAAAAATTCCATTACCAAAAAAAAAAAGAAAGAAAAAAAAATACGTAATGAAAAAAATGCAGTTCGTGCTGTGAATTAAATGGATAACAGCAGGCATGAAAACTCATTCTTCTTAATAGGCCAAAGTTATTTTTATTTTTATTTTTAAATTCAATAAATATTAAATGAAGATTTTAAAATTTCTCATATTTATTTCTTTATTTTTTTTATATTTTAAGATTTTTTTTTTCATGATTTAAAACAAAATTAAATTTGTAGGTTTTGGGTTAAACGATTACCTTAACAATTATTGTATTAGTTAAGCATAACAGCCAAAAAATGAATTTAAATTATTTTTAATTAGCATCAAAAGATAATGAATTTTCCACGATTGCCTGCAACAACAGGATACATCAATCTCACGGAATTAAGAAAATGCTAAATAAAAGATTGGCTTCCTCGAAGTGTTGATAATTGAGAAAAATCGTAATCTCATTCAATAAAGTTTGAATTATTTTGCTGTAAAAACTTAGTAATTAGATTCATGAAATCCTGTTGGTATCCTCGGAATCCTCGTGCAAAGTTACGGGGAGAAAAAAGTAAAAAAAAAAAATGCAGGAAAGAATGTTGTTCTAGATTTTTGTTTAGTTAATGGTGTTATTGTTACGATTTTTTTTAATTACAGTGAAATTGTGATCATTGATCATAATTCCATTTTTACATTTTAAAGAGCTAGTTATTAAAATGGTAAAGTAGTATTAAATACATATTTAAAAGTTCTTGAAGTTTCGGTTTAATTCATAAATAGTTTTTTGGAAAATATTTGTTGTAATATTTTTAAGGAAAGCGATCTTTTGTAAATTAATAAAATCATTGTTATAGCTTTATTATTTATTTTAGCTATAATAATAGTATTTTCGTTAAATTAAGTTTCAGTTAACATGTATTTAACTTTGCATTTAAATTAAGCTTAGAAAGTTAGAAGAACACTTGAATAACCCACAACGTGGGCTTTGGGGAGAAGCAGAACTTCCTTGTAGGGCTTCATTACAGATAGTGTGATCGCACTACAGCCTTTAACTCCAGGAATCATTCCCAGTCCCCATTTGATAGAAAGACAGAAGAAGCCTAGAGCCTGTCTGAAAGGGAAATCTTGGAATAGATCGATTTCACAGACAAGGACATGTGTGAAATTAATAAATTATTAAATGTGACTTTCGTATTTGCTTATCTATCTTCATTAGAATCTCGATTAAATTGAATAATGAGAATAAAATCAAAAATTGGACAGAAAATCGAAGTATCAAAACAATTTGAAAAAAGTTTGTCGAAATGGTTGATTTCTCACTTTGGTTTAAAATTTAATGAAAAGGCTTCCTGTCAAAAACATTATGATGTTGAAAAGAAATAATTTTTAATTAAATGGTCTAACTGTAATAATAATGATAATAATAATAGTGGTACAAATAATCGAGATTCTATTAAGCTTTTCAAATTCTAAAATACATAAATATAAGAGTTTCTTGAAACCGAAATCTTCAACTAAAATTTTAAAATTTTCGAAGAAATTACATTTAAAAAAAGAAAAATAAGAAAATGCACACTAAAAAAAAATAAATTATAACTGATATTAAGTTCTTCTGAAGCCGTTCCTTCTATTGTTAAGTAAAGCTTTCTGAGAATGCTGAAAGCAGAGCACTGCCAACTATCTAGGAAACTTTCCAAAGTGCTTAAGGTTATTTATTAACCTGTTATCTAAGAGGATATAATTCAACTTTACAGCTCTTTTCGTTTTCAATGGTTGTGGCCTTTCAGGTCAATAATTTCGGGACGTCAAAGAATTTTGAAAGGCTTCGAAAACTTTGGGACTGAGAACCAACTGCCATAGTAATATTAATGGGGCGATAATAAAAGCAAGGGAAGGACCCGATTTGTAATCACTTCCATAAATCATTTTTTATTTACTCTTTCATTTTGGAAAAAACAAAAGAAAAAAGAAGGTTTGTTTACAAAACTTAAGATTTTTTTTTTTGAAGGAAAACTACATTTAAAATGAAGACATAATACTTTATAGATCTCTCAGTCTTCTCCGCAAAATATATATAAATATATATATATATAGATCGATTTCACAAATATATATATATATATATATATATTTGTTTTTAATTAATTAGTGTTTGATTTTGGACATTCAAGGAAACATAATGAAAATTACAAACTAAAACAAATAAACAAAAATTGAATAAGAATCGATAAAATAAAATTTGTAATTTTTAATTATAGTTTTCCTTTAAAAAAATTAAATCCCATCAGACTGTGTATTTTTTATAATTAAAATATTTAATATAAAAAATTAAATATCTACTCCATTTATTTGAATTTGATTCTCCAAAAATGTTCTCTTTCTTAAAAACCTAATTTAAACTAAGAAGTATTCATTTGTTGACAGTAGCATAAATGTCTCTTAATAAAGCCTTAAGAATAAGATCTTTTGACAAAAATCCCGAGCATTTCTTGAAAATTGGAGTCTTAATGTCAGTTATAATTTGGAAAAAAAAAAGAAAGAAAGAAAATAACAAGAGTTTCAGAACAAAAGTAAAAATTGAATAAAACCAATCAAAGGCAGTTCGTACTCATATTTGGAAGGCGTTAGTCGGTTAAATGAAGAGTAATAATCAGCCAAGGGTGAGTAGGGCGTCTTTCTGAGGGCTGAAGACATTGTCGTATAGTCATCCCACCTGTTCAGCATGTCCATCGGTTCGCCGATGAGGCCGTAGGCACGGGTCCCTCGAAGATGCATCGTTCTTCGGTCGAAAAAGGTAACTGCAAAATCCGAGTTAAGGGGTCGGAGGTTCGAAGCCGGGACGGCAAATGGTAGGAGTCTTGTCCGGCACTGATTCGAATCACAGCGGCAATAAAGCTAAGTGGAACGCTTGGGCGAGGGGGAGGCAAGGAGGCAACTACGAAGATTTTTCTCTCAAAACACCGAAGGAAGGTGGGATATTTTTAGATTTGAATCTCTTTCTGTTGCCAACATCGAGTTGGCGGGAAATAGCGATATCTGGTCGCGTTTTCTGATAGCAGTTGTCACTCGCTCGTCGTCAGAGCGCGTCCGAATGAGAATTTGAAGAAAATAATTACACTTCGCTACACCATGAATGTATGAGTGTGGATCAAAATTACCTTTATCAAAAATGACTTATTAAAGCAGAGATAATGGCTGACAGATCTATCCTCTCTAAAGCCAGAGAGATGCTAAAAATAAATCTCCGAAGCTTATATGTCTGGTATACAGTATCTAAATCTTACCATTAGCTTTCCACTCCCTTTAACTTCTGATGTGATTTTGCCAAAATAAACAAGCTGCTTTTCAAAAGTCAATTCCTACTTAAGTATTTTTTAAATTCTGAATTTTTTGAGATTAGCAAAGTAAGATTAAAGTAGATGCCGGTGTCTTGGTTTTCCTCAATAAATGTGTTTTTATTCTCCAACATTTATGATAAAGGATGATGTTAATGTTTAATTGTGGAAGTTGCAATTTGTAGAATCCAAACTTTATGTCTATGTCTTGCTAATGCCACAAATAGCAAAACATATAGTTAAACCAGTGGTCTTTAACACTACTTTAAAAGAAAGACACAGCCTCAGTGGTGTTAAAACCTCCTGGCACCTATTCAAGAAAAGCAATCTTTGCTGAACTTCAAAGTAAAAGTAGTAAAACAGTAGCTACTAACAATTCAATTATTCGAACAGAGTAAACGTGTGGTAAATACAAAGAGACAAAGCACAAGATTTTTTGCTGTATATTTTATGTTACTGTATATTTTTTGTAACAAAAATGTTATTATGCTTATGCACTCTAACATAATGTCACATCGATCATGTTAAGAAATTATACACTTACAATTGGCCATCATATCCCTCAACTGATACAGCTATCTGTTGCTTTCATGATACTTTTCAGTATTCTATAACATTCCTTTAAACTCAGATCATTGGCAAATCGAGGGCGAAGATTAATCCTCCACCCCTCCTCCCAATTGCATCCAAAAAAGGAAGAAATCCAGCAATCGTTTTGTTTGTAACAATCCCTCCCTCGCAATCCTAAAAAAGAATATTTTTTTTTTCCGAATGAATGGCGAGGACCACGTAATTCTACCAACTCCAAATTTCTGGACACACTTCATATATATGTAAGATTATAATTTTCTTCTGGAAAAAAGAAATTACATCAAGGTAAAAGTCATCTTCCTAAGTCAGTATAAAGACGATGCCACTAACTACTAAGAATGTTTAAGAAAGTTTTGAATGAAGTGCACTAATGCACTTATTCCTAATATTATACATTCCTACAAATGGATATTATTTTAGAAACAATTAACTCTTAAACACTGAACTTACCTTGCAGAATATTCATGTAGTTGAAAATTTGTGCCACTCAAAAATCAGCAACCTCGTTATCTGAAGTTCCCATTAACAATATCAATATAGACTACATTGACCTTTACAAAACTAATTCATCGTCAGCAGAATATAACACAGATGTTCCACTTTTTCTTTTGTTATCCTTAAATTGCTTTTTAACTTTTCAGCATCAATTCTTGCTTAGTCCTTTACGCGCAAGCAGTATTTTTGCGTTGGTTTCTTGTGACCTGATGGCTTTCTAGAAATTGCGTAGAAATTGATAATCTCCTAAAAGAAAATACCACTGACTGGATGCAATAAAGGTTTGTTTTTTTGTTTTGTTTTGTTTTTTTACATCCTTTGAAGTGAAAACTACTTATTTCTTACAAGAAAAGCGCTCTATTTTTATGTACTTACAAGGGTTTTGTTGAATTTCTAAAAGGACATTACTTTTTTTTAAAAAAAAATTACAATATTCTCCCCAGAGCTATTGATAACTTTTCAAATTACGTAAATTGCAATATAGTTATCATCCAACTAGTTCTTATTCCTAACACAAACTGGCATCTTCCTTCTAAAGGCTTAGTCATCATCATTGTATGATTATCAAGACTAACTTCCAGCATATCTATTAGACATTCCCTTTCAAACAAACCTAACACATCATAACGAATTGCGAATTATAAATGATTATTCTTCCCAAATATGCTAAATATCGGCATTCAAGTATAGCTTAAAGAAACACTACTGCAGTGCAACTTCTTTATGCTAGTCCATCTCTTTCTCACGAGCAGTAAGGGTTACAAATAAACAAACTTATTTTTTGAACTGTGTCTTGCACCAGCTGGCATTTTGCTTCGATTTATTCTATGAGTCATCGGGAAGGGGTTCAGAGAATTTATTCTGTACTAATTTAGATTGATCTTTTTTTCTTCGATAGTTTTTATTGTTACATTATTTTGGGTTAATCTCCATCTCTTAGCTAACGTAGCTGAAGATATAATACTTATTGAAAAGGACACTCTTATTTTTCTTTGGAGCATCATTGTTGAAATGTAATTGTTACAAATACAATTTTACACAAACTTGTAGCATTGTTAATCTAATAGTTTTGGAATATTCTGGAATTTCTGGGTTTTAAAAAACTTTCTCATATAAATAACAAAAAAGATTTTCTTGACCTTTATATCACGAAAAAATTATGCCTTTAGATAAAAGAGCAGATAGAATCAATACTTTTCTTAAAACTTTACAAGTTAACTTAATTCGATTCACTATAACTTAAGTCGGATCAGTCGAAAATATTCTCTGGGTTATGCCTTTCCTTAAGCTTAATTGTAGATGACATGGTCTCCCTTTACGTAAATCCACTTTGTTTTTTCGTTCCTATACATAGAAAACGATCCATTTAGAGATGCCTCAGAGGTAATCCAACTGAAAGCTCAGTTTGGGAGCGAGAATTATATAACTATTGCGTGTCAGGGAAAAGAAGTCCCTACTTGTCTTAAAGGAAAATTTTTTTCCTGAGAATTGAACAAAAAATAGTGAGGAAAGAATTCACATTAAGACCATTCTGTAGCTAAAATAAAACGCGTTTCTTTTGAAGAAAGTGAACTATAAAAAAGTTTCAATTGCTTAATAATAAAACTTGTATCTTTCGCTTCGTAATTCCAGAAAATCATAAGTTTAGAGATTGTTTTTATTATGTAATAATCAATGTTCAATTGAAGAAATAAAATGAAATTACTGGAAAAAAAAACAACAACATGAAATTATATTAGGCCTATCCAATTTGCTGAATATATTTAATAATTTTTATATTTTTAAATTATACAAAAACAAATATGCTATCAGAATACTAAAGAAAAAATATTTCGAAAGGAAAGTTATTATTACATCTATAATTTGATTTTTTTTCTTTTTAAGTCCTGATTTTCTAAGTTGCCATTATTTTTGTAAATTTAAAAATAAATTAGAATAATATTTACTCTACATTAAACATTTTTTTCTACAATACAAAAAGATGTAAAAAAGTTGAATATCTCCACAAACATAAATTATGAATTTCGTTATCAGTGTGAAAGAGTAATTTGGTTAAGTCTAATAAAATTTAATTTAATAACACTTTTTTTTTTTTTCTTAATATATTCTCTCATATAAAATTTTACATAAATAATTTAAATTGAAAGGAATAAATAAGGATCCCCGCTTATTCTAGAGTAAAACCAAGGACATTCCATAGAATATTACTATTTAGGTCAACGGTTATTAATCTTTATTGCTGTCCGCATCTTTTGATTCTTAAAAAAATGCTGTTGAATCCCATATCAAAAAGTCCATTTAGCCACCATATACCGTAACTATGGAATGACAAAACAGGACTATTTGTTCATTTTCATTTTTCTATGAAAAATTTATTTTGTTTTTTCCTTTAATACGAATTTTTCTTTCTTTTCTATAATGTATACAGTTACGTATTATGGGGCAAGTTTTTCGGTTTTAACTCAATAAAAAAAGTAAATAATTTTTACATAGAAGAAGAAAACTAAATAATTCTAATAATTATTGATTTTAATGTTGAATTAATAATGGGAAAAAAAAATCTACGAATTCATAAATCCGTGCTAATTAGTTGAAATTAAAATGAAATATTAAAAATCTCTGTTTTTTCTTAGATTCAGGAGTAATGAGGTGCAACGAATTAGACTTGAAGACGATCTAAAAATACTATCACTCACATGTCTCATATTTATCCCTGATTTTTTTTTCTCAATGATGGGTAAACGAAAAGCAAAAAGAATTTCCTGAGTTCTAAGTTCGGTGTCCTAAAACTAGGTTGATTGATGATAATTTGTCTCTTTCATATAACCTGTATTTTCTGAGAAAGTCACAGATAATTGCTAAATTGAGCGATTGAATTTAAATGACACGGAATATATTTATTAAGGTTAATTCCATTCAATGTTTCCAGAATATTTGTCATGCATAAATATAAAAGAAAATAGATATTACTAGTAAGGAGAAAAAAAAATTGAAATTTTAAAGGGAAAAATTAAACTATTAAAAAATTAATAGTTGTTTGATCAGCATTTCCGAAATAAAGTCCTTTATAAATAAGACCTTTCACAAAAATTCTCATTATTTCAGGTGTGAAGATTACGATAAGAATGTTGCTCCTTGCAAAACAAATTTCTAAACAAAACTGTTGTGATGTCATCAAGAAAACAACTCTCCAAGATTCGCTTTGCTCTGCAAATTACGAATAATTAAACATTTCATACTTCAAAAGTTAACATGGTACAGAATTTAAAGGATTTTATTAGCTAATCCTTACTCCCTTGTGAAAGTGTAATTTCTTCATGGTTACTTCCACACTTGCAATTGTCTATCATTGCTTAGTTTAAGTTGGCATTATTAATCTGGTATTTACTAATCTTGTTCTACCGCTAATCCGACATAATTTGGCTGTAGAGTAATTTCAAAGTTCTCGGATGGTCACCACTTCCAAATTGCCAGACTTTCTGCGATGTTTCCTATTTTTTTTTTTTTAATAGCTTGTTAATGCAGCACGTTGTCCAGCTTCTAATTGTAGCATTTACAATTTGTATTAATTACTTCAATAAAATCTCATTTGTTTTTAATGTTTATCCCTTTGCTTTACAATACGAAATTATTATAGATTATAGACATTCAGTAGTGAACTAGAGGTGTTTATTTAAATAAATATTTTTATCAGATTTTTAAACAATTATTACCAGTAATCAAAAGAAAAGACAGAGTAGAATATAAAACACCTTCACTCCTCTTCCATGAGTATCTAAAATATATTTATTTCAAATACACAAAGCAAATTTTCGGGAAACAATTTGCTTTGTGTATTTGAAATAAATAGATTTTAGATATTCATGGAAGAAGAGTGAAGTTGTTTTATATTCTACTCTGATACTTTTAAGATGAAATGGAGAGAGATTGTTGCAGAAAGAAAAGACAGTCATATTCTCCACAGCTGAAGATTCCTATCACTAATACCGGATTAGTGATAGGAAACTATTCGAAGATGTCTTGAAGTCCCTTAACACTCTGCAACCCTTCGTTTCATAGACGGTGCACCCTTATAAAACATAATAAGTCTTAATAGTTTTCAATAAGATAATAACAGTAAAGCACTTACTGGATGCATATAAGTCAGTCCTGCTGGAGTCGCCATAATGAAGACAAATTACAAACTTGAGAAATTCTGGACCTTGAACTCAGCAACTGGAAAAAGGATATATAGCTTTAATATATCAAAATTAAAGATAAAAATCCACTGTGTTTTCAAATATCAGTATCAAAGAAAAAATTTTATTTTTATTTTTGTTAACAAGTAAGTACATTTTATTAACAAGTAAGTAAGTAAGTATAAGTATATTTTTATTAACAAGGATAAAGTAAATAAAAGTTGAACTACTAATTTGTTAATGAACAATTAGTTACTGCAATCAAAATATTTTTTTCTTTGTAATTTGTTTTTTTTTTGAAAACTAGCTCTTTACAAAGAACTTGAGAACAGGCCATTTTATTTCGTTTCGTTACAGGGAACTTTCAGTTTGTTATTTTAAAAGCATTTCATTACAAGATTCTTTAACGACGCACTACAGGAAAACTGGAAAGGTGCCAGAAACAACAAAGATGACTTGATGTATCCAGAAACTTAACGTAGAGACTGAAACTTCTCAGAGATAGAAACCATAATCCGAAGATCAGGAAGTAGAACCTCAAAAAAAGCCAATGACACAACTGAGTTTACTATATCAAAAATGGCTGTTGGCCTTGACTATCTAAAGCAGAATGGACAACTTTTTTTGTAATGAAGAATTCTGTTTTCAAAATTTGAACAATCTACTAGGAGCATAGGCTCCTTTCCATTCATAACCAAGAAAAAAAAAACTCAAAAGACCCAAGATATCTCAAGAGACCTTTTCAATGGAGATCCAAGCTTTGTGTGACATTTGGATCTCAGGAGTCCCAGATCCATTCTTCACAAAAACTCGATTCAAATTCTTTTCATAACAAAGTAAGATTAAGATGAAACAGTTATGTGATGAATGATCCCTTGTAAGAAAATAGGATCATTGAAAGACTCAATACCCGATAACATTTATCAATAGTTAGATCTATTTCTACGCCCTTCATTAAGGACTTCGATTTTATAGACTTAGAATATAAAGATCTTAAACTACAGCCTATAGATTTCCGTTTTCTGTTCATCATTACTAGTCAATCTTTTTATAATGTTAATTCCAATAAAATACAGCTGGTGGAGATACTTTAAAAATGAAGATTTTTTTTTTACTAGCCTGCAAATCTCAGACTTCACTCACAGAATGGCGGAAGTGATTCATGAAAATGATTAACCAAATGTAGTCCCACCTCCGAATTCATTTTGTTAATGCCTTTTTTTTTTTGGCAGTAATGCGAGTCTTGATGAAGGGCTAAATAGATATGATTGCAGCCAATGTTAATATGAATTCAAACTATTCAAGATTGTTTCCATGACATTCTACAATTAATGCAATTCGAAATATCCTTAACTATATTTTCTATAAATTTTTAGTATCGATATCTTTTGGATAAATTATAATATATGATTATATTTTCACATAATCATATAGTATTTATTCGAATCGTATACTCAGATAACTTTCTTATATCCGTACTTTATTTTCTGTGAACTGAATATATAAAAAAAAAATATTAACGATTAAATTGTTGTTATTAAATTGTTATTAAGTTGTTAATAATAATAAGGAGCTTCGATAAAACTGACGATAGGAAAATAAATGTAAGAAAAGAAACATTTGATTTCCCCGACATTTTAATTGAAATAAAGAATTAAAAGAATTAAATAATTTTTAAATTAGTTCTAGAGAGTAAATCAGGCATTACAATCAAGAAATAGCGTAAATAACAATAATAGTTTGGTTCTGAAGGAGGAGTGGGACATGATACTATATATACACATTATCTCGTTTTTATTTTGCAGACGGCTTACAAGATGACGTAATGTATCCTTCCGCCAGAAGGAGCACAAGATGTCAGTATCAATATTTTGCCTTTATAATGGAAGTAAGCTGAATTCAAGACAATAACTACTGTTAAAAAATATTAGGGGGAAAAAATATCTAAAAGTTAGTCTTAATTTTTTTATAAATCTTTAGATAATTTCTTTAACAATTTTTTTGAAGCTTTTCTTTAAAATTTCAAAATTATAAACACAAACATTGAAATAAAATTATAATTTTCCATCAAGGCAGAATATATATTTTTTTTTGTGTGTCGTTCATTAGATATACATAAACATTTGTAGGATCCATCTAAACATTTTTTTAAGTCCAGGAATTTGGAGTTTTTCTATAAAATTTAATCTAAATTATTCATTCCTTTATTAGTTTTATGATCTATGAAAAATAATATGTAATTTTCTATTCTATATTACACATAAAAAAATGTATCTTGTTGATAATTATATACATAAGATCTATGACCATATATTGTATTCCTTAGAACTGAAAATATCTTAATTTTTTTCTGTTTAATAGATATTATTTTTTTTTATATTTTTTATTTTTTAGTTTACTATTTTATATTGATAGTTCTGAAATGAATTGTTGACATTCAGTGACAATCATATTTTTTTTTTTCAGTTCAATTGTCGTTCTCACCTGCTTTATTCCTTTTAGGCTTGATTGAATCACTAATCTTTTTTGGACACATGATTAAACTTATTTTCAATGAAGATATTTAAAAACAACAAAGAATAGCAATAAAATAACACTACGTTTTACGTTCGCTAAAAATGCTTGGCGAACTAGAGCCAACACGAGCCTCGACTCCGTCCGATTTCCGAGTCGAATTTTATTCGAATGCGGAGTTGTATCAGTATAGAGGCGTACAAATAGCGAGGTTACACTGTATTTGGTCTTTGCCCTCGTGGGAGATCCGTCAAAAAATCCTGTATTAGACAACTACCGTTAGTCGCCATTTTGTTTGTTTTGATTTTAATGCGTTTTGATTGGCGGAGAATAAATACAAATATTAATGCCTAACGAAAAGGCAGATTGTTATTGAATTCCTTTAGAAAAATGAAATTTCATATTAGAACGTTTTATTTCGCATCTGACAATACTTTGCTAAGTCGGCAAGTTGGACCTATTTTCTTTGGCGGCAAAATACAAAAGCATGTTTTCCCTGCAAATTGAAAATGAGATAACGTGTAGGTCCTTTTTTGCGGGATTTCCTCACTCCGGAATATCAAGATAATATCTCATCCCGGAGTGAGGAAATCCCTCAAAAAAAGGACCTATATAGTAACTCAACAGTTTTGAATTTTTTATATCGTCGGATTATTATTTTAAAATAATTGTTTTATAAAATATAAACTCAACTTTTTTTTATTCGATATCAATACTGAAAAATAAAGAAATATTGAAATTTTATATTTATTATTAAATATAAAAGGAACATAGACTAAGAGTGTGGAGAAAAAAAGAACTGTATGTCCATTTTTTTCTTTTCATTTTTATAATAATAATGCACAATTCTTAGGACAAATTTTCTCTACTGAGATAATAATTTAAAAATGAAATTAAGCTAGTAGGCCTACATTTCCTTTATATTATAATAAAAATATCATTTATGACAAGCCAAATCCTTTGATGATAAACAAAAAAACACACCAAAAGCTTTTATTTTTAGTGGGTTAATCAAAACTTAAATGTGGACTGACAATTTTTTCTTTCCGTAGAACTAGTTAACTAACAAACAAGTTCCTTGAAATTTTCTTTATTATTTTATCCTAAAATGTCATAAAGATAACAATAACTAAATCAACTGTACCAATGTCACAAAATTGTGAGTCCATTGAAATAACAACTGCATCTGAAGACATTTGTTTGAATGTGAAATACAGTTACAAGAACTTACAGGAAAACGGAAATTGCCTGATATTTCCAGAAAGTTCAATTCTCGACTTTAATTGAAAATAAGCAATAGTTAATCTGTAGTGAATTTTACGTAAAATTTGCCCTTCTCAATAGATGGATTTTAAACGTAAAATAATAATTACGAATAGAAATATTTTTAATGAATGATCCCATAAGGTCGATTAATTTTCAATAATAATTACGTTTTGCTTCATATAAATATTCGTCTCAAGATAATAAATGTCTCTATAGAACGTTTCACAAAAATAGTACAAGTTATCATAAAGACTGTAAAATCTTACACTTCTCCGAAGATGAAAGTATGGTACTAAAAACGATTTTTCCCATGTACTGTTTAGAAGTGAGGCATTTGTCAATTAAGATATAATCGAAATAGATTTCCAATGACAGCGGCAGTGCATTACTGTAGTTGCAATCACTTATCAGCCGTCTTCAAAGGTTATTGGTGTTCGCAGACCACATACTATCGAGGCAGTAATGTAGTAGGATCTGAAAGAAGGTTGAGGTGGACGGATTACACTGAACATTGGAGAATCTGATCGTCATCATTATTGTTATTATTTATTATTGTTTTCTTATATAATAATAATCAGTAAATACACCGACCTAGCACACGAGCTCCAGAAGCAGTTTAGGCAGGACCGAGTACGTGTTGTACCCATCGCCCTGTCGCCACTGGTCTGATGCCTCACACATTGCATAACAGCCTCACCACACTAGGACTTCACAAAAACACTTCTACACAACTCCAGATGGCTGTGATACTGAACACAACACGCATAGTTAGGAAATTTACGGACACAACCACACATCCCTAACCATTCTTGCACAATTTTTTTATACTTGGCAATATGTGCTTTGGTCCTTGACCCGCCATATTGTCTTTGCTGGGGAAACCCATGAATATTATTATTATTATTGTTTACAAAATAACAATAATAATATAGTTTTGTAATGGTTGTAATATTTTTATATATAATTTATAAAGATTCCATTGCAAAATGAATCCTGACGTACTTATTCCAAATACTTTGTTTTTTGAGATACTTTGTTTTTAGAGAGGATTTAAAAGCAGTTTCATGTTTTTCAGCGTTTCCATTCAACTATTGATTTTTTTGTTTTTGTTTAAAATAGCCTTATTTTTTTATTTTGAAGGGGAGTTATAACTACAAAAATCCCTTCTTTGCCAACACCTCTAAACTTCTATTTGTTTGATTACGAGTGAGGTAGGACATGTTGATTAATGCTACACAGTCCCGATCTTGCACCAAGTGTTTTCATCTCTTCGAAGCCTATTGAAGCAAATGGATGGCAAGCAGTGGAGAACTGGGAACTCTGTTAAATTCTGTTGCCTTCTTTGAACCTTTTCATCGAGGAATGCCATAATGACCTTTCAACAAACATCTAATCATATATTGTTAAAAATTTTTGATGTAAAGTGTTTGATTATTATTAACAAGTTATTTTACCCAATTAGGAAAAAAAACTTACAAACATCTTACCATTTTTAATTTTTTGGATATATATTACTGCTTTTCTTAAAATTGCAGTAGCCAATTCCAAAATTTAAAACTTTAATGTGATATCTATTTTTAAAATAAATTTCTCATAGAAATTCAATAGACCTAATAATAATAAAAAAAAATTATAACTATTAACAAGCCTGCAAGTATTAAAGATTTGATACGAAAGATTTAAAATTCCATATTAATTTTTATTTCTGATGTAAGTAATGCTTTCGAGTGTTTTATTAATAATAGCAGTTTTTTTTTTTTTAATTTCAACATCTTTTCTACAAAAGGTATTTTAGATACTACGAATAAATAAATGAGCTGGAATTAAGTTTTTAATGCAGTTATATATGTAAAGTTAACCATCAACAACGGCTATTGTTATCTATCAACTTCAAAATTAAAACAGCAGTAAGAAAACAAACTTGGAAATGGACCAAGTTAATATTATTATCTGGTGAAAATAGATTTACGATGATCTACATGTCGTAGGCAGTGACTAAAATAATAGACCAAATAACATTAAAAAATAATTTAGAAGGATATGGAATGTATTAACAAGTTCCTCAAGAACTACAAAGCGACTGCAATGACTTTATGATTAAAAATAGTCTTTGCTAATTTAAGCATTAACAAAAGTATTTCATTATGTTAATCTTACATAACCTAAGAATGTAAACAAACTGGTTTTTATTAAGATTCACATCGAACCTATTGAATTCTTAGTGCATTTAAATCGTGGGTCAGCAGGTCACTTGTACTGCAACATTCCAACACAGAAGTAGCAGTCGTCATCATGTATATATAGATTCAGTTACATTCGCCAGTGACAATTATTCGAATTGAATAAATAGCCAAAAACTATAAATTAATCTTAAATAGAAGCTTTACAGAATGCAAAATATATATATAAAAAAAAGGGAATATCCAGTAAGATTGATATTTGATATCAAATTCCTTATCTTTAAGAATTCTAACTTAAATTTCTGCAATGAGATATTAGGCCTAAGATAGGTTAAATTTATCCTTCGAATTCAACTAACAATTATCAGTTTGCATCAGTTGACATTTTTTCAACACTGTTTTTATTATTTTATTACTTTATTACCATCCCCCTAATTCAGATAAACTTTTTTTTTTTTAATTATTAAATTTTGAAAGAATGGTATTTAAAGAATTTTTTTCCATAAATAATTTTGAAAATATCGATTTTTTTTTTTCCCTTAAAATTTTCTTCTTATTTTAGTTTAATTTCTTTTCTTATTTGAAATTGAAAATTTAACATTAAGATTGCTAAAAGGCCCAAATGCATTTTAATTTTAAGCGTTTGTAAATGGTTAGATTTTCCTTTTAAAATTAAATATTAATTATTTTAATATCAAATTCTAATGATTAATGAAATCTATCTAAATGAATACAAAGCATATAAAGAAAGTTCTTATTAGTATTAGACTTAAGTCGTCTGACTACAGTTTTCATCTTTTGAATGCATTTATTAAATTTCTTTTAGGCTGAAATGCAAAACTTGCCAAATTCATTTTATTCAAAAACTTAATAGTCATTTTTTTCTCTTTTTTTTAATATTTTTTTTATTAAATTATTTCCACTGTTCTTACCATATTTGAAATTTAAACACACTTAAACTAAGAGATTTAAATTTAGATTTATCTCTTAATCTCATGTGTCTTAGGGTTAGTATTTTTGTTGTTAATATTTTTAATTAATCAGAATAAAAATGGAAAACTCTGTAAGTTTGTTCTGCCACGTTTTAGGGACGTGCGAGTGGAGTGCAGATATCCTAGCTAAGGTGTGTCCCGTTACTGTCCCCTAATGCTCTTAGCCAAAAAGGAGGGATCATGTGTGATATTCCTTACAGAGAAAGAAAGAAGAAAAAAAGAAGGAGGAGATATCTAGCAAAGGGACACTTTCGTCCGTAAAAGAATCCAACACCGTACGGCGCATTGACGGGGCGCCTATAGTCCTACCTTTTCGCCGGACGGGAGAGACTGGCGTTGTGGGGCAGCACTGCGGTGGCACTGAGAGAACTGAGTCATCGCGCAACTCGAGATGCCCTCCTTTTATGGTTGGTCGCCTCTGAGCACCCCATACAACGAAATCTTCCTCCCCCATCTGAAGGAAAGAATGTAGGAGGATGAAGGGAAATTATTACGCACGAACTTCCAAAATCGTAAAGATCGAACAAAAATAATTATAGTGAAAAAGTAAATATCCGAAGCAGAATAGAAAACAAACGAAAGCAAATGAAGCTTAAAGACAACAAAACTACTGATAAATAAATAAATAAACAAATAAATAAATAAATAAATAAATAAATAAAATTAAGAAAAACTTAATCTCCTTTAAACAAATTACATCTTAGATTCTAATTTAGATTATTTTGTACCAATATCCTTTTTTTTCCAAGAAGATAGAAAAAAAAAGATGCAGATATCAATAAAAGACATCCAAGTACAGCTGTTTCACGCTTGATGGAGATCATCAGGTGTCCATTCATCTCGACTTAAAAAAATATATTTTTTTGCACATTGTTTTTTTTTTTTTTTAGTTTTTTTTTTTTTTAATGCTAATATTTCTCTTTCTTTATTAATTCATCAGAAGTCGTATTATTATCTACAGTTTTCTTATGATTGGAATGTTTACTTTGCAATAATTTTAAGAACAACGATAGACTTTAAAATACTAATCAAACTTTGTTACTATAGTTCTCTAAGATTACTACAGTCACTTTCAAATTTATGTAGACCAGTGTTAGTTGATTAACGATGGCATTAATGTATGCCTTTTCTTCTATTATGTGCAAAACTAATGTATCGTGATCTATAGAGAGACAGCTACATCAGTGTCATTGCTGGCCACCTGACAAAGGTCTACACAAATTTAAAATTAGTTGATCTAATTTCATTTTATTTTTTTTAAATACACTGTATCGTAAAATTAAAAGAGTTTCCTAATAAATCGAAATAACAGAAATATCATTCTAAGGAAAATGGACCAAAACAAATTTATTATAGATGTAGTAAATTGTTAAGTAGTTGAACACAAATAAATGATATCCTTCTGTATTGGTGAATAATCACTGTGTCACTTGGCTAACAATTCTAAACGTCAAAAATTGAGTTCAAAGGATTTTTTTTTTTTTTTGGGGGGGGGGGGGGCACAGTAATTATTTGCAGGAAAACTTGAGATAGAGAAGTTCAGAAGTTCAGATCGTAAGTTTGATCATTCCACAATTAATTGCCTATGGAACCAGTTTTTAAAACAGAAATAATATTGCATAACATCAAATAAGTCATACAAAGACAGCAAATGCAAGTAGATATTTTCGACTTCAATCTTGAAAATATCATTGGAAAGTGTTCTTCAATCTGGTCCTCTATTTCGTTGAGCTACAGGAATCATTATTTCAACTTTCAGCATTAGTAAGAAATATTACGAAGATAGTCTGTATGGTATTCACTCCATAAGCGATGACTTAATAACAACGTGGATTTTGTAGCAGATTGGACTAGGATCAACGCCCGTCAATGTATTTGATAGACCGATTGCAGAGAAATTCTAATCTAAAGACTGGTTAAATTATATGTTTGTCTTATTTCACTTAGCCAATCAGCTAATAATGGACTCAATGTCTGGAATAAACATTTGATTTTTTGATAATTGATTTCGATCGTCGACCGACAGTTTTGTTTTTTTTATTTATAAGGAAAAAATTGCCAGAAACATGTGACAATAAAATAATTGATTATCCAATTTGACTGTTTGTTTTTCTTTACTAGCGTCGAGATTTAAAAATATCACTGGAATATTGGAAATTTTCTGCAGATAAAGTTGACTTTTGATTAATTTTCATTATTGGATTTCCGATTACTTGTTGAAGAGTTAAGGAGAATTTTTATTCCAGATATAATAACAAACTAAATATATATTGGGATAACACAAAATTATAATTTCATAAATTCTGAAATTATAAACTTATAAATTTCAAAATTATAATTCGTCATCAAGGGGGATGTGTTGTAGAGGCAGAATCGTGGACTGGAAGGAATTTCAATGTGATTGGAAAGATAACACGATATTAGTGACTTGATAGCAGCTTCAAGATACAGAGATAAAATCAACTTTCTGCAATTAGGAAATAGAAAACAACTTCATTTTGCAGAGAGATAACGCCCTTTCCTTAATACACGCCTGTCAGTTCAAAAAATACCAAGCAGTATAGAGTGATCAGTAGTTTTCTTAATAGTCTGTCGTATTAATTTTGGACCGTTCAAGAACAGCATTAGTACGGTGAAGGCGGTGGACTGCCACGAGGCTATGTACTCGAAGCGAGGTTCGAATCCCGGCACTGGCACGACTTCTGTGTTTGTCTGCTTTCCTTCAGCTGATAGTTGTCTAAAAATGCCTTTGGGAAGTGGCGCATCCATCGTAATTACAGCCAATATATAATTTTGAACTGAAATGGAAAACGAAACTGGAAAAGGTGAAGAAGAAGAATATCAACTTTGGATTGGCTGATAAATACCGGATTGAACTATGAGTCGTTGTTTGGGTCTGACTCACTTACATTTTATTAAGTACTTTGAAATTTAGTCAAGTTTTTCGTAGGATTGAAAGAAGCATTTGTATGCTTTTTTAAATTATACACGTTTCTACATACTTAATGTTACATAACAACCATACACTTTAATGTACGTTGTGTCATCTTAGATGCCATTTTTGACCCTTGCAGAACTCTGAGAAATTTTCAGGACTACGAAGAAAGTCCTGATATCTCGCAAGTCTGCAATTTCAGGAATCACAATAAAAAAAAATTCAACTTTTTAGATATACAAAACGTATTTAAATGTATAGATTGAAAACTTTTAGAATTTTCATTAATTAAATTTTATTAATGAAAATTCTAAAAGTTTTGAAGTAAAACAAATTTAATGGATGGCTTCATTATTCGTGTTAACCAAATTATAGGGGAAAGGTTTACAAACATTAAATAAGCAATGAATTAATAATCAAGCATGAATAATACATCACCGTTTGTTTTGATAAAAGACTACGATAAAAATACATTTAAACCGCATTTAGTTTCGTTGTATTTATCTCGCATATTTCATGATAATTTAAAACGTTTAAAGACCGTAATTCGTAGAAATGAATAATTAAACTTCTGTACATTATTTAACAAGCAACTCTGACAATTCACAAACCCATTAAAGTAACTGCATTTCTTTAACAAAATAGAGCTGTAGTGTAGGAGAAGTCATCTTCACAGCATTGTTAATTCTGTAATTATACGTTTATAAGGTATAATACGCTTATTATATCATTGTAATTTTGCTCCTTGATGGAAGACAATGGTAACTCACAACTTAACAAAACTGAGTTATTGCTGGTTACTTTCATGGAAAAGTACATCTCAACAATTGATCAATCTCTGTGCGTGTGTGGGTGTTTGCTTTTGAACCACTAGATGGATCTCCTTGAAACTTGGAATGCAAGGACTCCAGACGATCTTACTTTTATTTTTGAAATCTTTTCCAAGTGGGTCGTTGTCGAAATTAGCTAGAGACAGAAATTCACATTGGAATCTTTACAATGTATTCTGTCGCTTTTTAAACATTTTACTACTGTAAGCTATTTAATTAAATGATTGATTAAAGTTAATCTGTTTTAAGCAATTTCAGTAAATAATATGGATTTATTCATTTTTTTCCAAGAAAATGAGAAATTGTAGTGTTTTTTATTCAAGAGGTATTATACACCGAAATGCAAAAAAAACTGGGAATGGCGCTACCATGTCCATTTTACGCAATTGCATCCTTGATGTTAATTTAATCGTTCGCAAATGATGTTTATATCTCCGCGATCTTCAGTAGTAGCAATCGCAGCTCCGATGGCAGCTTATAGGATTTAGAAGGAGTATGAATGTAGAGACCCGGGAGATGGGTCACTCCATCTCGAAAATTACGACGAAGTTCGGATTCAACATGTTCAACAATTTCAGGGTGTACTACAGGAAATCAGGAAAACATCCAGTAAGGGGAATCGGTGTGGCCGCAAAAACCTCTTGAAGAAGTAAACAATGGCGTCTGGCAAACATAGTAACACCCAGCCCACGTGCAACAGTGCCGCAAATACCATTGCAATTCAAAGCTGGGACCAGTACTAGCATCAGCGTTCGAACAATGCAACGTTCCTTTTGTTCTGAAATTCCGGAGCCGAAAGCACACCCGATTGCCATTGCTGACCAACTACAAAAGTCTCTGCGCCTCGCCTAGCTCGGGAACACTCCCATTGGACTCTACATGACTGACAACGTGTAGCATAGTCCAACGAATCGTGGTTCCAATTTGTTTCAGGCAGATGGGCGACCCGGGTATGGCGAAAATCCCACGCGGCACTGAATCCCACATACCTACAGCGGGCAATACGAGACGGCGGTGGCTCTGTTACGGTATAAGGTTTGTTCAGCTAGTGTAAATTAGAATATCTCATTCGTTTGCATATCTCCGTGACCGGTAGCCGCTACATCACCATCTTTGCGGATTATTTGCACCCGTTCATGTCACGCATTTATCCCGACACGTGCGGCCTCTTTCAACAGGATAATGTACCATCGCACAAAACCACAGTCTCTCGATTATGACTGGAGGGGTATTCCTCTGAGTTTGAGGCCATGTCTTGGCCCCCGCGTTCGCCCGATTTAAACTTCATGTGGAATGCACTTCAACGTGCCGTCAACACCAGGAATCCACCACCAGCAAACAATATGGAACTGTGGGACGCTCTGCAGGATGCGTGGCGTGCACTGTCTCTACAGTACTACAGAGCATTAGTGGAGTTCGAGCCACGGTTGTTGCTACTATAATCCAAACTCCAGGAGTATCTAGGCGGTATTAGAGCTTTTTTAAGGCATTCCAGAGTAATTTGAAAACAAACTTTAGCTTTTAATTTGCGTAGTTTTCATGTCCACAAAATATCTAATAAATTTATTCTTTTAGTCCATTTCAAGGCTCCACATTCGTCTTCTAGGCAGCCAGTCTTCTAGACGACTGTGGTGTGCAACTTACAAATCTCCCAAATCTTTCATTTTATTATAAATTATAGTAGCTATACTAACTACTTATGTATTCTTTACGGAAATTGGGCATTAATTGTAATTGGTCATGTCCATATAGACATTGTTTGTCTCCCTAAGTACACTGTTTAATGTTATTTTGTAGCTCAACTGAAAAAGTGTTTTTTTTTGTTTTGTTTTGTTTTTATAGGTCTGTATGTTGTAATTCGATTATTATCAGCCAATGTACTGCGCTCTTTTGAATTACCGACTGATTACGTATACAGTAGAGCCCCGATTATCCGCGGGTTTGGGTGGCAAGGGCTTCGCGGATAACGAAAATCGCGGATAACCCAAAAAAAGAGTGAAAATGAGGTGTAAAAAGGAAAAAAATATTTCGCCATTAATAACTACTTTTTATTGTAACAAAAACATAATATATGAAACTTTTAAAATATATATAGTAAAGCAGAAACCTTTGTCTACGTTTGCATCCACAAATTCCGAGAAGGCCTATAGGATCACGATGCACAATAAATCTGTCAGTAATTTTCGACCTTCGCAATATAGGGCCTATTGTATTTTCCCTGTGGTTGACTTGGATTAAAATTCTTTTTTTTTTTTTAAGGTTCGTAGTTAAAAAAAATTTTCGCGGCACAAGCGGATAATCGGGGCTCTACTGTAGTTGTGAATTTTAAAAAATCTTAAACAATTGTTAAATTTTCATAATTATTCACAGTTTATTTAAGCCAATAGTCCAATCTACTGTATTATACAAGTTTGTCTATTTATCGTTACATTTCAAACTATGTATCCGAATAACAAGGGATTTTTAATGTAGTGTTACTTTATTCAACTGCTTGGTTACAACGATGTTTCAATTCACTCCATTTTTTCAGACATCAATTAAGGTGGGATGTTAATTCTAGAAAAGTTTATTTTTTTTTTCTATATATCATGTCGCAAACTTCTCTACCCAGAATGGTTATGTCCATATAATCATTGTTTGTATAATAACTGAGGGGAAAAAAATGATCTTCTAGTCTACACAGAGATTAGTAGATCAGATTTTTTAAAACAATTTGAATTTAACAAATATCCATCGCGCTGTGAAGGTTATAAAATATGTTCTTAGCAATGCTTCCCGTCCTATACTAAAAAAAAAAAAAATTATTAAAAAATTATTAAAAGAAAAAAAAGAAAACAAAAGATAAATTGGATGGTGATAGGCACCATTTGACCAAGCGCCAAAATTTCGATTTTGAGATATTCGCAAATAAGAAAAGCTTATGTATTACTTCACATTAAGGGGAATGAAGAGTTTTATATATCAAAATGAAATATACCGCACATGATGATGTATGATTTTTCGAATCAAATGACCATGCGACAAAGGTCGTTAGTCACATGATGCAAATCTTATTACGATTAGTCTATTGGAGTTTATTCAAAATTAATTTTCCGCAGAATTATGATGAGATAGCAAGCAAGGACTTTCTTTTAAAGAATTTACACCTTTAGCTAGTAAATGGAGCTTGTAATTTTACTTGTAATAATTGTTACTTATTATATGCAATAATCTTTATTTGTTCTTATCAAAAGAAAATCTAAAAAAAAATTATTTTGGCGGTTGGTCAAATGATGCATAACACCATCCAATTGTTAATAAAGAAAAAAAAAATAACATACATACGCCCAACGTGGGGTTCGAACACGAGATGAGAGTCTCGTGCTCTACAGACTGAGCAAGCCGGGCACTGTTATACTGACTTCGTAGTTTTTCAATTAGAGTATTTTAAGGCGCAATAAAGATATAAAATATTGGGTTTACGGCCAACAGAACTTTACTTATAATAAATGTGACTTATTATAAGTAATAATCTTTCCTTGTTCTTACCTACTCTTACCGTGCTTATACTAAAAAAAAAGGGAAATTAATAAATAAATTTTTAATAAAAAAAAAAAACAAGACCAACATGGAGCTGGAACAGACGACCCCGAGATTAAGAGTCTCGGGCTCAACAGTTCTCAATGGTACCATTGAATCAAGGGTACTCAAATTGGATGAAACTATTAGTTCATTTTGTCATTCCATGTTGTTTCCATGAAAATTTATTCTTGGGAACTGACCTCGACAACTGAAATTCTAACAAAACATACGTTCAAAACCAAATAATTTTGTTACCACTGCATCTATTTTAATAAAATTTGGCATACTTACTCAGTTGTTTACGCTGATTTCGAAACTCAAAACCAATTTTGCCGTAGAAGCTTCGTTCACAAGTTAGCACAGTATTTAGATTACATTTACTTTATATTTGATAGTTGATAATAAAATGATTTTTCAGATTTTTTTATGCCTGTCGTCCAACAGGCTTTGCTGATAGTTCATTTACATAATCCATTTGAATATTTTCTAAGAATCATCCTATATTTATTTGTAGTCCTACTGCTATTTAAATATATCTCGTTTTTTATTTTACTTCTTCTTTCGGCGACAAAGGTCAACTTTGGACCAAGATCTAGCCCTACCTGACAAAGTCAGGGTAAGGCTTGGAAACTGAAAGAAATAATCCTAGTATTAATAGTTTAAAAGAAATAGCCTTAATAGTCTACTGCCTGAGATTGTGAGTCCCAGGGAGAAATGGATGAAACACAGAAGAAAAAAGAAAAATCCATGTCCAAGCGGGGATTCGAACCCGTGTTCCGACGTATTGATCGCACGGCAGAATACCGTCTAGACCGCTCGGCCACGGCGGAACACCATTTTGCATTTATTTATTTATTTATTTATTTATTTATTTATTTATTTATTTATTTATTTATTTATTTATTTATTTATTTATTTATTTATTTATTTATTTATTTATTTGCAAAATAAACATTGGTGAAGTCGAGACAGGTGGACTTAAAAATGTGAAAACGTGTTACTTTAATATTTATGTTATATTAGATTAAATTTTGTATTTGCAGTCAAATTTAAGACTACTTTAATCAATGGCTCAAACACACAACTGAAGATAATTTACAGCAACTCAAGTATCTGAACATCCGATTCCATTTGAAGAATTCAGAGTTTATGTCTGATGAGAGTTCAGTAGGATCGTAACTTCAAAGAATAACTCAAATATTTATTGGAAGCTCAAAAATTACTTAAAAATTCATAGTTCTTCAATGATTATACTATTGCTTATTAAAAAAAATTATAAAATAATAAAATAATAAAAAAACATATTTAATTAAATAATAAATAAATAAATAAATAAATAAATAAATAAATAAAAAAAAAAACAAACGCCCAACGTGGGGCTCGAACCCACGACCCCGAGATTAAGAGTCTCGTGCTCTACCGACTGAGCTAGCCGGGCACTGCTATTTACAGCGTCAGTACTTTTTAAGATCTCCTGATTACGAAGCTTTAATAGCATTAATAGTTTGATAATAAACAAGATTCTACCATTTAAATGTTTACTATGTTGGAAAAAGAAAATTTTGTGTCACATTGACTCAACAACGAAATGACGAATAATTTCCACTTATTGTTGCATTTTAAAATTTCATAGATGATTTATTAAGAAAAAAAAAAAAAAAAGCTACCGCCCTACGTGGGGCTCGAACCCACGACCCCGAGATTAAGAGTCTCGTGCTCTACCGACTGAGCTAGCCGGGCTACGATGTTTTAAATGTCAGTAATTTTGGTAGTTGAGATTAATACAGCACTTTAATGGTTATATTTTGTTGGTTTTTGCTTTTAGTTCCTTATATGTCCAATATTTATCAATATCTTTTAATATCCTGACTTCCCCAACTTTCAGCTTCTTAGTTTTGTATTACTTCAATCAGAAGCGGACAGACTGACTTCTGCAGACATTGAATTTAAAATTATGTTCTAATTTGTTTTTCCTCTTCACTAGTTTTTAAATCCTTCATAATCCGAGCAGATATAAAATGCTTGCTATTTTATTATGAAAGAAGTTTACAACCCAAAAAAAAAATGCTGATCCATTTATACAATAAATACGTAGTACTATACAGTTTACTCTTATTACTAAAATAATAAATATTAATTATTAAGAAAAAATATAAAGTTAAAAATGTTTAACTTATTTAGAACCAAATATTATTTTTAATTCCATTTCAAATTTCTTTTTATTCAATATAATAAAGAATTAAAATATAAAGCATTTATTCATTATGTTTTGTTTTTTAATAATCAGTAAAATCGTAGGCAATTGACACGTATGAAATTCGTCACTCTGTATGAGTTTATCTGGCTCTATTAACTATTGAAAAGCGAACCGAATCGTCTTGATACGTGGAATACAAATTTAAGAATGCTGATGATTTATATTTGAAATCTTTTTCTTATCGAGAAATTAGAGTTAAATGGATAAGAAAATTAGCAACCTAACTAAAGAATTTCTATCGATCTCAAACAATGAATATCAATTTTTCAACTAATCCAGCAATTTGTACATGATTTGAATGGGTTAAAATAAATGAACTGAATTGTTTTTGTTTTGTTTTTTTAAGTTTTTAAAGAAACTTTAATAAAAAGCTTTTTCTTTTTCTTTTTTTTTTTTTTTTTTTTTTTGGCAAGGTGACTTTTAAGAACTTGTTGTCATTATAGCAATTATTCTTTAATAATAACTGCTTTTCTATTTTAATACAATATCAATTCCTTTTATAAAGAAATATAAAAATATTTCAAATATAGTTCTATAATTTAAATTTAAGAAAAAAAATCAAATGATTGTAATCTGATCGATCGAATACTATTAAATATTAATATTAAATTTAAAAATCAATGTTTCAACGACAATAACTGTGCTTTTGTAATCTCATAATGAATAGTCTTTCAGTGCAAATACTGATTATGAGTAACGTCATCTATGTTTGTTTTGATTAATGACGCTTTAATTAAAGTAATAAGCTTTGTTTCCAAGTTTCGATGGTACATGAAAACGCGTTTAACTAATTTTATTAGTTATAAATTATAACTAACTTCTACAAAAGAGAAGCTAAATATTTCAATAATCAAACTTTAATCTTTTAAATTTGATTCAAAAGGATTCTAACTTCATTGGATCACAACTAAGCTTACACTATCTGTTAATCTATCAATCGTATAATAGAAACTGTGATTAAAACTGTTTAATGTGATTATACAATTATATATGAATTAATGGACTGGGTTAAAAATAACACACTTTCTGCTACTTTAATTACTCTATGTAATTCTGTGCTGAACAAATGAAGAAGGATAAATAAATAAATAAATAAATAAATAAATAAATAAATAAATAAATAAATAAATAAATAATAACTGCTCCACAGTCCTGAGTTATTATTGTTATTGCATAGGAGAAATTTCTTTTCTTTTTTACTTTGTAAATTCATTTTGAATCTTCTGCTCTTATTTAATTCCTTTCAGCCTACTCTCGTAGGAGAAAGGCTTTTTGCTGGCGTCGAGAGACGCATCAATTTATTTTCTTGTCTTTTGTTGTTGGTGGGGTCACTGCCAGGTTGTCGGTGACTTTTATTAACATGATCTTGACTTTCTGTTTCTGTTAAGGGAAGGCGGGGATTGGGCTGACGAGTCCGTAGAAGGACGAAACGGCCGTTTTCAATTCCTTCCCATAACATAATCAGAAAGGCAATTTCACCTTTTATTCAAGTGCTGCATTTTCTTTGCTTTATTTAAGCATCTAACTCCTCGACTATTTAAATTAGTAATTGAGTGGGAAAAGTTTTTAGTGCTGTAACCCTTAGTTGTGTTTTTCCTAATATTATTTTTCATTTCACACGAATATTATAGAATGTCTTAAGTGAATTTGTTGTGAACAGTATTAATAAGTTAGGTGGATTTGTTTCCTTGATCTCACACGTATGTCAGTGAGCGATATTTATTGGTGGAAGAGTGACAGAGGCTAGGCTGAGCCTGGAACAAGATATGAAATTGAGAACAAGTCAATAAATACAAGTCAATACATAAAGAAGAAAGAAGGAAGCATCCAAGCTATCGCCAGGTTTCGAAACCAGATCCATGCGTATCAGTCACGTGGCAGAACATTCGGCTATGCCTGAACGTCAGGTTGGTGATATTATCTTCATTTACTATCTTAAAAAAATAATCGCCTTGAAATATTTTCAAATTTTCAAAAAAATCTTATTTTTTAAAAATGTTGCTCAGTCACTTTTTTGAAGTTTAGGGAGAAGCTCTGCATGAATAAAAGACCTTAAACTTACCTGAAACTGCCTTAAACTTAGGAGGCTTCAAAGAAAGTACTGGCCGAAACAGGTTGTTTTTAATATTATTTTAATATTCTTAATCAAAATTATTTAACATGCTGTAAAATCATATAATTTTATATGATTTAAACAAACCAGCACATATCTAAATAAAAGGAATATTGCCTATCTGTTTCAGTTATGGTGAAGGAATTGGGAACGGCCGTTTCATCCTTCTACGAAATATTATATATATATATATATATATATAAAAATTAATAAAATAAATATATTTAAAAATTTTAAAGTTTTTAAATACGTGTCTTCATTATACCGTGATACTATGACATACGTTAAATTTGATCATCATTAAGAGTATTCAATGGAAAAAGGTGTATTTCTAATAAATATAATTCTGAGATATTTAATGTTTTGTTAGATTTCCTATATCTCAACACATGAAATAGTAAATATTAAAACAATTAAGATATTAGGCCTAATAAATAAAGAAAATAAAGAAAAGGAAATGCAGCACTTGAATAAAAGGAGAAATTGCTTTGGTGATTAGATTATGGGAAGGAATTGGGAACGGCCGTTTCGTCCTTCTACGGACTCATCAGCCCAATCCCAGCCTTCCCTTTACAAAATCAGAAAGGCAAGATCTTGTTAGTAAAAGTCACCGCCCACCCGGCCGTGACCCACCAACAACACAATACAAGAAAATAAATTGCTGTGTCTCTCGAACGCCAGCAAAAGAGCCTTTCTCCTAAGAGATTAAGATATTAAATTGGTTAGATATTGAAGTAAATTTCTCCAAATGTTGGGCATATTTTGCATTATTGTCATTATTAGATAATTAAGACTAGTAAAATTAGTAAATCACATAAGATTAGTAAATCACTTGTAACATTTTACAACAAAAGAAAAATAGTAACTTCTAAACAACTGAACCATAAGCTACTGTAAACAACATCATGTTCATCTGTCCATTGTTACGTGCCTTCTTCCTGCCATTATCCTTCCATTTCTTTTCTTCTTTTTTGCCTTTATTTATCTGAATCTCTTCATTATCGTCCATTGTAGTCACTACATTTACTTCAATGTCAGGCATATTCAAGGTAATTCACTATAGAAGGTTGGCTCCTCAGCGAAAAGTGCTGCTATTCGATAGCGCAAATGACGTCACCTGGATCGCAGGCAAGTCTTGGATTGCAGGAAAGTATTCGGAATTTAGTGACCGAACACCCAAAAACTATTTCTAATTCAAATTAAAAGTTTTGAAGTATTTATTTTTTTCCGATTGAAATACTATTTTTTATCATTTACGATAATTAAAATAAAATCGAAAAAAATAATAATATTAAATTAATTTT
>JAFIDM010012231.1:100414290-100451467 GCA_023159025.1 Thereuonema tuberculata
AATTTACAGTAAAATAAATGCAAGTAAACCTCGTCAAAACGTTCACTTAAAACGCTCTTGTATTCAAGATAGTGTAGTCTCATTAATATCATTACGACATTCAATTAGTGAATATATTTTGCTTTCAAGCATAACGGTGCAATTTATACAAGACCAGGCATCTATCTAAATGTATACCGATAAATATCTCTTAGGATTGATAAATATTCTCCGTTACTACCATTCTGTTTTAAAACACACTTATTTCAATCGTCGATTACTGATTAGGTAGCTATTGTAATGAAGTCTTTATTTTCATGACCATTTTGTTTGAAAATGAGGATTATCAAATCGGTTTTTGTAGGCCTGTGTCCACCTAACAACTTTTCAACCAATGAAAACTGGGCATGCACATTTTTTTTTTTGAAACTTCTCCATGTGGGTCTCTTGTCAATAAACCTGTTCGTGAAACAAATAAAAAAATTTATAGATGAACAAAGAATCGTAATTAAATAATTTCATCGATTCTAACTTCGTGCTATTTCCTGTAATAATCCCAGTTCAGATACTTTGATAACATTAAAATTAATTGGATTTAGGCCGTAGGTTATTGCTGGTTTATTCATTTTTTATTTATCTGGATATATGGTTTATGTATCAGCTGGTTTCAAGTCTTCGAAATCCAAAATCGCCGTATTCTTGAATATATTGATGAAACTTTCCAAACGTCCTCTCCCTCCTCCTTTTTTTAAAAAAATAAAAAATCTTAAAGATGTCTAAATTTAAATTGAGTATGTTCATGTTTCAACTACCTCATATTTAGTGTGTCTGGCAATACTGATTAGACAAGGAAAGCCACAATTCCTGTTGCTTGCCACAATAAGATAGTCTTGTCTTTAATTTTTTTTTTTTTTTTTTAATATTATAGATTGCTAACATTGCTTTTCCACCTGTTGAAAAGGACCGTTAATTCTGGAATTTCGAAATGTTCTTTTCAATGAGTATTTAGATTCCACTCTATTCGTTAATTTCTAATCTAAGATCTTTTCAAAGAAACTTACATCTTTATAATCTTTAATGATAAAAATTTTTATTTCCGAGATTTCATTTATCCAATTTTTATTTCTTCTTTCCTGACCATTTCAATGGTGGTATTTGCTTTCACGGGCAATCATTTTTGTTAAAAAATTAAGAGAATTTGGAATGTTCCGGTTTAATTAAAGTTTGAAATAAAATTAAAATATGAATCGAGCTCCAGTATAAATGTTAGCAATATTTTAACGCATATTAATAAGCCTGAAGTTTCAGAATTCACCAATTTATTCTGAATGATGTATGATTCTGATCAGCAGTTTGTGCAGTTTAGCAAAATAGGACCATTGTAATTCATCCCGATTTACATTTTAGATAACCCACCTATCCCAGTAAAAAAATTGAATATACTTTGTGGGTCTCCTTTGCAGAAAAGAAGAAAAAAAAATCAAAAGGAAAAACAATTGTTGTTAGTTGTTGCACTGAAGTGCAGGGCTCTATTCACCCTATCCCATATTTGTCTGTTGAAATTATGCAAATTATCTGTTTAGAAACTGGATCCATCTTGCCCGTTGTATTGTGATATATTATGTATGTTAGAAATATTTTACCCATATCTGGATGCATTCAATGTGCATAGTTTATGTAAGAATAATGTATTTTAATACCTACAGGCTGTCGGGTAGCATTTGAGTACATTCAGCATAAAGAAATACATGGCATTAGAGCCATTCATCCTCAATGAATAGGATCATTTGCAATTAACTAACAATGCAAATATATTTAGTTTTTAATGTTTGTGAAATAATTTGTTGCAATATAAAGCAAAAAAAAAACAAAAAACTTTTAATTAATACATACTCCCTGCAACTGAAATATATGCCGAGATGATCCTACTCTCAATCCATATTGTTATTAATGTGTATTAAAATGCTTCTCTGCAGGCAGAGCAAAAATGACATGGAAATGATTTAATATTATTCTTGGATTCAGCATTTGATCAGCAACTAGTTGATATGGGAAATGTTCAGTTTATCTAATTTGAGCTGATGGTATAAAAGGATAGTTAAATTGTGAGGTTCTTACAATAAGTAATACAACACATTTTTTTTTCTCGGCTAATATTTGATGAAAAAACGTGAAATTTTCTGCACAGTATCTTCAAACATTCCTCAAATTGTTTCATCATTCTCCACTGTGCAGCAGCACTGTAGGAAGCGTTCAAGATGGCGTTTGTGAATGAGATGCGTTCCAAACAAAGAGCAGGTATTGAATTTCTTTTGGCAGAACAGAAGACTGTGACAAATATTCACAAGCACTTATAGAAATGTCTACAGAGACCAGGCACTCTTGAGTTGTTGCGCGAATCATCTGTCATTGTCAGAAGAAGGAAATGGGAAGCTGTCTGATCTCCAAATGATTCCACTGTGTTTGTGGCCACAAAGAACAAACTTCTGCTCCATGATAATGCCAGACCACACTCAAGTCTGTATACCTGTGAGGAGATCACAAAACTTCACTGGACTGTTCTCCCCATCCACCCTACAGGCCTGATCTCACACCTTTGGACCTCTAAAGGATGCAATCCACGGGAAGCAATATGGCAAAGATCAGGAAGTTCTTGACGAGTAAGAAGTTGGCTGAAGCACAGACAAATAGAGTGGCACCATCAAGGCATATAAGCTCTGGAATCTCGGTGGCGTAAGGCCGTAGACTTGAACGGAGATTATGTTGAAAAATAGTGTTTTGTAGCTAAAGAATTGAAAAACAAGGTGATGTATTTAAAACTGTAATAAAACAAATCTACTTTGAGAAAAAAAAAAAAGTGTTGCATTACTTATTTAACTACCATCGTATGGTCTTTTTCAATTTTATTGAGCTTTAGAAACACTATATAATGTAATCCACATCAAAAATTAATAATGTATCAAACTTGTTTTCTTCTTATGTTTCTTCATACAAATGTATCATGAAACTTGTATCATTCTTCCTTATTTGCAAAATATTTTCTTTGGGATATTTTATTTGACAAATTTAATTATAACACAAATTAGATTTAGTATCAAATGCAAATTCAGTTTTACTTAAGACATTCCTGTAGATATTCCAGTGACTATCTTTCACTTCATTGAAATCAGTCAATAAGTTGCTTTAGCTTGTAATGTTGTTGGGGTTTTTTTTTTTCATATTAAAGAAACCTATTTTTTCTGGTAGAGAAAAAGAAAAAAAAAAATCTAATAAGAGCTGGAACACACAGGTTGCTTGTGGAGGAAATGTCAAAAAGTGACATCAGGGTGTCTACAAAATCTGAAAAAAAAAATTCCCTGATTTTTCCCTGATTTCACGAACAATTTCTTAAAAATTCCCTGATCATAAGAGAAAAATTCCCTGATTTTAACTACTTGGTAACTATTTACTATTTTATCTAAGTATAATAAAAGAATAAGCAAAAAATTCTATAAAAACAGTAATGATGAAATACTTAAAAAAAGAAGAGAAATAAAAAATTATAAATTAATGAGTTTACAATATCTTACCTTTTAAAAGATTTATTGCAACAATATACACAAAATTAAACTCAACGGAATTCAAGATTCATTGTAATGTACAGCATGATACTGGTTATTTAAATTTTTGAAAGCTTTATCGCAGCAATTTCATTTTCAATCATTTCAGATTCCTTTTGTGCTGCTTCTAAGATTTTAATTTTTTTGTCATTAAGCCTTTTCAGTTCAAGTTCAGCCTCTCTTTTTCTTTTAACAGCTACTAACAATCCTTGATTTTCTTTCTTTTTTTGTTCCATTGCCTCGTCATACTTAGCTCTTGCATTTCTTACATCAAGGACCATCTTCTTAGTAATTTTAATGTTATTTATGCCACCTTTGGACAATACACTATCATAAATGGATCTTCTGGCAATGATAGTTTCTTCTTTGATATTCTTTGATATCTTTGTTTATAGAAAAACCTTTTTCTAAGCTTGCATTGCCATGCGACAATACCATGACTAACTGTATCATTGTCATAGATTCAGCTGCTCCATTTTCTTCAGCAGATATCAAACTACACCAGAAATTATCAATACGTGCAGTCGATCTTTTATACATCTTTAACATTGAGATATTTTCTGGCTGTGAACATATTTGTTTTAATTGATTCTTAGCTTTCTCAGCTAAAGTGCATGATATCCAGTTTTTTTCAGAAAGAATTACCAACAGACTTGATAATCTACATGAAAATATATTTTCATTTATTGCTATTGTAGGGTCAAAACAGCTCACTGCTTTAGTCAGCTTGTAAATAAGGGGAGATTTACTTTGGAGTTTCAGTAAACATTGAATCAATATGCGTCTACAGTCAACTTTAAATTCAGCTATTTGCAAATCAGATACTTTCGCCTTTTTCAAATTGCTTTGAGCAGATAAACCAATATCTATTTGTTAACTGGCAGAAAATTTGATTTGTCCTCCACGTCTATGCTTGTAATATTTTTGCTTAATGCCTCTTTTTTAAGAGAGCGTTGCATGAATTTTAGTGACAAATTACTTAGGTCAGAATAAAGAAATGGTATTAAGGTAGCATCTGTTTGGTACTCCCTTAAGAACATTTCAAAATCGGAAGCAACTAAATGAAAAAAAGCAAGCTTTGCTGGTAAGAGAGAATCATAAATAGCACTTTTAACTTCCTTATAACTTTTTGAATTTGGAGCCATTTTGTCCTCCTCTATTCCTTCTATAAACTTCCTTAGCAATGGGATAAGCTGCAATGATCGTTCTGTTACACCAGTGTTCTCAACCCACCTAACAAAGCAAAACTTTTTTGGAAATATTTGTGAATTTGTATATTCCGTATATAATGTTCTTCTTGCTGGGGAATCTTTGAACAAGTAATATAAAGCTCGATGAAACTCCATAATCTTCCAGTTCGTAACTGACACTCCTGTTTTGAAAGCTATGTTCAATGCATGATGTCCACATGAGCCAATATTCAGTACTTCAGCATCTTCCTTAGTTTCCTTTAAAGAGCACGAAAGTTCTTTAAAAAACTTTTGATTTACGTTAGGCCCATCCATCGAGATTTGTAATAGTTTCTTCAAATCCAGAGGTTTAGTAGCCTCAACAAACGAATTCACCAAATCAGTTGCACGAGTACGTCCAAGAAAGGTAGAGTTCAAATATCTTGTTTTTACTTCATTTGTCTTTGTACACCAATATCTAATATTCCTTGTAGTAAGTTTCGGCTTCAGTTTCAGTGGCGGGAATGTAGTATAGGATATGACGTCACTTTTCAACACCATTAGACCGGCCGGCGGGAAAGAGGGGATCGACGTGACGCGTGACCTTGAATGCTCCCTTAAGATAAAAGCTCGCGCTTGGCAAAAGATCATAAATTTCCCTGATTTTAAGTAATAATTGCAAAATTCCCTGATAATTCCCTGATTTTTTCCAGAATAACAAAATTCCCTGATAATTCCCTGATTTCCCTGATTCTGTAGACACCCTGGACATTAGTGTTCCTCATTGACAACAGTGTTTACTTGACAGATGAGAACTATGATTATTTAGCACAAGTACCAGATGATTGCTTTCCTGTGGCATGAATAAAGTTAATTGCAAAACAAGTTTAGGCTCTCTAAAATGAAAGTCAACAAAGCAACCCTCATCTCACTGGTTATGTTGGAATGTGAGAACAATGTCGTTCCCTCCCATCTTCAGCCAATATATTTAAAATAATTATTGAGCCAATGGAAAAAGAATGACAATACATTTTGATAAATGATCGACGTGAATTCAGCTGATATCCCTGGCTGAAGTTTTCCAAACAAAGGAAACTAAAACAATGGATTGTCTATGAAACCATTATAACAGTGTATCTTTGTAAAAATAAATTATACAAGAGATGGACATTTCCCTGAAATTCTATAGAATAAAATGTTTGAAAATCACTACTTAATAAAAAAGACTGTAGGTGTTCAAAGTAATTTTAAACACATGTAACAAAATAATACAAGCGAAAATATTTGTTGTTTTAGTGAATAACATGTCTTTTGTCCAAGGTTATGTGAGAGATGCTTATGGAAAGATTAAACCCTCTAAATACTAATTCTGCCAAAGTTAAATGAAGTTAATGTGATTAAGTGATTTAAGAATTAAATGTATTACTTTTAAAATACAATATGCAAATCATTTAAGACCCTAAAAATAAAAGGCCTTTTTTTAATATATTTTTTTTTTTTTTTAAATACCAATTTCAAAATAAAACAAAGAGATAATATCGATACCCTCGATAAAAAACATTGTAACTCAGTTTCAGCAATTTTCAGGAACACCAAAATAAATTTAAATATCTACCAAAAATTAAGGATTTAAAATAAAACAAGACTCCCAAAGTATCTTTACAGTATGCAACTACTAGAATGCATTTGATAGCCATTGGATATTCAAGGATATCGCCTGAAAAACATAGTGACTCAAATATGTTTTTTGAGTTACAATGCTTTTTATTGGGGTATTGCATAGTGTATTTGTATAATTGTATTCGCTATCTTCACATTTTACCATTAATTAATTCTTCCATTTTTGTAATGTCCTTATACATGCATGACAGTCTTCCGTCTTGCACTAAAGCTTTGGTAGCATAACTCACGACTATTAGTAACATAATACATAAAACTTATCTTCTCATTGAACTAAGTCTTCTTTTTTTTTTTTTTTTCTCATTTTCTTCTTTCACATCCTACATGTGATGATCTTTTATGAATCTTAACTGGTGACTCAGGAAGAGCTGCCAATTCAATCCTTTTTTTTTTTATGGAATTTTAAGTTATATTTTATTAGTATTATATAGATTTAACTTGCACAAATAGGTCCTTTCTTCAGAAATGTTTCTCCTCTTTCAAAGCTAACTTATTACTTCAACAAAGGGCACAGGAGATCATTCCAAAATAAATTAATAAGATCATTTTATTACTAAATATCTTTTAAAATTCAAACTTGTTAGGAAAAATATTTGGTTGAATTATATAATCAAAATTTTTATTCAAAATTTATCTCAAGGGATTGCAGGGGGAAAAGTAAAAAGATAAATGATACTATTAAAAATTCCAACAAGCCTTTTAAGAAATATAGTATTTAAAATAAATCACAGAATTGAATGCCAACAAAAAAATGTAAAAAAAAAAAGCACCAATTACATGATGACTATATAACTATTTGTTTAACAATTATTGCCTATGTTCGAACATGGATGTCATAAAATCACCAGCTCTTATTACCAAGTTTCAATTGATTGTCAAACTTCATTTCAACAGCAAATGTAATGTCACAGTATTCTGCTGTCAAAATATATCAAATATCTTCAACAACCTCTCTTTAAGAAGTAGTGATTGCTTTTTTTTTCTTTTTTTTTTAAAGGTTTTTTTTCTTTTCTTATTAATGTAAACAAATTCCAATTGCTTTTTATAATATAGTTTCTATTATATTTTTCTGAAATTAAGTTCTATTGCAAATTTTCTCCATTGTAATACGTAATATTTACACATCAATAATCCAATAATATTTAATTTAAAATGGCTATTTTCTGGATTTCAACACTTACAACATTTAGAAACTTTTTTGTAACAAGTCCTGAAAATTTTATTTCTACAGGATGTGACAAAAAACATGATTTCCCCCCCCCTGATTTTCTAGTTATAAATATTTATAAAAAAATTTTTTTAAATATTTACTAAACAAGAAATTTAAACAGGAAACTGTCATGTTTTAAATTTCGCTAAAAATTTATAATTTTTAAGTAAAAAAAAACAACAAACACACAGTGCATCTCCTATTTGCTTCCATTCAGGCCTGTCTCTCCTTTTTCATGACACCCATGCCCAGCACTAAATGCAAATTGTCTCCTTGTCAATTCAAAGTCAGGCATAGCAGACATAACAGTAAGCATTAAGGTTCAATACAATAATGAGCTGGAGAGCATTCTACTAATCACTTGTATTTTCAATTCTACAACTGAAAGTATCAGATAATACAATGACAAATATATATATATTTTTTAAAGATATCCAAGACATTTAATGTCTTACAACAGATACCGCATATATCATAAAGGCAAGGAAGGAAGAATTTGGGTTTTGCATTGTAAACAAAAAAATTGTTGTGTTACTATAGTGATTCCTAAGATAACACTACAGTATTAAATGGATTAAATATGACAATGTAATAAATTAACATTTTGTTGTGGCTTGTCCACAAATGCAAAATGCCTTTGTGGATTGACTCTTCTTTAGTAAACAAAAATTTATCAAATTAAGACTTTTCTCAACAGCAAACTAACTTTTATAATTTTTCCCCCTAAGGCCAATGGCTTAAGGAAAAATGTGAATTTTTATTTTCTTTAAAATGAGTGAATGCTACAACAGTATAAAAATTATCTGCTAGCTTATCAGACTTTGCTCAAACAAATTTTCTACTATTTGAATTTCTACACAGTTTGACTGAACAAATCCTGATTAATACCTGTTAACTTTTTAAATTTCCGAGACTTGAGCAGAATTTTTCTTTGCAATATTTAAAGAAGTTTTGACGAAACTACAAGCAAATATTCTGCTAATTTTTTTTATTAATGTATTTCACTTAATATTCTCCAAACAATTTTTTTTCTTATTCAGTATAAATGGGAACATTTAACAAAAACTTAAAATCTTTTATTAATTTTACAGCAAAATAATAGTTAGCTTAAAAGACTTATTTTCTATGAAATATTTTGAGCATAATCATCTTGCCTTTATGATTTATTTAGTACTTTTCTAAAATGGAAACTTGAAAATACTTTTATCAGTATTTTTTTAAAGTTTAATAAAAAAAAAAAAAAATGCACAAAAGTTACTGAAGAATGTCCCCAAAATATTTTTTGAATGCCTCTAATATTTTCATCAAATAAATTCTTTTATACTGCTTCTTTCCTTTTTTAATTAATAAATAAAGTCAACTCATACATACTTTTTTTCCTTTTTGGATAAATAAAAGATCTGAATAGTTTCATAGCGTAATTATCAGGAAAACTATATGCTTAAAAACAAATGTATTTATTACTGAAATTTTGGTAAATTAGCAGTGATATTAAGGTTTATTTTGTGGGATCTGTAACTTTTCTACAGCAAAAAAGATTACTCCACAAAAATATATATATCTATATGCATATACATTTGGTTTTGAAACATCTGAGATAAGCTAATACTAAAATGAATGTATTTACAATAAATTTTTTTTTGTACATATTTCATAAAGAATTTTAAAGTCTGCCAGCACATTTACAGTTTATATGATTTGCAGAAGCTCTAAAAATACAATGTAGTCTAAATCACCTTTCTTTACCACCAAATATTGAGAACAGACTAATGACATTTAGTAGGCTCCGCAATTCATTAAAAATAATTTTTTTTTTCCTTTTGTGTTTTTGTTTTTCTTCAAATATTTATTCAATAAACTTACTGAGTCAAATAATGATAGAAATGTGACTAAAGAAAAGTAATAATAATAATATATATATTGTTTCAATTATTCACAGACACAAAAACGCAACTCAACTGACAGGAGTTACTTTTTAAACACTTCAATATATTAAATGTCAGTATGGGTAGATATATATATATTTATATAAACAAAGTTGTTCTGTATACGGGTAAATTTTCCTCTTAAGTACTTGCTTTCATGAACTATCTACATAATTACACATGTAGCACATTGTAAAAAGTTATCAACACATATTATACATTTCAAAATGCAGGGAGGGGGGGCTAGGGCTGGGGCAGGCAGGAAGGAAGGAGAAACCACTTTTCACAAAAATACTTTCACAAATAATTTTTTTTTTTACAATAATGTTTAAATAAATGTTTTATGCATAGTTAAAAAAATTATCATCGTTAAAGACAACTGTCTTTGCTTTGGGGAAATAATTATTTCTAATACTCTGTCAAATAATGCCACATGTAAAGAATATATATGTATAATATGTACTGAAGGGGTTTTTGCTCATTTAAAAAATAAAAAATGCTTATTTAAGAAAAGAATTTAAAATGAAGATCAAAGAAGGGTTTTGTTATCTTAATAATCTCAATTTCCAAGTAAAAAAAAAGAAAAACAACAAAAAGTGGCACAATCAGAATAAATAAATAAATAAATTAGGAGAAGGAAGAGGATGATGGGAATACTTCTCACAAATTATTCCTTGGACCTCTATTTCTTCTTTGAAGGTGCTCTAGGAGGAGTAACAGGGCGCCCTGAATTCAGTCCACTGTATTGGTATTTAGCCTTCTTTTCTGAAGGCTTCAATATCTATTTACAGAATAAAGCAAAAATATATAATTAACGTACTGCTTGCCCTTTGGCTTAGAATCAGTGTCAAAATAATTTCAAAAGGCTGAAATTAGTGTAAAAAGAAAACAAACAAACAAACAAAAAGTTAAATCCATAATTACATCAAAATGCTGACAACATGCATTGTAAATAGTAATTATCTATAAAAAAAATTAAATAAACCATTTACATATTAAGATATGACTGCAAAGCTCTTGTGATTCAGTGCTATGTTTTTAAACAATGCGCCCCAAAAACATATGGATTTTTTTTTCCTTATATATCCATGTTTTGTTTTTTTTGCCTGTAATTACATAATTAATGCAAAAACTTTCAATTCCAAAATACTGTCTATCTCTCACATAACTTGTTATCTTTCTCCCATAGAACATGTGACCTTTCAACATTTTTAATAAAAATAAATTTTAAATGTAATAAAAATTTGAAAGACAAAAATAAAAATAGGAGATGCATGACTTATCCTGAACAATTATCATCTTTTTATTTTTTCTTTCTCTCAAACCATACAATGACTTTTTTATCTTGAAACCAATAATGCGAACTCAATCCTGAATTTCAGTCTCATCATTGAGTTAAATACAAACTTCCCCCATTAATAGAGCAAGTTTGTAAAATGGGGAAAGACAGCATTTTGGAAATGACAGCCGGAGAAGAGATAGGGAAGTCGCCTATACAAGCCACAGAAAAACATTCAAAGATGAATGAAATAAATTTTGGAGGAGACTCTTTAATAGCTTTGTTCTTGATCAACGAAGTAAATGTTTGCTTGAGAATGCTTACATCTTCCAACAAAGCACACGAAATCCTCGAGATGTTATCACTTAGATGTGAAGGTTACTTTAATTGGAACTTGGTACAGCCATTTATGAAACAATAGAAACTTGCTTTTCATCATTGTGCATCAATGCCAAAAAAAACTGCCAGCAACTTACTAAGACACACTAATCACTTTTCAGCATTTTGTTACTATACTTTAAAATATGAGAAAAAAAAGAAATGCTAACAAAATTCTTTGGTATTTCTTTAAGTTATATACAGTTAAAACGAAAGATAGGTAAATAAATAAATAAAAATATATAGATATGAAAAACAATGAATAAAAGTACAGTTGACTCGTGATAATCCGATATTTGACAGTCCGACGTGCTTGGTAGTCCGACGCAGGTTGGTTCGAAAACCGACCCGACTGAGGCAGTCAGGAGGTGAAATGCACAATCACTTGCGATGAAGTTATGTCGGCTGCAAACACTTTGATACATTGGTGTGAGGAGAGGGAACTCTACTACGAGAACATTTTAATGTTAAAAGATATTCAAGAAAAAGCCATTACAAGACCCTTTACGTAAGAAGAAACAAACGATTACAGATTTTTTTTTTAAGCCGTAAATACATATGTACGTATTTTTATTTTTTATTTTAAGACCTAACATTATATTTTACATTATATACTGTAATTTTATTTTTTTAAGACAAATACAGTAATAAATTAGTATTACATACATATATATTTCATTTGTGTAAAATTATACCTAATGAGGTTTTTTTTTTTTTTTTTATATCATCAATGGCCATAAAATCTTTACTCAATATGTATTGTAACAATGTAAGTACCGTAGTACGTA
Organism: Thereuonema tuberculata; assembly: GCA_023159025.1. Taxonomy (NCBI): domain Eukaryota; kingdom Metazoa; phylum Arthropoda; class Chilopoda; order Scutigeromorpha; family Scutigeridae; genus Thereuonema; species Thereuonema tuberculata. The sequence continues at coordinate 100,426,298 of JAFIDM010012231.1, forward strand.
GAGTACTGTATATATACAATAACTTAAATTTTCTTGCGTTAGAAGTCAAAATTCAGTTTTAAAAAATCAACCTTTGGTAATCCGACATTTTTGATAATCCGACACCCCCTTGGTCCCGTAACTGTCGGATTATCGCGAGTCAACTGTAATTTTTTAATACTTCTGTGTTATAACAATGCTACTTTACAGAAAGTAAAGTAAATATTAGATCCTGGAGATATTATGGTCAATTTATTATGTAACTAAGTATAGATACCAGTCGCATAACTTGTTTTATAATTGTAGTTATGTTGCTGCAATTAAAGTTCATTTTAACTTAATTAGAAAACTAAAAGTTAATAACCTTCATACTTAAAAGTTTTGAGAAAAAAAAAATTAGCAATCAATAAATACTTTTCTTATGTTGATTTGTTACAAGACAGATTAGCTTAAGTAAATATGGTAACGATGTTTGATGTTTATGCCAATTCAGCTGTTTATTTTGAAACTTAGATCACTTTCAAGTCCATTTTTCAATTATTTTTTTTTTTTTTAACTTTAGTAATTTGAAATTTGATAAATTACTAAAGTTAACAAAAAAAACAAAAAAACAAAAAAAATTGAAAAAGGTCACTTTTAAAATAAACGACTCAATTATGGGTTGTTTTTATTTACTTAAAAAGAAAAAGAAATCTGGAAACGATGGGAAATGCAGTCAAATCATTTTTCATAGATATTATACTTTAATATATAACTGTATGAATTCTTATATTTACTTCCCAACAAAAAATTAATGCCATTCATAAAATTGTTAAAATACAGTAGGACCTCTATTTAACAAACCTCTATTTTGCAAACTTTTCTTTGGAACCATGAACATTTTACTAATTTCTTCGTAAAAATAACCTCCAAATAGCGAAGTGCATTTTCTATTTAACAAACTTTTTCGTGGTATCTATTTTTTTTTTTCTCCTTGAAATGTTTTTATTATTAATATTCCCTTAGAGGAAATGAACGAAATATGGATGCAGCAGAAGGAAAAAGAAGAAATTAACGATGATGTGCTGATTGATGATGATTATCTTTCACTTGATTATGAAAACTCAGACCTCGGAAACACTAACTGAATCAGATATTTTGGACAGTGTGAAAAATAAAAAACAATACAGCAATGAATTGCGATGAAGATGATGAAAATGGAAATGATCATGATGAAGAAATCAAAAAACCTTCGTATGATGAAATGCTAAAATCATTTGAAACAATCCGTCGCGGATTAGAATTTGAAGAAATACTGAAGGGGTTTGTGGTGCATTGCAAAGATGCGAGACGTACTATGAGTAAAAACACTTTTTCGAAGAAAAAAAAAAAAAAACTCAGACAAAATTAACAGACTTTATTAGTAAAATTTAAGTACGCATGTGGTAATGCATGCTTACTCTTTTTAATAATATCTATTGTTTATGTATTTTAAATCTGCTTTATGTAGTTTAAAGTAATTTTAAAAGGTGAATCTCTATTTAACGAATTTTCCATTTAACAAATTTTTTTCGGGATTTAGCGACTTCGTTAAATAGAGGTCCGACTGTATAGTCCTGATTGTATGAACACTTTGAAGTGTTACTGGTGTGAATCCTGTGACAAATAATGGTGAATTTACTATTGTGCAAATATGATAATGTAAATTAAGTATGAACTGCATAAAGCTTTGTTTTTATAGTCTATAATAATGAGGTTAATTTATTTCTTAGTAAAATAATGGTTCAATTATCAAAAACATAATGTCCTAATTCTATAAATACACTGAAATGCCAAAAAAAATACACACAACTACCTAATAATGTGTAGCTCCTCCTTTCACACTAATAACAGTGACTATACGACATGACACGAAGCCAACGAGGTTTGGAGGGGTATATCCAGCCAGGCACGTTCAATGGCTATCCATAACTTTGTGTTTGTTGGTTGTTGCTGCATGGCACTGAGTGTGGTCTGCAGGTGTCCCAAATGTCTTCAATTGGATACACATCTGGCCAGCATGGGGACAACAGGAGTAACTGGAAGCCAGTAGAGTGTTCGCTGAACCAGTTCTGTGTCGCTCATACTGGGACACACCATCCACACTGGAGAACATGGCTAGCATAAAAAGATGCAAATGTCTGCAACAAATCTCTGTACTTTGCACCTGTCAAGACAGACTCCAGGCCTTCGGGAGCTCCAACAGAATACACCCCACAACATTACAGAGCCATCACCAGCTTGCACACTTTGCTGACAAAGAGAACCCTTGCCTCATGTGATCTCCTTCACACATGGACTCGACAGTCTGCTCGAAATACCTGAAATAGTGATTCATCTAATCAGGCAACACAGGACCAGTGACACATAGTCCATTTTCTCTGGCCCAGGTGAGGCACATTACATTAGTGGGGTGTCAACAATAGTACCCATATTGTTTGAAGACTATCAAACCCAATGGAATGCTGTATAGCACATTGACTGATGGGTTGAGAAGACCCAGGGTTGAATTGTCATGAGATTTGATGCATTGTTCTCCTGCACTGGGTGGTTACCATCCTTGTCAGTAGTCGACAATCCCATTCTTGCAACACCTGTCAGTGTCCAGTGTTGACATTCCGCTGATGTCTGTCCTAAATTCACATGTTCCTGGTATACCCTTCCTACTGTGGCCCTTGAAAATCCAAGAGTATTGGCCAACTGTAGATGGAGTGCACCAGTCTTCTGGCCCTTACAATCTGCCCACGATCAAATAATGATAAATACTGAGCAGGTCCCATAACAATCACAAATACAATGCCACTGCTGCCTCCAATATTTTGGCACTTCAGTTTATACAATCCCTAGATTCTATCTTTCATGTTATCTATGGATAAACTACTTAATTCTTTCTTCACAATGCAGAATTTACTGTTTTTGTCCCTATTAAACAATAACATGAAAAGTAAATTGAATAATCAAAAAGTTACCTGGAAAGAACACATCAATGTTTCATCTACAGACATCATTCCTCCTGCATTGTCAAATTCACCACAGTAGTTTGGCGCTGAAAATAAAGTAACAAGCTGTCTTTTGGCAAAGAACTCGTATCCATCTTCCACAACCTAAATGGATTAAAAAAAAAGTAAACAATTAAAAATTGTATCTTGATGGGGAGAGGAAGAAATAACTTAAGAATTAAATTTTTAAGAATTGCATGAAATTTTCAAGCTTGAATTTAGAAAATCAGAACTAGCAGTAAGATGGTTAAGTATGAAGGCTGATTTGAAAGTAAGAATAAAAAAAATCTGTCACTGAAGAATTAAAAACAGTAAATACAAAAACTTTCGCAAAATTCAATAGAAATCATCAATAGACATTTTTCCACGTAACCTATGAATCGACCAAAAACCTTTTTGTCACAATAGTATCAATTTTTTCTTGTCAAAAAAAATGTAAAATGTCTTGCTCAAATGGTATGATTCTTCCTCGACATTGCTCCAAAACACACCTGACAATGTTACTACCAGGTATAACCAATTAGCTGTTTCTAACAAAGGAGGAACATCTTGCAAGAAATCACTTAACATCAAACTGCATGCAGCAACATTTGGTTGGAAAGTTTTGTCTCTTAGATATTTTCCAGAAATTTGATCAGGTTTGTGGGGAGGGGGATCAAATGTTTGCAAGATTATGTAGGAAAATAGACAATACTTTTATTGCCAACAGAAATTGAGTAAATTTTGATTTTTCTGTAATTCCACAGTTAAAAGATTTGTATTTGTAACTTTCAATCAATCCTTAGATTAATTTCACTGATGGTAATTCTATCATAGCTCAAGTTCGCAGTTTAAAATTATTTTAAATATGCTAAAGAATTTCAGAAATTCACTAAATCAAAAGACAATCCATGAGGTACAACTGCTTACAGTTTAATTATTAATGGATAGTTAAGAAGATTGTAAAAATAAGCACATCAGTGATTCTGTTGCATGCAATTTGATGTAGCTTTCACCTCTTTTAATTCTGATGCCTTCATAGGATTAGCTGATACTTCATTTACTACCAGTGCTGGGAAACGTTACACGTAATGTAACAAAAAAAATAAAATAAAAATAACGAAATGACATTTGATTAACGTAGCAAAAAACATTAACATCAGCATGATTCTCGAACCAACTGTTCGAATTTACTGCATTTTTTTTGTTTTTTGGAAAATTTTTTGAAAAATTAAAAACAGCTTTTAGACAACCTTGGGATTCTGTAAAGCCATTAAAAAAAAAAAAAATTAGTTAAAAATAAAATTAATCTTTTTCTGAAAAGAAACTTGTAATCAATATATCTTAATCGCATTGATTCACTTTCAAATTGCTTTGGTTATAGGAAGAAAAAAATAATATTTATAGATTACTTTGATATTAATTTAGGAAAAAAAAAAAAGTTAATGTGTCAAAGCTACTTTTTAATCTGTAAGACAAAATTGTTGTAAAATTAATTCTTTATAGTATAAATACATTCTGTAAATTACATTTCTATTTTAATAAGTTATTTTCAATTTAACTTTTAGGCTGATATTTGAAAACTGAATAATAATAAGTTTCACTAAAATAATAATAATAGTTTGTTTTTTGTGAATAAATGTTATGTATGAATCTAATCTAATATTCCCAAAATGATATATCATCAGTAAAAAAAAAAAATACTAGGCTTCTATTTAAATGTAATTCAATTAAGTTTACGCATGTTAGTTTCTTCATCAATTTGTTACTTAAGATAAAGTTTTGCCAAAAAAACAAAAAAAAATCATATTGTAATGTAAAAAGTACTAAATTGTCTCTCCGACATTTTATTCATTGCTGTTTACATTTTTTATTTCTCTATTCCTCTGAACTACTTATATTTCCTATTATTAAACCATCTAAAACCTGATTTGATTTCTCAATGAATTCTGGAGACTCATTTCATCTCTCTTTTGCTTGAATATAATTGATTCCTATTGTAAAACAAATTCTGATTTTTCACTGTTTATAAAAAAAAAAAAATGTCATTTTTTTCTTTAAATTTCACCTTATTTGCAAAAAATGTTATTAACTGCACTAAGACATTCATTAGAATATGTTTTTGATTGTAATAATAATAATAGTAATAATAACAGCATCAACAGTAGAATCTGTAAATAAAATTCTTTACCCGAAAGATTCATAAAAATTCAACAAATTTTTTTTCCTATCCAACTCATGTTAAAATTAGTAGAATAGTGACCTTGATTTTCAATAAACAGAATCAATATGTTGAAGTATGCGTTGTTCGACGGAGATGTCAACAAAGACGTAACGGGACGTTACAAAAACTTAAGACACTGATGGAGTAGTGCACGCTCAGCCTTTAACTACAATGAAATATACGTTAAAGTTCATTGTGATGGACTATTTTAATATTGTTTGCTTTGGATGAAAATTTGACATGAATAGTTCATGAATAGTTCAACTTCATTTTTTTTTTTTCATTTATTTAGTTATTTCTAAATTAAGGCAGTTTACAGTAGTGCTCAACATTTATTGTGCTATGTAAACAAAAATAATGGAAAATAATTTAAAGCAGGAGCAAATATTCCCATATATTTGTTTAGCTGACTGATGGGTTCTCTCTAAAATATTTAATTTTGGGTCCCTAAATTCTTAATATAATTTTTGTTTTATCTATAAGGAATTATAATGACTGGTGATAATCATTGTCACTATTACATAACTATTCCTATGTTTTAACATGTGCTACTAACTTTAATTAAATTTTAGAAAATTCAAATTTAATATACAATTGTCAAAAATAAAAAAACATGACAATTTACATAAATCTTTGGGGGAAAAAAAAAAAAAGTCTTCTTGATTGCCATGTAGATTTAGATATGTCTAAATTAAATTTTTAAACAAGTAATATGTATTTAAGGCTCTAAAACTCTGGCTCCCAACCTGGGTATCGCAAAGTGTTTTCTGAAGTTGACGTGGTTATTGTTAGTTGCAATTATTTTTATAGGAAATTTAACCGAAAGGGTTTTTAACACTTATTTCAATGTAGCTGTACCTCAATATTCTACTAGGGGAATAAATTTTTGATAAATAAAAAAAAGTGACTTAAGGTTCAACACAGTGGATAGTTAAAAAATATTACAAGTCAGCCAGAATCATATATATTAAACAATTTATATTATTTCAATTTTGTAATATAGCAGACTATTAATATTCTTTCAAATTTCCGTCACTCGGACCTTGATTAGCGCCTTAAAATTCACACCTATTATTATTAGAATAAAATTTTATGTTAGGAAGTAGTAAACTGAAACTAATATTGACTACGATGCAAAATTCAGTATCAAATTCATTTTAATCGGTGTCTCAATGTTAGTTAAACATAAGGTCAGAATTATATTCTGAAAAATTATTTTTAACATCTTTTCTTTACCCTATTAAAATGCCTTTTTATGCAAATGTGATGGGGTTGCAGGCTGTTTATTGCAGTCAATGCTATTAGAAAAGGGGAGGGGTTGCAACTCCCTTTTCAAAGATTGGGAAGCACTGTTCTAAAGAATAGTTAGTATTTTTGTCACGACATTAAATGTAACAGAAAACCTAAATACACATTTTAGCACAAATGAAAAGGAAAATTATAGCTTTCATTTTAACAAAAATCATGGCAAATGTTATTTGATTTCCTTGCCACCTCGGCAATTAATTGCATGTAATTTTTTTTTTTAAATAAATTTAACAAGTTTAAAGTGAATGTAACATACATACATGCAAACAAACAAATAAATAAATAAATAAAATGCGCAGTCTTTTGCTTTCATTCCTTGAGCTACTACTGACGAGAGTCCAGGACAGCTGGTTCATCCTTGTTAAGACTCTCCAGCTAGATTTACCCACTGACAAGCTCAGAAAACACAAAAAGCTATAGATATTTCTTCTGCTCTCAAGAGATCCCACATCAATTTTGGAAGTTATCATCAATGGGCAAATCTGACTGATGAGTGCCAACAAGGAGAAAACACCCGTCCCAGATTCCCAGGAGCGAAACAAACGACTGTGTACTTTACAGAGCCCCTTTTTTCTCAGAAATTTAAGAAGATAATATGTAAATTATGTTAAAAGTGTGCCTAGACTTTAAGTTTTACAAGTGTAGTTTACAAGTTTAAAAGCTGAAAATGCTTCAATGCATTATACTTTTTCACTTCACTTGAATGGAACCTTTTAAAATTATTTCTAATTCAAAAATAAAATCTACTGTTCATTATGTTAAAAGAAAAATTTGATTGAGACTTTTTTTTGTTTTTGTTCAAAGCAGAAAACCTGAATATTTTCATTAAAAAGGATTTTGTTTTGTCAAGCTTTATTTAAAAGAATTTCTTCAGAATGTGTGCATTTTTTAATAAATTAATGTTCTATATTACTTTAAAATTTTAGATTTCGGAAAATTGAATAAAGACAGTAGCACAACCACTGAATGATGGGGAAATAAAGTTATGAAAAAAGATTGAATGAATATTCTATAACAGAAAACAACATACTTATATATGAGATGTTTGAATAGCTGTGCATACAGTGGTTGATGTCAAATTGTATAATTTTTTTGTAAAATGACTAATAAATATGCAAGCTTTGTAAATTATAGAAGACTAGCATTAACGATGTAGTTCTATGATGGCAAAATGTAATTAGAAACAGTAATATCTGTATATTACAGTGCAAACTATTTTTGTGATCACAAGTATTTTAATGATGAATAAAAGTAAACAATGTAAAAAGAATCTAATGAATCTAACCAAAATCCTCAAGTGCATTTATTTAAATTGGACTAAAGCAACTATGCTCTGAAGATCAACAATATATTGAAGGACAAACCATTTTGAATTTGTTCCTTTAACTTCATATTCTTAATGAATATTAATATAGTGAAAATTTCTTATGTCTGAATACACAAAAACAAGAATTATGTCTGCACTACAGTTAATCAATATTGTTCTTTCAAATGTTTATTTAACATATGGCTACTACTACTATGCAATTCAAAATTACATTTCAAAAAGACTTACCTGATGTGCACGACAAATCAAATCCAAATCATGCCTGTTTAAGAACTTGCTCACAACATCTGCACCAAATGTGAAGGAGACTCCTCGATCATTTTCACCCCAGCCTTGCACATCTTTATCAGGGTCTGACCATAACAGGTCACACAACAAGCCTAATGAAACATACCAAAAATCACATACATCTTAGTAAATTCAAACTTTGTTTATTGTAAATTCTTATTATTTGTGAAAAACTTAGATCATCTGCAAGGAATATTTAATCTGATCAACTAAATTTAACAAAGTAAAGGAAATTCGAAAATTTTAATATTTTTTAATATACAGTAAAACCCCGGTTAACCAAACTAAAGGGAGGAAGCAGTTTTGGATAGCAATGTTTTCGGTTAAGCCTTGAACATCTAATACAGCTACAGTATTTTGTATTGTAATTACAGTATGTATTTTTGAAAGATTTTAAAGGTCAAACGAATTCAAAAATCTCTTTGTATGCTAAATAAATACAAAATACAATTACATTTTTAGGATTACAGTTGGCTACATCAATATACAGTATTCTGTACTTACTAGTTTATAGCATATGAATTACTCATTTAAAAAACTCAGTAATTTTTTTTTGTTTCTTGCGGCCCTCTCAACGTTTTCGAACAGCGATGTCCCGCCATCTTTTCATGAGAAGGACGTCAGCCGGCATTTCGGATAACCCGGGTTTTTCTGTAGATTCTAAATTATATTTTGGCAGGGCACATTGCTTGTTTCAAATAATTTGATTTAATTCTAATTTTTTTGAAGTCTGATAATTCTATTTAATATTAATAACGAAACTCACCTGTATCGGGTACATCTGTTGGCCTTGTAATGCGCCTGATTTGCTCCATTGATTGTAAATCAGGAGATAAGCCTAAAATAAAAAATATGTATATAAAAATATGCATTTAAATTTTTTTTTTAAAGTAGAAAGATTTGAAATGAATCTTTACAAAATTAAAATGCTGATAGGATATACTCTTTATGAGGAATTTTCCCAATCAGAGTGAAGCTTGGGGAAAATTCCTCAAAGAAGAGTATAATCCTATTATAATGGCCCACTTCTCCTTCAGAACCAAATTAAAATGCTAACTTATGTTTCTATGCAATGATCTTTCCTTTACCTGTTACGTTGTTTTTTAAAAACTTTTGGCTGGAAGAAAATATTAAATTTACAAAGTAAACTCCTTCTGTTAAATCAGTATTCTTTTTAAGAAAAAAATAAAATATTAAATAATTTTTAAGAAAATAATAAGGTTGTAATATTTTTTTATTTTTTACATTTTGATCTCTCTAAAACTTCCAATTATTTTATATATATATATATATTTATAATTAAATTTTTTGTTAGCTAAAAATTATTTTTTTTTAGATATGAATTTAACTTTTAATTTATTATCAGTGATTCAATTAATTACTGTTCTTTAATAACCATCCTCAATTTTAAAATTTTGTCTCAAGAAGAAGCATAAGCATTTATTAATTTTAGGTTCAAAAGTACAAAGGAAAAGTAAAACTCTTAAGATTCTAAATTAAGTTTGTATATTTTCTTTATTAGAATGAACGAATGATTAAGTAAATATATCACCCAGAACTGGAGCAATATAATTACAAATATATTAAAACAATTTATGACAGGAGAGTTTACTAATTTTTATAGTTTTTTAACAATCATACATTTAAGTACCGTATTGTCGGGCGTATAAGACAACCCCCAATTTTTCCAATTAAAATGTAGAGTTTGGGATATTCATTCATTCATCATTCATTATAAGCCCATACAATCCCCATCCGGAGCAAGGGCCTCTCCAAGTTCCGTCGCACAACGGAAGAGGAGGGATGACAATAATTCCCACGGTTTGTCAAGCCAGCTTGGGAATACAAGTAGGAACGGACAGAAGGAGAAACAGAAGAAAGAAAGAAACATCGATGTCACTGCCAGGATTCGAACTCAGGTACCGGCAGACTGGCCATAAGGCAGACCGCCATCTAGTCCGCTCGGCCATGCCGGCACGGCAGTTTGGGATATACTCGCCGTATAAGACTACCCCTCTTCCAACGCACACAAAATAAAAATTTAAAAAACATCAGATTTGATTTCAATATGGTTATTTTAATTCAAATGCTTATGACATGCAGATACTTAGCAGGAAAACTGTCACTTATAAACATAATGCTGTTTGTCATCAAACATGTAAACGTAAAACAGTGCAAGTGGTTTAAACTTTTCCTTTAAAAGCAATGTACCTTACTGGCGATTGGCTGGATGTTTTATACAACGCCTGCTTGGATTGGTCAGCTCTCCCTGTCTCCAAGTAACCAGTTTATTCTGGTGCATTATTTTAATGCTACATTTTTTTTAGAATTTCACTAAAATCATAGTATTTCTTAACTGTAGCCTTGTTTATTCTGTCCCCGCTCTATCTCTTTTTTCCATACCCTGGGCGTCCCGGACGCCTGCAGCTTGCTCTGCCCTTCACGTAGGGACCGCGTTAAGTCACTTCTTTCCACGAATCCTGGTGAGTGGATTTCTTCTACCGTACTTGTGCAGCGCCGTCCTTGCTGCTTTCGTATTGTTGCCGCATACGGCGGGGATGCGGCCGCGTCCGTTTTTGACCTTCCCCCACCATATGCGGCGACCGCAGATTCTCCAGTTCGGCTTGGAAGTTTCAGCACTTGGCGTATAAGAAGACCCTCGACTTTTGAGAAGATTTTCCTGGTTTAAAAAGTCATCTTATACGCCGGACAATACGGTTATCATTCAAGTTAGCAACTGTAAGTTCTAAAATAAATCAGAAAATCAAAATTTTCTAAAGTTGATACAGAATTTATCAATTATCCCATTTTGCTTCCAATCTGAATTTGAAAGTCACATTAACAGCTACATACTAAATATGTAATTAATAAAACAATTTGTTACCAATTGTAAACTGCAAATTTACTAAAATTTATAATGTTCTTCATTTTTTTTCCCCCCTTTCTTTTCCAAATACAAAATTTGAAATTTTAAATAAACAGTTTAAAGATCCCTTAAATGATATTATGTGATCTTTATGAGAAGGCTTAAAACACACTGATTAAATAAAGGGGAGCAGATTTCTTAAAACACACTTGCTAATCAATAGAAGTTGTGAAGTATTACATCCAGAAGTTTCAAAACAATGCGTTTTATATGAACAATACTTTAAAGTGTTCTTCATATTACAAGGGTCCTTTTAAGCTACGTAGCTACCACACATATATAAGGTTAAAAATTAAGTTATTTACAATAAAATTCACTACTGGTTTCTCAAGTCTCATTAAGTTTGCCTGCTTCATAAGATGGACCACCTGACGAAGCGGGCAAAATTATGAGCCCGAAAAACCGATAGTGAAATTTATTGTAAATAACTTTATTTTTAAACTTATATGTGTATGGTGGCTTAAAATGACCCTTATTGTACCGTGTTTTATACTTTACAATTTCTATTGAAACAAAAATCCATAAATAAATCTACAAATTGACAGCAGTGAACTAATTTGCACAAATCTGAATCAAAAAGGTCTTAAAACATAATTATCTATTGCTGCCAATATGTAAGCACTTTAGAAGTAATTCACTGAGTAAAGCTGTAATTCAGCATCCGAAATTTAGAACAATTCATTAAGCATCAGATTTGACTAACAATTGATCTTATTAAAATACATATTATCCTTATTTAAAACTTTGAATTACTTTTTTTTTCTTTTTTAATTATTGAAATTAAGATGAATCTAAACTACAAAAACTAAATAAATAAAGCTTAGTTGGCTATTTATTATTATAAAGCTAGCTTCAGTTTAATATTGTTTGATTATGAATATCAAATGATTTCCATGCAATGAATTACACATGCTATATTTGAATTATTCAAAATTTCTATTGAATAAACAATAATATAGTATTATTATACATAAATTATATTAACTTAATTGATAACAGAATATCTAATTTTTGAAAGCCTTTCAGGTGTCGTATAATTATAATTTAATGTGCATGTATTAAAATAAAGAAGTTGAAAATAAAATGCACTTACTTGCAAAAAAAAAAAAAATAAACAGGATAAAAAAGATGTAATTAACCAACAGTTTCGGAATACTGAGCATATTCCATCATCACAGATGGCACAAACATACAGGACGTTACAAAACACTTAGGACAACACGAGCTGGGAATACATAGTGGGAGTGAGGGAAGTGAAGAGTCCTAACTTAGTGAACATCAATGCTTACGAATTCAGTTTTTACGTGAACAAGGAAAGACTCAAACAGAAATCACCAGTGTTTTAAATGTTCAAGTTGTGCTAAGCAATCTGCTATAAAACTTTTGAGATCAAAAGTTAATTCAAGTGTCATTAAAAATCAGAAGAAAACTTCTTTAGAGCTCCCTGCTGCCCTACTGGAGGAAATTGGAACAACCATTAGTGTTAGAACGGCTAGAAAAGACTTAGAGAAGTTGGCCTCAAAGGCTGTAAGGCAAGAAAGAAGAAATGGCTGTCTGAGAAGAACAAAAAGCCTCGCTTACAATGGGCTAGAAGACACCAACATTTACTAAATTGGATTGGTCAAATATTATGTGGTTTGACTAATCTAACTTTGAGGTCTGTTTTGTTTTGTCTCGATTATATTCCTAAATAATGTTTAAAAGACTCCAAGTCAATATTATGAAATGTAAATAATGATAATGAAATAACATTATTTTCATTAATTTTCAGGTGTTTGGCACCCCTGCTGTGTCATAAGTAACGCGAAGAGTGGGTGAAGAATATCTTTCAGGGTGCAAGGTGCCAATAGTAAAACAAGGAGTAGGCAGTATTCAGTATTACGATTTATGGCTGTATGGTGGCAGGTGGCCTTAGTGAAATATGTATTTGCGAAGGTCGCACGAACAGCAAGAATTTCAGTTCTAGAAACAGCTTTTTAGCCACCATTTATCAAGATATTTGCAGCAGCAACATGGATATTATAATATTCCAACGGACAATGCACAATGTCACAAATCGGCAGCTACCATGAGATAGTTTTGTCAAAAAGACATTGAGTTGTTGTACTGGCCTGCACAGACGCCTGATCTTAATCCAATTGAGCACTTTTGAGATATTTTGAAGCGCAAGGTACGGCAGTACAGCATTCAGTCGAAAGAGACACTTAAATACGCTTGGACGACACACACAGAAGCTAGTTGCTAGTTAACCAAAAAGAATAGCTGTAGTAATTAAGGAAAAGGTGGGCACACAAAATATTGAAAAAACTTAATGATACATCTTATTTTAAAAGATAAATACTTTACTTTTTCTCAATGTATGTATGTATGTATTGATGTATGTATTTTCTCAATGTATTATATATATATTTGCACTGTGAAACCTCGAGTTATGTACAACTCAGATCACAAACATTTTGGGTTACGAACGAAGGTTAGAGAGAGAGCAAGGTTTAACGTTGGAGACAAACGTTCGCATACAGTACAAAGTTACAAGTTACAGGGCCAAATCACACCAAAGGCGTCTCACCTAGCATCTGAAAGTAACTCTCTGCTCCCACATGATTCTTTTTCCGATGTAAACAAGACATCAAAATGTATTTATTTGTATAATGTATTTATTAAATGTAATTATTTTACATTTAATTTATTTGGTTATTTTCTTTCTCTTTATTTAATACGTAAAGTACAGGTAATCTTTACATTTTGTCACGCTAAGTAAACGACCGGATGTTAATAAAAACGAGCAATTTCATTGATTTCAATGTTTCGGGTTATGAACCGAGTTCTGGAAAGAATTAAGTTCGTAACCTGAAGTTTCACTATATATCAAATTCAGTGGGTTATTATAGGGTGCCTAATACTTTTGGGCAAAACTAATATGGTTTTAAAAAACTATATTAGGAAATTATATGAGACTTCTTTGGTGGATGGCAAAGATCTAAGCAAAGATCTTTCTATTTAACCAAAAGATCATTTTATATGTGAACAAACGACATGAAATTATCAACACAAGCTCTATGCAAGTTCTTTTTTGTCAAGTACAAATTGTTGAGGTCATCACTGAATTGTGAGTCTTCAAAAGTGTTATAATTAAATAGCTGTCTCTTTCATGTGCAGTAGCGAAAAAATTCTGAGAAGCCTATCGAGTAGCATTGTCCTGAGCTCCACCAAGCACAACTTGTTCTATTGACTACTGCTGTGTTAACAAGTCTCCACTTTGCTCTGATAACATCCCAAGTGTTGTATGTTAAGTTTTTCTTTTGCTTAAGTTTTTGTTAAATACAAACATAAAATACCTTTATAAAATATGTATTGCAGAACTAGAAATAACTCTTTATAACAACATACACAAAATGATGTCTTTATGGTAACGAAAATGTATAATGAGAGTTGTGGGAACCTAACTCCATTTCCACCATAGGATCAATGCTTCAGCTACCACATTTTCCATTATCACAGGGTTTTCCAAGAATATAAATCCCTTGGTTTACAGGAATTGATTATGTCTACAATTACATAATGCTCTATAGGAAGGCAATTCTAAACAAAAAACTTTTTTTTGTTTTTTCACAAGATACAAATTCATTTATTCCAAAAACTGGTTTTAATGGTCAGGATATATTGTAACATTCATAGAGATATGCCCAGGAAATTAGAATGGAAGTGGCCATTCAACCTAAAAAAAAGTAAATACAAAACAGTGTTCTTTTTATTGCTAGGTTGATGGGGATATGTTCCAACCTATACCAATTCCATCCCAGTACGTCAGCTCATTTTCTTTTCACTGCTACAGATTGTAACTTTGTGCTAAATCTCACGGCTTTGTTTGGCATAAATTGGGAAAGAGTTCTGTTATGAAAAAGAGATCTGTTGAGCAGTCGGTCAGTTTTCCTATTATGTCAAGAGTTAGAAATGGAAAAGAATTGCTTCAACTCCAGGCAATAAGAGTTGAGTGCTGGTGCTTCTATACTTTCTTGCCTACTCTTTAAATTCCATAACACGCTCCGTTACTAGAAAAAAACCAGGAAATGGTCCAATGAAAATCTACACTTGTTTTCTCATCTGCTAAACCTCTTTCCCACCACAATAAAATTTCCCACCGGCTCTTAGCCGAATCCTTCCACATAATCCGGCAAGTCATACAACCCTATCACCGGTGGGCTAAACACCCATCATTATTGCTAAACTTCCTTAATCCTTTCACTTCCCACCTCATGTCGTCTTAAATGTTTTTGTGATGTCCCATATGTTTGTGCCGTCCCTGATGATGGAATACGCAGAGTATTTTGAAACTATAGGTTTATTGCTATCTTTTTTATTCCCTTTTCATCATGTTTGCAAGTAAGTGTGTTTTATTTATTTTCACTTTCTCTTTCTTTATTTCTATTTGTGTTTTTTTTTTTTCTTAAGCAGGAATAAAATACAATTAAAAATATATAAATATCTCAATTTTTTTTTTTTGTTTTTTTTAAATTTAGAAAATATACCCTACATATCCATATATTTAACTTCTATTTCCTTTTTTTTTCTTGTTATTGTTAATATTGGAAGTAAAAGAAGATAGAGATAACAATTCTAAGATTATTATTTGAAATTCACAATTGATACAAATAATTTTGCATAGATCAATGGTTCTTTTCATTATCAGGATACAAAAGACAGCAGGGAGGGGTAAACAGAATGGATGCTGAAAGGTATTACGATAGCGGTGCTATAAAGTTTAGAACAAAAAAGACTGAAAACAGCCAGGAAAGGACACACATGGAGGGGGGTCTAATCGGAAAAGGCTGTTGAGAGATGAAAGACGGGGAGAAAGCCTGCAAGCTTTAATGAAGGCTTGAAGGGATTTAAAGTAAACCTAACAGGTGTCTAAACTTTTAATTTCAGGACGAGGAATTTTGCTTGATTAAAATCAGTACAGCAATGCATCAAATCTACTGATAATGAAAAGAACCAATTACATAAATTATTATTATTATCATAAAATTATTTGTATTAATTGTAATTTCAAATAATAAGGTTAGAATTTTTATATAAGTAGAATTTCTATCTCTTTTTTCAATTACATCTAATATTAATAATAATAAAAAAAGGAAAAAAAGACAGCTATATTGTCACTGGAAAAAGGAGAATACAAGAAGAAAAAAAAAGATATAAAAGAAAAATTAAAAAAAAAAAAATCTAAAAGAAACTGAATTAGTATAAAAAAAGAAATTGTCAGGCATCAGATTTGATTCAGGGATCTCGTGCTCCACAGCCAATTATGCTACACATTGAGCCACCACTGAAGTACATCTTTCAGTTGAACAAGATATTAAGCTAATATGGGAAAAAAAACTCCAAAAAATATCAAATATCTTGAAAATGGTAGGTGGTTGGACTCCAAATCCCGGTATATTTTTGAAGAATTTCCAGAGTACTTTGATCTCACAAAAGAGCAATTTTATCCCTGATATAAAACCCATGCCCTCTTCTTGTAAGTTATAATTTACAGTTGCATTTCCTACAATGGAGGTTGGATGGCTATACTTTGTGAATAATCAGTGAATTACAAGAACAGCCCAGAGTCAAGCGAATTCCTCCCAATTTCTAACGACTTTAGAGAGTTGTAGCTGCTTTGCCAAGTTAAAATGGTGAGTATTCAATTATGTAATCTGATATGGCCCAATTTTGCATCTTTGTTGTCACTCTACATTTTCAATGTCTTATCCTCTGTAGATGAAAAAACAAGGCTATTGTGAGAAGTCTATTCAGATATGTCATGGCCAGGAACAGCCCAAATCTCAACCCCTTTGAAAACTGTTGGAACTAAATGGGTAAGGCTGTTGCAGATCAAAACCACTAACAATGCATGAGCTTCAGCAGGTACTTGCTGCACACAAAAGGTGGCCAATAAAATATTAATTAATGTGTGTGATATGAACTCATCCTGTCCTAATGGATTCGTATTATCTTGCATGCTATTAGGACACTTCTTCAATTTCATTTCTACGTAATAAATTGAAAGCAGTGTTTCTACTGCTAATTTTTATTGCATTCAATTACCACATTATTTAACACTTTCATTACATTTTTTCCCCTATTCATAAAATGGGTTTCACATGCCCACAATCTGTGCAAAAGAAGGTTGTGCAGTTTCTTTGAAAATTAATGCATCATTTTTAGCTGTAAATTTCTACTGAATGCTATCTACAATTTCACTTAGTTTTGGTAATAAATAGTATTTAAGCATTTGGTTATAAAATATCTGCTTAATCATTTAAACAAGAAACAGTCTTTAAAATATGAGGATTTTAAGAATGCTTTGGACAATCGTTTTATTTTATAATACAGGTGCATGGCATGGGATTATTCTCTCTTGTAAAGACAGAAGAAATGCCAATATAAGAATAGTGGTAGAATGAATTATAGAGTGCAATAATAATAAGTGCATTTTGTATTAACACGATATGTTTTTTAAGGAATTAAAAAAAAAAAAGGTAGAATAAATTAAAGAGTTCACAGAAATGTAGTTGTATTTATATATATATGTATTATTACAATTATCAATGTAATAAACTAATATTTTTCAAAACAACTTTCAATGAATAATAATAAAAATTATTAGGAGTCAATTTTCAATTTCTACAAAATAATAAAAAAGAAATTAAGAAAAATTAATGCAATCTACTTTGTCAAATAAAGCTATACTACAATTTCTTATTCAACAGCAGTTGAGACCAAGTTATTTTATACAATTTCTCTTGTTTGAAAAATAAAGCTGTGGAGATCAGTGTGTGTAAAGTGAGGTTTCTATTTTGGAGTAATACTGATTCTGGGAATTAAAATTATTAATTTTACTTACCTCCATGACAGCAAAAGATCTTTTCATCAATTATAGCAGCTATGGGCAGACAATTGAAGCAATCTGTGAAGGTCTTCCAAAGTTTTATGTTGAAGCGACGTTTGCCTATATAAATTCAATTTTTTGAAAATTAAAGTCTTATATATTATGAAATTTCAAATACACGTGAATCTTCAAAATCTCCAATCCTAATAATTTTTAACAAAACATGAACTGAAAAAGAATTTATTAAATATATAATATATATATATATATATATTCAGAATTGGTTTCTGAGATAATTGAAATTTGGCCCACAATTGTCACTGCACCTGCTGGCCTTTGTTTTCCTTCTCTTCCACAGCACTGCATCAAGATTTCCAAACCTAATCCCTTGGATTTGTGTTTATGGGGTTGGATGAAGTGTACAGATATTGAGTTGTTAACGAGACAAATTGCTCGCTCACATAATGAATGCTTTTAAGCGCATAAAGGAACGTCATGAACTCAGACAAACAACACGTCAAGTTCTCACATGAGTTGAGAAATCCATTGATGTTGCCTGTGGAATTTTTGAAACTTTATTATAAACTGTAAGAAATGTGTAACTTGACCAATAAATATTAGAAACAGTACTTTTAAATTGCTCTATCTCGGAAACCATTCGGAATAGGACACTTGTACATATGGTCTTTTTTGCTTAAAATGGCTGATACTATCACCTCCCTCCAAAAATATTGACCTTTCCTCTCCTGGGACATCCTGTATGTTTACACACACACATTTTATATATATATATATATATATACAGTCGAACCTCCATATATCGAAGTAGCAAATTGCCTGAAAAAAATTCGATATACAGAAATTTCGATATATAGAATTTTACCATAATTACTCCAAAAACATTAAAATTAAAGCTAATTTTCATATACGAAACTCAGTTTCTAATATATATGCGAAACATTAAATGAAAGTTAATACGGGTAATTTAAAAATGAATTGATATGAATTGAGAAGTAGAAAAAGTTCAAGCAGGCATATGGGTAAATGGAATGAAGATTAACAACATTCGATATGCAGATGACACAAGCTTAATTGCAGGATCAAAGAAGGGCCTTAAACGACTTCTAAAAACCCTTATTGAAAAGGGCAAAAAATATGGCTTAGAAATTAACAGTGGAAAAACCAAATGGATGTGTATTTCCAGAAACAACACGCAAGACACTAGCCAAATTATAATAGGCGGAAAAACGATTAAATATGAAAAATGTTACACCTATCTCGGCGCGAAGATCCAAGATAATGGAAAACTAGATATGGAATTAAAATGCAGGATAGCAATGGCTAAACAGGCCTTCTGGAAAAATAAACACATTTTGAAAGGAACAACAAACACCCGAACAAAACTGCGACTGTTACAGACATTAATATGGCCCGTTTTTACTTATGCTTGTGAAACATGGACGCTAACCAAGACACGAGGCAAAGGTGGAAGCTTTGGAGATGTATTTTTATCGAAGAGCACTCAAGATTCCCTGGACTGATCACATCACAAACAGGGAGGTCTTGCAATGCATGGGAACAGACAGAAAGCTGCTCAAATCAATTAAGATGCGCAAAATGAAGATGACTGGGCATATACTCAGAGGATCGGCAGGCACCAATCTCTTAACCACACTTGAAGGCAAAATCCAGGGGAAACGACCGAGAGGACGGAGGCGTCTAGCGTATATGGACAACATAAAAAAGTGGACCTGTATTGGCTGTTATAGTGAAGTGAAAAGAAGAGCAGAGGACCGCAATAAATGGAGATCTCTTGTTCACACCCTCACATGAGGACGACACCAGATAGATAGATGAAAGATTTATTGAGTATTATGTTTATGTAATGAATGTGGGTGGCAGAGAAGCCAAGCACTGCGACTGGAGGTCTATTTATTGAGTACTAACTTATATGCCTTTAAAAAAAACAATAATCCAGACAGTGGTTACAATGATCACAATTACATTTAAAACTTCGAATATCTTGCTAAACAGCCAGTTTTGCGAAAAGTTCATCAAAGAAATGTTAGCTTTTATTCAGTCCACTAAAAACTTCATCAGGAACATTTTCCGCGAATTGAAGTCCATGACGTATTGTTTCAAACGCTTCTCGCATTTCTTTCTTCGATGGCTTGAAAATGTTTTCAGATTCATTTACTTCCTCTGGTTCTTCGATTTCTTTTTCAGTTTCATGAAATGAACTCAGTATGTCTTCGTCTGTAGGATAATCAGCAACGGCATTCCGATTTTTTATAATAGTCGACACTGTGCTTGCGGGAATATCAAATTTAGGTGAAATATCTTTTTTGTGCATTCCGCTATCTACATTCTTCAGCAATTCAACTTTATCCACACTTTTATCCCAATAAGTCTTGAAAAAAAATTTCGATATATAGAGATTTTTTCGATATATAGAAAGAGTTTTTCTATGTAATGAACATGGAGATTTGCTAAGAGTTCGATATATAGAAAATTTCGATATGTGGAAGTTCGATAAATGGAGGTTCGACTGTATATATATCTTCAATAAATTAAATGTGAAACATGAAATTGTATTTTTTTTATTTTATTAAATCACTATTATTTTTAGGCATTAAATATTTCAAAAAAATTCGTTACTCAAAACTTTTAAGGAAGCCGATACGAAAATCTGTTCCCTTCAATGTTTTAACACAATTTAGCAAATCCTGTTTTTGAAATATTTATATACTATTAAAAACAAAACAAAATAATAATTAAAAAAAAGCTTGCTTACATTCATCATAGAAACCATAGATTCGATTGATGCTTGCACACTCATGGTTTCCACGTAAGAGGAAGAAGTTTTCCGGATACTTGATCTTGTATGCCAGCAGCAAACATATGGTTTCCAATGACTGTTTGCCACGGTCAACATAATCTCCAAGGAAAAGATAATTTGCTTCGGGGGGAAAACCTCCATACTCAAACAATCTCAGAAGGTCGGTATACTGACCATGAATATCACCTAAAAAAAAAATTGAAATAATTGAAGTAGTAATAATTATAAATGAGATTAATACATAATGATAAACATTAAACATGAGAAATATTGTATGTAAGAATAATTAAAATCACCAGTTGATAATTAAAATAAAAAATGTAAAAGATTCTAAGGTTTTTAAAAGCTAAGAGATGTGAAGTGAACAAGCTTTAAGACAATCACAATAAACTAACTTCTATCAGGGCAAGTGTTTGTAATATAATATGTAAACACTGCACATTTAGTAAATGTAAGAGGAAAAAATATAGAAATTATAAACATTGTGGTAATATTAATTTTTAGAAGATGATAAGGCTTTGCTGATTCACATTTCTAAAAGCCCATGCATTACATTGATTTCTTATACAAGGCGGTGCATATAAAACTGGCCCCAATCGGCCGGCAAAACCTTTTGGGGCCGATTTTATGTGCATCACCCTCTATAACTCCACTGGTCTTATTCATGAAGGGTGGAATTTTTATGCTTATGGAGTTTAGCATTATTTATCATTATATTTTATATTTCTGGATAATATTTAGCCATATTCCTTTCCAAAGATTATGACTTCTTGGTTACAAAGGACAAAACTGACTGAAAATTGAAGACAAATCTCAATAAACAGTGATTGAATTTCATTTAGCTCACCAATAGCAATCCCTCTATTCCATAAAGACAATGAAACAATTCACACACACACACACAAAAAAAAGCAACTTTTTGAATTCTCTACTATATTCTATATAGTTACAGCATTACACTTAGGCTTTTAAGCATCAATCAATCATTCAAAACTATTTTTAAATCAAAAATACAATACTTAATTATAAGAAAAAATAAAAATATAACAGTAATTTGTTTAAGAATATCAGTATATACATCTCAAAGTTATCAAAAGTTTTTAAGAAGAATTTCATTTCATTTTTATTTAAAATTATGGGAAAAACAACGAATATTCTTTATTTATATTCTATTTTTTTTATTTAAAATTGCAAGGAATTTTTCACCATTGTTGCTTTTTTACTTTTTTCTCAAAAGTAAATTCTGTTGGGTTTTTTTTTATCATGACATTGAAACGAAAATTTTTAAAAACAAAAATTCTTTATTTCCACTGACTTCTGTTAAAAATTTTTACTTTGAAGCTTATATCTTATTATGTCAATAAAAACCATGGCTTTTTATTTGAACTATTGATTAAGGGAAGTAAAGATATCTCAATAATCTTCATTTTCTTACCGAAGCTGGATTACGTGTGCCTGGAGATTGAAGTGATTTTCCGAATTTCATCCCACCTTTGATTTTGAAGCCTGTGTAAGCCTTCATTTTGAGTAGACATTTGTAATATTTCATTTGATGCTAATGGGCAAAGATTTCCAATTTGATTTTGTAAAAAGTTCATTTTCGAAGTGGTGAACAGTATTAGTAGCCATTATGAAACTTTTGACTGTCCCTGAGAAAGTGTCAAGGAGCGACATCATTGTCATTATTGAATTGAATATCCCTCAGCTGTGTTTTAAGTTATAAAATTAAATAACTGATATTAATACTTTAATTTTATCACAACACAAATTAATTTTAATTAATTTTCTATCAGTTTTATTCATCAATTAAATAATTTCACTGGACTACTTTTTGGCTCATTGCCTTACTACAATTAATTGGTGTAGATTGGTCAGTAGAAGCAATGATATTGACTTAGGGCGACTTCTGCTACAATACACACATTAATCGACAGTTCAAATTTAATCCAGGATTTCTTATTAACATAGAGACTATAAATCGGTTATTTAATGGGCTGATAATATTTCCCTTTTGCTCTATATAGTACATAATTATCATACAGTATGTGATTTGTTCTATGAATCCACCATCAAGCTCGAACAATGCCAAATTTAAAATTTGTTTTTTTAATCAATAAACGAGTAGCAAAATAAAACTTAGTTCTTTCTGATGCTACCTTGAAAATTAAAATTAACTAACAAATAAAACACTTCCAAATTCTTTTCTTTTATCTTAACAAAAATTATGGAGTTGTAGCTCTAATTTTAAAGGAGATGTAGTTCTGCTGACACTTTCTACCAAAATCAAATCTTCATTACTAGCAGCAATTCCAATTTGTGATAATCCCTTTTGTAAGATAATTTAACTTACATTGGTAGAAACTGAAATTTAGCTTTATTTACCTTTGAAAAATATTTAAAGGTAAACACGAATGTATGAATTCCATTCCAAATAGAATATACAAAAAAAATTATTAAAGGCTAATAAAAAGCAAAAAATAAAACAAAGAAAAAAACCTGGTTTAAGATTGTATATGAAACCAATAGCAATTCCCCACACTTTACATGTTTCATTTTTGGCCATTTTCACTTCCTGTGCATCTTAAAAGCGTCCCTTTCTCTTACACTTATGTATGAGGTGCTGAAAAACCCTGTTTTGTTTTTTTTTTTAATAATCA
Organism: Thereuonema tuberculata; assembly: GCA_023159025.1. NCBI lineage: Eukaryota > Metazoa > Arthropoda > Chilopoda > Scutigeromorpha > Scutigeridae > Thereuonema > Thereuonema tuberculata. The sequence continues at coordinate 100,449,713 of JAFIDM010012231.1, forward strand.
CATTTAATAGAATTTATTCAAAGTTCTTTTCAATATAAGTAAAGGTTAACAGAAAATCTGAATTTAAAGTTTTTTAGTAGAAACTGATTAAAATACTGGTTTATCATCCAAACCCTGAAATCTTCACAATAACATTACATATTCCAAAAATGATACCTTTATTTACCTAATACATTAAATCCAATTAAAGTATTAGATATTTTAAACAGCAATATTGATTATGGTATACAAACTGATATTATTATGAGGGTCATTCACTTAAAAAGCAAACATATGTGATTGTAGAAACGTGCTGGTGATCCTTGCGAGTTGTGTTCCATGGAAAGGAAGCAAGTACATTGGAGAACCTAACTGACCTTCCCGCATCACGTGACGCCCAGTGCATGAGCAGAACACCACTTGGTGGCAGTGTAGTCACCGTCGAGTTGCCAAAAATTTAAGCGAGCAAAGAGTAGCAGCACAGTGTTGTGCATTTTCTAACAATGGAAGATGTGAGAAGCATGCAGATGCATATGAGGATGAAAGCAGTGTATGGTGGTTAGTGCATGAGCCTCACACAAGTGCACATTTGGTGAAAACGGTCCTAGGGGAACGCACGTTCCTTCATGACAATGACCAGCCAGGACAACCATAAAAATTGACTGACAGTACTATGGCATGTGTGGATGACATCGCAGCACTAGTGGGTCTGAGTCACGATACCACCTATCAAATCATCACTGACAGGCTCAAATCTTCACTCCCAAGAACCTTAAAGAAAGTCAAAAGGGCTACTGCATGGCCATTGCTCTGTAACATCTGCAGTGATATCAGCTACAGGGAGACCTGTTTTTGTCACACATTGTGACAGGTGACGAGGCTTGGTGATATTATTACCAGTCTGAAACAAAGAGTTTCCGACAGTGGAAACATACCACCTCCATGCCATCAAAGAAGTTCAAGGTCATACAGAACAGAACGGTTAAGGTAATGATGGCATTGTTCTTCGATCAACATGATCCACTCCTCATCGACTAAAGAAAGGGGCAACTGTGAATGCTGTTTGTTATGTCAACATGCTCACAAAGTAAGGGTGAGCAATAATGGCAAAAAGCTTGACTGCTCTCAGAGGGTGTCTTTCTGCTCCATGACAATGCCTGCCCACATATTGCTGATGTTGTCCATGGCACAATGCAGAAATTAAGTTGGGAAGTGCTAACCTAACCCCTCTTCCTGCAGTTCTGCATGTCCTCTTGTGATTTTCATGTGTTCGGGGAGATTTAAAATGCCTTCAAAGGAAAACAATTCACATTGGACGACGACATGCAGGACACAGTTCAACAATGGTTCCAGCAACCCAAGGGTTTCTTGCAGAGAGGCATTCAGCGTCTCGTTTCACAGTGGGATAAGTGTCTCAACAGGTGCGGCAACTACTTGTAGCCGACTCTAGGTTTGTGTGCTTTTCCACCAGGTGTTCAGTTTTTAAATGACTGATCCAATATTAGTGAATATAGTTTTACTAATCAACTGTTTATGTGTATGAGTATTTGTGACATAATTCTGTTAGAATATTTGGATGTTCTTAAACAGTGTTTTACAAAATTGATTTGGGGGTAGTCTTTTGAGAAATATTGACTTTCTAAAGCAATGCTATAGCCAGTTTATTAAAAAAAGGATTCTTATTTAGCTTAAAACTCTTGATTATTATTCTAAAATTATCAATGCTTCATTATTGATGGTTAAAAGATAAACTAACAAGCATTTATATATCTTCTT
>JAFIDM010012231.1:100451477-100564494 GCA_023159025.1 Thereuonema tuberculata
TTATTGATGGTTAAAAGATAAACTAACAAGCATTTATATATCTTCTTGAGACTTTGTAAGTTCTTTATGACCACACTTACCACAAATTTTTAATGGAGCTTCTAATTCCAGCAAAATGGGCTGACTTAAGAAAATTTCACGAGATTTTAGACACAGTCCACGAACCTCTGCTTCTGACATCTGCACAATCTTTCCTGGGCGACATCCTCTTACTAATTAGAAAAAGAAAAAAAAAAAAAAATCAAATCAAGGTAAAAGAAAAATTATGCAAGCATGAAATACCTAATTCAAAATTGCTAGAATACATTCTAAAAAAGGATGCCTATCAATTGAATTTCAAGATGTAAAGATCTTGAATTCAAATGCCAGATAGCAAAAAGCTGATAAGCAATTTATCACTTGTATATGCTGCTAATAGTCCTCTATTGTCATGTGTTTTCCAATCTAGGGTAAATGAACAGCTGTAAATAAAAACTAGTTCACTGCTTGACTTATTTACTTTTTTAATCATTTAATTACCTTAATAATCTGTCAGAATATGTAAATATACCATCAAAAACATCATAGGTTTCAAGTTGCTGAACTAATTTTTTTTTCTTTATTTATCTTAAAAGACATTTCAAAAGAACAATCTGACAAATGCAAAGGAATTTCTAGATTAGGAGAAAAAAGTTTTTTTTTTTTTTTCATTCATTCACGAAAACAATTAAAAACTAAGAAATCTGAAATATTGTTTTCATCCTATAAAATTCCATCTCCTTTAACTTACTTGATAATATTGATGCTTCCCCCCCCCCCCTTCTTTCTTTCTTTTTGACAAAGTTGTAATAATTCAGTTAGAAAAAGCTTTGCTACTGGAATTAACTTTCTCATCAGTTTTGCTTACTTGAGAATAATTTTGAATTTAACAGATCTCCAGTCCAGCTGACAATGGTGGTATTGCAGTTTAAAAAAAAAAAAAAAAACAAACAAAAAAAAAACACTCCTTATATCCATACAAATTTAGTCATCCAACAAAGACATTCATCCTTCTGAACAGGTTTTTATATAAAATAGAAGCAATTTTATGTTCAAAGAGACATTTAAAATATAGACAAGTAAATAGCAGTATTTTATTCCTTTGGATTCACTGCCCTTGGCTTTCCATCAATGAATCTTGTGGAAGATACTGACATTGGATGGAATGACTTTTGAGGCCTATAGAATATTAAGCTACATTGACCCATTTGGTTAGCTTTACTTTGTGTATTAAAGTCTTTAAATGGCTCGCTGCCCTGATTCTTTTATCAGATGATGTCTTGAATACGTTACCAAGGACCATGCTCTTTATAATGGGATGGGATATTTTCAATGCTCATCAATATTCAATGCAACTATTTCTACAACTTCACAACAATCGCCTATAATTAAGGCAGATAAGACGACAATGCTCTCTCTTTTTTGGGGGGTGGATAGATATGATTTTAGAAGATTATCTAACACTTTATCAAAATTACTACCACATAGATATTTCCAGAATCAATTACTTAAGCATATTGAAGAAAGAAGAAGCTATACCATTAAAAATGGGAAATAAGCAGCGCTCTGATAGTTAGAACTGATAGCACTTTTGTTTAATTTTAGAAGAAACAGAAATCAACTAAAGAAAAGGCATATCTATAAAAAATGTTGATTCCTTAACAGAATAGGGAATTTTGAAAGTGGGCAAGTTCTATACATTGCAAATTGTAAAGAATCAAATTGTCAGTCCAATTCTCATGATACCGGAATTAAAGTATTGTAAGATTAGCATCAGGCTGCTTAATTATTGATATTTAACAAAGCAAGCCAATATAAACTGCATAGGGTTCGTAATAAGCTCAGTTATAAAATCATCAAAGATTAGAAAGAAAATTTTATTCATTTCCATTACATTTTTTATCCATACAAATTTTGAAAATGATGCTAGAGATAATGTGATTTTGATATCTTAGGAAAAGAGGCTCCGAGTTTTCAAGAACTTTTTGTTTGGTAAAAATATTAAGAGAGATTCGATAGATTAATACAAAAGCAGAAATATTTCAAAACATCAAGTTACTTTGGTCTTTTCTGTTATTTATTGATATGTGACTTGAAAAATATTCCATTTCCCCCCCCCCCCTTGTGATTTTTTATAAACAGAATTATCTATATAAAAAAAAAAAAAAAAAAAAAAAAAAAAAAAAAAAACATTTTTTATTATTCATTTTTGTAACAACTTTGTCAAAATGAATAAACACTATAAATAGCTTTATTTACATTAATTTTTGCTTTAAACTTATCTTCAAAAAAGGGGGGAAAAAAAAAATCCATTTAGTTCACTGCAGTTCAATTTCTAATAATCTCTTGGAATTTGTAGATATCTGGTGAATCTTCATCAAGCTCATTCTGATAATTAGAATTGGATCATCTCCTTTATATGGCAATATGATAATGACAATTATGGTTGTCGAGATGTTTCCACAGATTAATAATGATTAAAAAAAAAAAAAATCAATAAAAGTCAATGGTTTGCTTTTAAGTTTGTTATCATTATATTGCTTTTGCTATATTTTCAGTTAAAAAAAAAAGATTTTGAATTGCTAATGGTTACAATTAGGCTAACATTATCAATCATACAGTGTTCAGGTGTCAATTTAAAATTATTTTCCTACAAACTCATGTTATACTGATGTCTGGAAGCAAAGACCAATTTATTTAGTCAGTTCTCATGAGTTCACTTTAAACAGAAAGTGGTTTAGTACATCTTTAACTTATACAATTATATATAGTGGTTCTTTATGAATGCACAAAAGTCAATCACGAAACATCCAGAAATTCCCTTTTCATTTTTACTCTTTAAAAGTAAGGATACAACGGAAGTTGTTGCTATGGTTATGCCGCCTGCTCACCAAACATGACTCTATTCAGGAATAATTATCACTGCTGTCATATCTGCTAAAATATCAATGATTGCAAATCATAGATAACATATGGCTATAAAATACACATCATCCTGATTAAATCTAGAAAAAAAGAAAGATACCTAGCAAGACTAGGCCAACTAAGTCATGCATATAGGTGCCTACCTATACAATCTGCTTAAAATAAAACGCTATCATGTGAGAATGGTATTCATAATAAGATTTCAAAAACCATATTAACAAATGCAGTGAAGCATGTTTAGTTTGAAATCCGAAATATTTCTGTAATTTGCTACATTTGTATTATGAGGAGTATTAGGAAAGTAAGTACTGTTAAGCGAGAATGTATTTTCAAACAATTTTCTTTTTATCTGATTTGTCAAACCTTAAACTACTTTTCTATGTATTATAAGCCAAATGAAAGGTTGACTCTGACCTTGAACTACACACATGATCTCTTAATCATTCCAGGACTGAATCTGTGTGGAGAGAGAAGATTAAAAATGGCGACTCTCCGACACAGAAAACCGTTGGAAGCAAAACAACGGAAGTTTTTGCTAACATTACTTCTTATTTCGAAAATGCCTTATGAAATGCTTACTTATGGCACATCAGAGAAATTGTTTCGATCGCAGTGTCGTTTTTTTAGACGAGACGTGAGTCAACAAATCCCATCTTCGTCTTTGTGTTGTCGATCTCAGGGATGCAATGTCGTCAAAAAACCAATTGGGAAAGGTAGGAGACTGATTTTGAACGATTGAAACGAACGAATGAATAAAAATTAATTTTTGAAATTATATTTGATGAGAAATCAGAATAGTTCAAGAAAATAAATATCGTCTTTTTTCCGTAAACTTCAAACTCTCTAAATGTTCACTTTCCCGCCATAAACACTGACATATACAATCGATTCAAATTCTACTATTGCGACATCTGGTGGCCACGGCCGTTCTTTGGTTTGGCCGACTTTAGTTTCTACCATTGTCAAGACATTTATCATAGCAGGGTACAAGTTTGTTTATCCCCTCGTACAATTGGGGCACATGTGGAGACAGCTTATCAGCCTGCGGTTTGAATTCGTCTGCTTGAATTTCTACTTTTCTGGAGATGAGGTGTACCTCCACTCCATGGACTGCTGTTTTGATTCCAAAGGCACGTGGAAGACCTATGTCTTGTCACCTGTGATCATATGACTTAAAAATTCATCACTTTGCTTGCTGTATTATACCAGAAAGGCCAATGCAATGGCAGCATGCTTTTTTTTTTGTGTGTGCTCCTCGAACATCTTCAGCACTCTGGTGAGCACAGCTCTGAAATTTCAAACAATCTGTCTCAATTTCGTACAAAACAGTCCTTGAAATTGTTCCTGAATTTGAAGAAGCTTCTTGGTGGCCAGCAATTCTCTAATGGTGCGGACGTCAAAGGAGCAATGCAAGCATGGTTATCTTCAAAGACGGCCCAATTCTATGAGGGGAGGGGGGGATACAAAAACTGGTGTCCCGTTATGATAAATGCCTCAACAACGATGGAAACTACATAGAAAGTACTTTAAGGTTTGGCGAATAAGCTAAAAATAAATTTATCTGAAAATATATTTTTGCGTTTTTTTTTTTAATACCTGAACTGAACTGGTGCTTACTTTCTGAATACACCTTATTATAGTAAAAAATATTGATGATCAAATGTGTGTTCTGTTGTAAATCTTGATGATTATTAAAATTGCAATTAACAACATTTCGTCGTCATCAGCATAACTAAATGAAGTTATGAGCTTGTCAAAGTTCTTTCATGAACGTAAATAACTTCTAAAAAATGAAAATAATTCTGTATCTGGAAAAGTTTTTGGCAAACTGTACGAGCTATTCTAGGGAATGCATATAGGTTATTGGCTAGCAAATATTATATGCTCCTCTGTATAATTAATCGCATCTACTGTTCCTCAAAAAGCTACATTGTTGCCTATAGGTGTGCCTATGGACATAGCGAATCACTTTTTCTTTTTTTTAAAAAAACTTAAGGCCTTTTCCAGGTATGTCTGACTTGCTACAGTTACACAAACACAACTTTGAATTCTTTGTGAATAACTGGTACAACATACATTTTGGAAAGTCACAGAAGACAAGTTTGCTTTCATGAAAATTAGAAATATCTTTCATTTTGTATTCCTAGCAAAGAAGCTTACCCAAATTAAGATTGTACATTGATTTTCTATTTAACAGTTATTGGAATTAACCACAAATAAAAAAAAACATTATTGTTTATTTATTTCCGTCATTGTACAATCACATGCTAATAATAAAATTCATTTGATTTTGAATAGCATCTTTCTGCATGGCAGAGTTGTTAAGAAAATAGGTTAAAGTTATGTAAATATATTCAAATGGGTTCCATTTTTATAACGCTACATGAACTTCTGGATTGTATTTTACATTTTTAGACTGTTAATCTACAATCTATCATTAAAATTCCTAATTTTTTTTTTTCATCTGAAATCAGCAAAATTTATGTTTTCCAAGTGTTTGGTAAAACAGCCACTGGCCTCTTCTCATAAACAGGATGTTTAATAGTTCTTTTTGAAAATGTCTCCTGAGCAATATGTGTGTAGGGATGCAATTTGCTAACAAAAATCTTGCCAAACAATTTATCTTTTTGTGTGAAACTTATGTCCACTTCTCTCTCTTTCATATTTTTCTGAATTGCTTAACTGGGTTAAATTAAGAATGGACTCAGACAGGAATTAGTCTTTGTTGTTGTTATGTTGACAAGCATCCAAAAATGTTCAGTACATTTTTCGAGAGATTAAAAATATATATATATATATATATATATATATATAAAGTGAAGAAGAACACCTATAAAAATTGCACAGAATTACACAGCATAACTCTTAAAAGCATAACATTTATTAAATCTTTGCTAAAAATTACCAGCAAGAGACTTAGAAGAAAATGTAAAGTCATATACTATCTGCTTGGTATCATTAGTATTTACATATAAGAGCATTTGAGATTTAGAAAAAACTGAGGCCAATACACAAGACTGGGATAAAAAAAACAAAAACATTTAAAACACAACTAGTTTCGTCTCGATTGACGAGACATTGAAAAGTGACTGGCACAAGAATATACTGGGTTTATATGCACATCTAAGTCCAACACACACAGCTGACATCTGGTGAGTAAAAGATGGAACCATAGTAGCCTTCTAGGAACCAGTGATGACAGTACGCTATGGGACCTCAGGCGACAGAAGACGTCCATCAGAGGGTTCCTCCCTCAACATCTATCACGAAAAGCAAAACCTGGAAAAAAAAAAGGGCAGGGGAAAGGGGAGAGATTACCTAGCATGATAAAATAATTATGGGCCCCTGGTACATCCCTATTTTTTTTTAAAACCATATTGGTAAATTGCTTTATCAGAAAATGCATCGTTGTAGTAAAGTGGATTGGTAAGGATATGAAGGGACTCCTTACATTTTCGGAAAAGATCATCAGATTCTCTGTAAACAATGATAGGGTTATAAAGATACAGAATATGCCCACAATCCCTAACGTGCAACTGTGGTATGATGGGTCACAAGCACAGGTTGCCTGGTTTCTCTGAGATACCAGGTTATAGCTTCCTGCAACATTATGCATACACTACTTCATGTAAATAGTCGTGGCAAGATTTAAAACCTTTCTGTAGTAGAATTAAAGGCAGACGTTAAACTAATACCAGTGAGGAGTAACACCTTCCTTAAGGCCAGAAATATGACGAGATGAAATGGGATGGATACTTATATAATATAGGGGGAGAATGCATAGAATACATGAGAGGGTTATAAATATTTCGGTAAAAACAATTTACCAATATGGTTTTGAAAGTAAAAACGAGGATGTAATAGGGTGCCCATAATTATTCTATCGTGCTGGGTCAAGCTAGGGTGCCGTTGATGCGTCTCGGCAGCAATGGTATTGAGGTTGGACACATTGTCCTAGGCCAAGCAACACAGCAGTACGTCCCTGGACGAAAGACCATTTCAGATGCGCCCTTCCTCGCACACCTTCACACAAAAAAGATTTGTAGCCATTATGAATACAGCTTTCATTCATTAAAACATTAAAAATATCCTTTTCTGAGTCAAATGTCACTTTGCTATATCGTGAATGTCATCCAATTCAAAAAAGATATCTATATAGGCCTATATAAATATGAATAAAAAAAATACAATAAACATAAAATTAAAAATATATTCAACTCTCAGCTGGCTTGAAAAATCTATTAAATAGTTTTTCTTTCCACTTTTGTATTTTTTTAATACTTAAATTACCGGTCATTTACTGATATAATCTTTTAATAACTTAATGGCTGTAATCCTTTACCAGGCACATCAAAAGGGAAAGGAATGAAAAGCAGATTTTCTTTGAAATTCAAACTACTGTGATATCTGGAAAATTCCAATTTCGGGATACAATTTGAAAAAGATTTACAGTCTTTATGAATACAGCTTTTATTCATTAAAACATTAAAAATATCCATTTCTGAGTCAAATGTTACTATGCTAGTTAAATTGTCTTATAAACACAATTATTGATTCTACAAAAAAAAAAAAAAAAAAAAAAAACCCTTAAAATTATTTGATGTTAATAATTTTATATCTTTATGAAAAATGAATTTATCTTTATTAAATTGAATTCCCTTTTTTTTATAAATTACTGTAACAAATGTAAACATTTCTGCAATTTATTTCGATAGTTTTACTACAGAAAGCTAGCGAAACTAGTTGGGACACAATACTTCCCCGTCCCTAGAAGCAAAGGGATGCAGTGCGACCTTCGTCACCAACGGCAGTTACGATGCTTCCATCCCCATTGAAAAACAAGGCCGCATGGATCTAGGGAGTGGATGTTGCTTTCCTGGATGCACTACCATGTGTTGGAAAATACATCTACTGCACTCAACCTTAATGTCTTCCCCACTCCTTTCTTTTTTCCAGATTTCCCTTCTCTGATTTGAGAAGCTCTGTGGTCTTATTCTTCTTGGCACATGACCTGTCTGTGCAAATGTCAGATGTTGAATGAGGAGATGTAGTTGCTGTCTTCTGTCGCCTGAGGTCCCACTGAGTAGTCATCACCAGTCCCTTAGATGCCTACTATGGTTCCAGCTTTTACTCATCAGATGTCAGCTGCGTCTCACTATGTGAATGTCGTATGTTCTTATTGGACTTCTACGTATATTCTAGGTTGTCAATATGCCACAATTTTTTGTAAAAATTCAATGCAAGATAATTTTAGACTGGAATTTTCACTTCATGGTTGAAGTTATATCAAGCCATTACTGGATTATGGCCCCATGATGCAGATACAGATTCCTCAACCAAAGCCAGTATGAAGCTTACCTGTCTTTCACCCTGGGGCCTATTTGCAGATGACCTTGCTTGAAAAATTGAGTTGAACTTTAACCCAACTCCAGCCTAAAGTGTCTACACCACTAAACTATTAGGTCCACAATTTTTATTCATACTAGAAAAATAATTTGAGTCACTGCTCATTTATTGCAAGATGGATCTTACCACAGCCAACTATTATTATTAATTTCAAGTACATTATTGATTGGAAACAAAGAAGCTTTGGTTAAAATGCTCTCAAACTACAAGCTATTCTAGATCAGAAAGCCCGTCAACCATAATGTAACAACTGATACAATAATAAAGCTATCAAATGTTATTAAACTTCCTTCTATCATCAACAGCAGCTTTCCACAACATTTTTTAATTAGTGATCCATTTGTAGTAATCAAACTGAAATTATAAATCTTTGAAGTTAAAATTATTTTCATATAAACATGAAATGGATATTTTCATTAAAGAAATAAAAGTTTTGAGCATCCTCAAGCAACCCGAGACAAAATTAACTTCATAAAATTAAGACGATTTTACTGCCACTTGCAATACGAACCATATCAATTAAATCATTAAGTACACTGAAAATATTTCATTGCAGTAACGAGAACAGATAAAACTTGTATCAATGAATGAGCTTTCCTGCCCTCTCCTCACGCTTTGGCTAAGACCAAACACTGAATCTTCAAAATCAAGATTTTTATTTTAGTTTTTGACATACAAGTATTTTTAATTATCACTAATACACACACACACAAAAAGAAACTTTCTGATACTAAGCTTACATACATTTTCTATTTTAAAGAATGATTGCATACCTTTCAAATTAAAAAAGAAATTTTAACCTACTGGCAATTTTTTCAATTTCTAGTTTCTTGAAGAAATGATGTATAAATACCACCCAAATTGAAAGAGAAAAAATGTATTTCATTTTTTTCAAAATTTCCTGTAATTTCATAATAAAATTAACAAAGTACCTTAGTCTTCTATTAATACGAAAAACTATTATAAAATTTTATAAAATGTGTCTTTTTTTTTTTTGGTATGTTTAAATATATTTTGCTGACAGACTCAAATATTTTCTAATAATACAGCAAGTCATCATATGAAAAACCATTCCACCGATTGCAAAAACATTTTAAATTCAAATTCAATTTAAAAAAATAACAGAAATAATAATTCTTTCCAATTCAACCCGAGAATATCTTTTAATAACTACAATTTCAGCCTTTCATAGCTGTTATTACTTTATAGCTTGTTTCACTTGACACTCGATATTTAGGTGTTAAATTCGAAATGATTGTTTCATTGCCAATAAAGACATTCTTTTTTTATGGTTATTAAAAGAAATATTAAATTTCCATTTTAAAAACTAAAATCAATGTTTGTAAGCATTTAACAATATTACTGAATGGCATCAAACATTATAGCACCAATGTATAAATTTCAAATCGAAGTAAACTCATTAATGTAAAAATTGTCTACAAAAATGGAGAGATCTGCAGCTGGTCAACGTTTATCTGTACATGGACTGCTAATTTGATTTTCAGAATTACAAGGCATTTGTCAAAATCAATTTAAATACCAAGAAAACATAATTCATACAGTTATCTGTGCTTACTGTTGACTAGAAAGTTCAAACTTAATTTCTATTAAGTTCGTTTAAAATATAATATATATAAATTTTTTGTAATGTTAAAAAATTTTGAAAACCTCAAAGTATTAGAAATTTCTTAATTGTAACAATCTACATAAAAATCCAATTCCAAAGCTATTAAATAATTAAAAATATCTAGCATTTCTCTATTAAATTCCTGATTCACGAAGAAGTCTATTTAGATGACTACCAACTTCAATAATTTAAACATAAATGAATGCCACATAATCAAACTATTCAAAAGTCTTTTCAAAGTTTTTAACCTCAAAAATTAAAAACTTGGCGCTTCCAAAATTTAAAATTAATTCCTGAAGAAACAGATATCAAAATAAACGGACATTAAAACAAACGGATCACAAATTAAATTAATTCAAACATATAACATTTATTCCAGTATCCTAACGGTTAATTTACTCGAAGGCCTATATATATATATTTGCCATAAATTATAAATTTCCAGTTTTTAAATTTAGAAAAATAACAAAATTGATTAAAAAATAAAAGCTCAAAAATACGAATTCCTTCATCAGAATTTGTTTTGGTTTTGATTCGATATCCATACGTAGCCTATAATTAAGAACATTCAAAGATTAATACTAAACGAATGTCAATAGTGATTTTTAAGTCAAATCTAGTAAAAAGGAATTTGAAATTTAATGAATTTTCTTTGGCTCAGTTCAATTCGTAAATGGAAACACAAAACCAGAATAGTAATCAATTCGCTCGACGTAGGCCAACAACGTATATCATCAATTTATGTTCAAACAACGTTCTAACAGGTCTTTTTTTGATTCACAGAAGATATTAGGAGATCTCCTGTCGACATTTAAAGACTATTCGAATTCGAATTGTTTAAATTACCTTCTAAAAGTCTTGAAATTATATTATCCACATTCAGATCGGTGTCAGCCATTTCGCTTGACTGCGGTGACGTAGTTTAATAATTCCGTTCGACGTAAGATGGCGCCACGTGTTACAAATGGCGCAGATTTAGGAATATTTGGAATCTCCAAATTTACACCAAAATTACGCGTTATCTAAGATGTAGAAATTTTGATTACTTAATCAATATTCTAAATTAAAATGCAATAAAATATACTTTATAGTTCATCGCTGTAATTAACAATGCTTGTCATGCGCACCGGTTCATTGGATATGTTGAGCTCTCAAAAAAAAAAAAATAATAATAATCATTAAAATTTAAAATTTGCCTAAAATCATAGTTAGAATCAAAAATTTTTAGAGAGGATTCAATCCTCTGGGAATTCTTCCTAATAATAAAGTGTTTTTGTTTTTCGAATTTCGGGATATTCCATTTGGTAGTCGCAATGAAAATCAGTTCCCGCCAAATTATGAAGAGACCCGGATATGAAGTCGGCTTCTGATTGGTTGCTTCCAAGGTAGGCGTCTGGTACGAACTGGAAGAGATACCGTCGGAAAAATCTATGGTGAGTAACGTTTGGGTAAAGACAATTTGCTGTTACCTGGTCAAATCTTTCTTTTTCCTCCACCCTGAAAACGAACTACCGCGATCGTAGAAGGAGCGTAACGGACTTCTCAACCCCGGAAGGTCTGTGCAAAACGTGTTTTCGGCGTTGACTTTTCGGGTTTCGCCGACACGTTTGCACGCTGTGCTTGTTAGGCCTAACCGTTGTTGTGGAAGGAAGAGGTCGTTTGTCAATTCAGACCAAAACGACGGAGGCCTCCAACTTTGGATTCCGACTTCCAGACACTACGATCGTGGCGGTAAGTATTTCTTTTGAAAGGCCAGAGTAGTTAGGGGGGTGGTGTTTCGCAGTAACGGAATGTTACAAACAAATAAACGAGGTGATCGGTCCGAACATTAGGCCTAACCACTCTCGTCCATGCCGTTTTGACAAATCTTCCTTGCTTCCCTTTGTCAGTTGGGTTTTCAGATCGGTTTTTACCTGTTTCATCGGCAGATTATTACAAATTCTGATTTTCAATAGCGGCTCTTCGGAATGAATGGAATTGAATAGTAGTTCACGATGTGTTAATCGTTTTCGTTGTATTTAAATGGACCGGTGTTGCAAAATCGTAACATCACAAAGCAGAAAAAGCTTTTTCTTTTAGTTTAAAAACGGATCTACTCAGTCGAGTTCTAGATAAGTAAGTTTTCTAATAATTTGTTATAAGTTCCTATTGCTTCAAAATCGGTTACAGAACTATTATTTCAACTTTTAAGAGGAATTATATGAAAGTGTCAAACTCGCCTTATTGAGAGGTGCAATTGTTCGCGTAATGTCAATGGAGTGATTTCTCCTGTATTGTGATCCATTGGGTTCCCAACTGGTTTTTATTCTTTATTCAGACCTAAGGGCGGGTTGTGGTAGGTAACTCGCTGTGATAGAAACTTACTTTTTTTTCTCCCATATTATAACGTAGAAGTTTAGAAAAAAATGTCAGCAAGTATAATTGTATAGGATAACGCAGCTACGAAGGTAAGGTGTTAAGTTGTCGCATTTTTTTTCTTCTTTTTAAAGGTTCAGTGATGGCTTTTTTTTTTTTTAATTTAAATATCTAAATAAAAATTTTATATTTTAAAATTTCGCCAGTTTTTTTAATTATAGGATAATTTTTCCAAACCAATTAACAATATTAATAAAGTAATTTTTAATTAATCTTTTCATTTTGATATAGTTAATTTTAACCTTGTAAAATATCTTTTTTTATTTTTTAAAATCGGCTTATTTGAATTTTTAATATTTTCAAGATTTAAATTCTCGTCATTTAGCATGAAAATATATAAGAAAGTTATATTAGCTAATTTAATAACTTCGATGGTGGTTATGTGCATTTAGTATTAGCTTGCTTATAAAAATCCTGATTAATTAGGAGGGGATTTTTAGGTTTATTAAAACCTTCATGGGTATGTCATTTAGCCACAATAGACATTTTACGTTGATAAAACTATTAAAAATAATAGTAAAAAGATGTAAACTGATCAAAATGATTTTTTTTTAGGATAGTATTTTCTTACTTTTAATGTATTTTTTTTTTTAATCTTTGGAGTTAAAACTTGAAAAGAACTAAATTATTTGGGGAACAAGTTATTTTTGAACTTTTATCGCTTTATAACTCAGTAGTCATCAGGAAATTTTGCCTTCAAAAATTGAAAAGAAAAATAAGCATGAAATAAAGGCCGATTTTAAAATCAGTGCATGAAACATAAAAGCCAGATCTTACATAATTAATTAATACACTGAGAGGAATTCTGGTTTAGGAATTTGTTTTTAAATGTAAAACTTTTTTACTTTGACCCCTAACATTAAAGCTTATGCTCTTAGTGTATTTTGAAGAACATAATAAAGATCACAGGATTTCAAACATGTGTGCATGAAACTTCTCTTCTGTCAAATTTATTACATGCACTGGTCAGTAAATATGATCAACAAACTTTTACCCATATTCAGTCTTATGTTAGCATTTTGGACTATATATGCTTCAGAATGTCTGTAAAATTGATGAAAGTTCTCATAAATTAGACTCTTAATCTGTATATTGAGCTTGCCCTTCCACCAATGAAATAATGAACTGTATAATTAAGTATAGAATTTGTGAAGAAACAAAAGCATTAATTGGCAAAGAATGTAAGAGAAAATAACAAAAGTCCTCTTTAGTTGGATCCGTAAATTTTTGTTTTAAGAAATCTTGTGGTTTTCATCTACTTGGTTAGGTATTTTTTTTTTTTTTTTTTTTTTTTTTCGCTATTTAAGTAAGGACGATTTTTCATTATAAAATTTGGACAAACTAAACCTCCACTAAGCTATTTTAAGATAACTGCTAATAATGATTTGAAGCTCTGATTTATGGACTTTGGCTGATAAGCCAATGGGTATTGGTTAATCAAAATGTTTCATTACGGCCAAGTTCATTGTTATGACTATGTAAAACGGTTGACTGACTGCATAATAAGGACAGTAAAACTGTTATTGTGCACTCGATAGAATAGTGAAAACTTCCTAACAATAAGGACAGTGGGCATAGTCGAGTTCTCTTTAATTTTACGTCTCCAGAACATAATTCATTTACAAATCAAGTGGTTTTTTTCCCAATAATTTGTTAAAACATTTGAAAATGCAAAAGTCTAATGAGAGTTTAGATCTACCATCTTTGAGTTAGCAAATCACAGGCTACAGTGAAACAAGGAAGCATGAGTGGTTGTTTTTTTTTTTTTTTTGAAAATTCATATTTCAGATCATTTTCATATCAGAGGAGCAGTGATCATTTACTGTCTAGAATCAGGATAAATTTTTCATCCATGTAATTTAGGTTTTTACAAATTTCGTTAATAATTTGGATTATTTACTTTGTTTGCAATTATATATACAATTATATATAAGATTGGAGGAAACCGCACGTTTAACATTTTTATTTTTACCAATTCTTGAACTAAAGAAAACAATTTAAAATATTATCTTGTTTTATTAAATTAAAATATTATGCTTTATTATATTAAAGTCAATATTCTGGTGATCTGTTTCTGGTTTCGATAATCTATTTTTCCTCAAAATTAAAAAGTCAGATGGCCCCCAAGGAAATGGACATTAGCAGTTGTTGATGAAATGCAGAAAAAAAAAATCTTCGTTGACATTTAAAAAAGTGATTCTCAAAAAAAAGAAAAATCGTGCTTCCAATATTTTCGATTTCAGTCATTTGTAATTACTGAGATAACTTGTACATTTATACATTCTATTTATTGGTTGATCCCAAATAACTTACTTCTGGCGGTCAAGTCAGTTTCAAGACTCCTGAGTAATGAGTAGACAAGAAATTCCGTCCCTTCAATTGTTAGAGAGGCTTTGCTGTGTACAGTATAAAATGTTTGAAGATTCTTTAAAGTCTTTATGAAAATAAAATATGCTTCTAGAATGTGCAGATACTTATATAGGTGTATGGCCGTTATCGAAATTTTATTAAAATCTTTCACAGTTTTATATATATAGCAAAATTAATTTTTTTTTTTTTTATCTATTACAGCTTTTATTTTAGAAATTGTTAGTACTTTGTGGGAAGAGGGTTAAAAAAAAGTTTAGTAATTTATCAGTAATCCAGAATTTCATAGAAAGAAAAATAGCACATTTTGTTAATATTAATCACAATTCTTATCAAAATCTTTGATATTCTTCCTCCATGATAACAAATTTGACTTCTTTGTATTTAAAGTATATGATAGTTATGCATAGTAGGCAACTTCAATCATTTTTTTTTCTTGATTTCTTAAATATCCACTTGGCCTGAAACATTCTATTAAACAGGTTTTGTTGCTGCTTTGTTTAGAAGGACCATGGTAACTCTTTCTTTCATCAGCCTTCTGGTTATTTTTTTTCCTAGAAGTTACTGTTAGCAGATTTAATTTTTTTATTCCTCCATACAGAAGAGTGTCTCCGTTGCAGAAGAAAATTGAAGTAGTGCATGGAAGCAATCTTAGTGATAAGAAATAAGTCATTTATCCATGTATTGTTGAGACTTTGTTCTAAAATATGTGAATATAATAATCAGGAGAACTTCAAGACAAACTTAAGACAGTTATTGATAGCAGGCATTTGCACAATTTTGAGTAATTTAGGAATAATCTATATCTCGAATTTTCAAGAAATTTCTGTGTTGAGATCGCATTTTACCTAAGAAATTGTTTCTATATCTCGAATTTATAAGTCGAATTTTTCTACAAATCAAAGTAAATTTCCTTACACTTTTTTTTTTTTTTAGGCATATTCTACATATTTACCTTGTATTTTGTGTTTATCCCATTCTAATTTTAGCATTCTTAATAGCTATATACACACTTAGGGATTTTTAAGAGTTTTGACTAATCCTAGAAATAAGACATTTTAAGTTAAGCTGTGACGAAACATTTGCCAATGGACCGAGGAATTACCAACAATATGAAATTGCACTATAGAAGAAGAATTCTGAGAAAAACTTTAGTTGCCCTAGAAGACCTAATCAAACAGACCAGATTACTCTATGAGATGCCATTACAAATTCCTCTTTAAGCGTGGGACATCAATGTTCTACCATAAGAAATTGTTTTGCAAAGGCTGGATTCAAAAAATAAGGCGAAACAAACTGGATGATGATGATACTGTATCAGAATTAAAGTCCGCATTTGACATTTATACTCAACAAATCGAGGTTAATCCAGTGTGTCTCTGTGAATTTTTGTCTGTAAATGACGATGTGGCTGTAGCGGACTATCCAACAGATGCCGAAATTTTAAACAAAATTAAAAACTGCGAAGATATCTTATCTGATAATGAAACAACTCTGACAGTGCCAGTTCTACCTTCAAATAAACAAAAAAATGCTGCATTTATTTAAGCAAGTGTGGCGAATATGTATGTTCTAAAGAGAGTGGACGAAGTTTACCACACAGTAATAACTTTTAGAGAACTTTGTCGATAATGAATTTTTTAATGTAAAACAATCAAAGATAACAGAATTTTTTTAAGAAATAATGTTTCCTATTCAGAATTTTCTTTTCGTTTTGTTTGTATTATGTGTATTAAGTCTATATGTACATATAAAGTTTGTTGATTTCATGTAGTGTAGTCATATACACTATTTACTGTCAATAAACACGTGGAAGTGTTTTTACTCTTTTTGTGTAGGCCTACAACTTTCTACAACTCGAATTTTTCAGTGAACTTAGGGAAGTTCAACTGTATTAAACTTATATTAGGATATTACTCCAAAAACCGTTAAACTATGCGAACACCATGCAACTTTATTCGGCCGACTTTGATTGGCGAACTTTTGTCAATCCCGAACACCATGCAACTCGACATGAAGTCGACCGCGTCAGCAGCAATCCCGTAATGCAATGCGTTTCCACCAGCAGTTGTGGAAAATCCGAAAAAAATCGAGGTTTTGAAACCTCTCTGATAAATTCTGCCGCATACAATTACTGCATTTCAGTATAAACTTTATTTATGCATGAAAGAAACTCGCAATACTCTGATATTCATTGTTTACGCGCTTGTCTTCGAACCGAATCAGCGAACATCATTTTTGGATGCCATATCTTCCATGGGCGAGACGTCACGACTGACGTGTTCCAACGCTGCCCTGTGATTGGGTAATTTCGACCGAATTCCAAGCAACTTTCCGAGTTGCTGGTGTAGGAACAACTCGAATCGGACGATTACAGTTGGTGCCAAGTTGCTGAAAAACGGGCTCAAGGCTGTCTCCATCAACTCGTGACATCAAAATCGGCCGACTAAGTTGCTGGAAAGTTGCATGGTGTTCGCGGGGCTTTATATTGTTTATTCATTGGGCGTGAGTTATACTTATTTTGTAATAAGATCATGAACAAAATTACTGTAGAGGAAGAGGAAAAGAAATTTTCCTGAAGAAGATCTCTGCAAAAGAGATTGAAATATTAATATTAAAGAAGTTAAGAAAGAAGAATATTTTTTTTGTTTGTTACATTTTGTATTAAACTTACGTTGTTCTCGTATGTCACACAAGAGCTATGATGTATATGTTATGTATGCCTTAGCTGTTTTAAGTTTATACTGTCATACAAATTGATCTTTTTCAATATCACAGTTCTAACTTGACATAACAAAACAAATACGGAGGGCTGGGTGCACCAAACCTCCATTAACTGTGATCGCAGCTAAAGCAACGTTCAAGTGACATTTTCTGTGCACCAACGTTCGTGACGGGGTTTTAACAGCCGCTAACTTGCTGATCAGATGCCAAATTTTAGCAGCTCGGAAACTAGTGAGTTAAAATTGTGGCATCCAATAGAAAAATCCCATCAACCCCCTCCATTCAACGTTTTAAAGATAACTGGCATCGGCCTCGATTGAAACAGACTCCTGTGATTTCGATGTTGAAGTAGCTGCATTTATTCATATTAAATATTCCGAAAATAATGTTGAATAAGTTTACTTCCTGTGAAGATTCTTATCGGAACATTTCGTATCGGCAAAAAAAAATTCTGTCCATGTTTGTTTTTTCTACTCTGTGGAGGCTGCCATTTTATAACATACTGCACCTATGCACAGACATCTGGAAGTGATGTTCATTGTTGTTAAACAATCGCAGCCACTTTTATAAACACGTTAGATGTTTAGTGAACATCAGTAAATGACTGACGAAACATTATTGGTGCACAGCAACTCTTACTTGACGGCCAGTTATTCACTGTTGCTTCCATAACTAATGACTGCTTCATTTGTTAGTTGGTGCACTCGGCCCCTAAACGTTTAATAGTCGTTGGCCTACAGTATTTTTTTTTTAAGACAAGTAATTTACTGTTGAAAAGTAGCTAAGGTTCAGTAAAGCAGTATAAATTTGTAGCATATTTTTTTCTAATTTTCTTGAAAGTAGTGAATAAGGCTACTATTCCAATAAATTTCAATGGGAAACTGTGTGGAGCAACTACTAGTCTGAACATATTGATGTTCAATGGATATTTTTGACAACCTTACATTTAAAATACAATAATTAGGGCATTCTGATTTTTATAGTGGAAATATTCACAAATTTCTTGATATGTAGAAAGAAACTTTTAATTTATCCTTTTAAAGTCTAGATATTTTCTACTACGGAATCATGGTTTAAAAACACAAGTGTCTAGCCATTGTTTATGGAAAAAGAGTGTTTTTAATATTTTGTAAATAAAATAGAATGTGATTTGTCTATGCTATTGAACATTTGTTTCACTTAAGTATAATGATGGAAAATATAGCAAAAATATATTTCAGTTCATACCATTAGTCTTCTGTAAACTGCCCTAACTTTCTTTTCTTGACATTGTAATTTCAGTCAAATCTATTTGTAGCAAAGTAAGTCCCCCCCCCCCCCCCAATCCCCTAACTTTTCACAAAATAATGGTAATTTTATGACATATTAATGCATTATTTGAGTCAATTTCTTCCTAAAGTGATTTGGGTTTTGTTTTGAAGCTCTGGGACCATTTGAAAGTAAACTCATTAGATTGCATTAAGATTAATCATTAATAGTTGGTCAGATATTAAAATATTGTATTATTTCTTCACTAGGTTCTGGATATCATTCAGCTGTAAGCAGCCAAGTATCAATGGTCATGGCACCGGTAAGAAATTTTGAATAATTGTTTCAGTATTCCATAATTCTCTGTTTGAAAATCTAGTTACATAGTATACCATTGAGTCTAATTTCATACAAATGTTATACCCTTAATACAAATATCCATAGATCAAAATGCTTAAGTTGTTCGTCGAAACCTGGTTTTTGAAATAATTTTGTGAAACTAAAATGCTTAATGAAAATATTTACACTAGAAAGTATTTCAGAAAAAATTTTTTGGTTTGTTTTTTTCCTTTTTTCTTTTTTAATGGTCACATATATGGAATTCTTCACAGCTGGTTGGATAAATGGAGATAGTGGAAAAGTAGATAGAAACTTCTTGCACCATAATACATTCAATAGAATAGTCCTGTAAGAGCCACTGAGGTTGCGATCTTTCTCGAAGATAATAGTCAGTAATCTAACCATCTTTGAAGTCCATTTGATTTATTTGGAAAGACTAAAGTTGAAGGTTTGTGGAATATATGACTTGTGACAGGATTAGGACCAAATAAGAATTTCTCGCTGATTTTTATGTGGAGTGAATAATAACGATGGATCAGGGTTTCAAGTCATCTCACAACTAAATTCATATTGCTTCTGAAACAGTTGCACTAGTATTATACAAAAGAATGAGAAGGGGGGGTATTGGTGACCTGTCATTTAGGTTGAAACAAAATTCTTTTCCCTGGATTTGGATTGCTTTCATTCTTTAATTCAGATGGACTTATCCTTTGTTCCATTCTCCTTTCCATTTGTTTCCTTTCATAATATTTCATATCTATAGCATTAATTTTTCATAACTTTAACACTTCAATTGAAATGTGAAACTGTTGTTAAAAACAATTAATGGAAGTGACCAAAGATAACTATACAGTGAAACCTCTCATAACGAGCAGAAAAAATTGCTCCCTTAACGAGTGACACAGAAAGGGGAAGTCCCATCTTCACGTCACTCACTTGTGAGCCAGGACTTCTGCGCATTTGCGTCAGTCTGTGTTTACCATTCGTTCCGCTAACACGTTAGTGTCACATGTGATCACACATTTTTCCAAACTTGTGTTCAGACATTATTTGTAATTTTTTTTTGTGAAAAGTTTAATAACTGTTGCAAAAATGTCCCCGAAGAAAAAGCCATAAGAGACTAAAAGTAACTGTAGAAATGAAACGTAAAAATCATTGAAAAGCGAGAACGAGGTGTGAGCGTGGCTGATCTAGCGCGCACTTACAATCGGTCTACATCAACAATTTGCATTATCGTCAACAGCAAGGACAAAATTAAGAAGATAGATGCTTCAAAGGGAGTGTCAAGAACCTCCACGAAACGGCTACAAATTTATTCAATGATAATGCTGTGTCACATTTTCACCAAATTTTGAAGCGTCGGCAAAAACAAATGTCTCTAGACAGCTTTCTAGTAAAAAAGAATTAATTATTTTTCATAAATAAAAAACTAGTTATTTCGATTTTTTTATTGTTTTTTTGCAAATCGAAATTGCATTCCAGGTTACTCTCCTTAACAATTTATAAGTACAGTAATTTTATTTGAATAAATGTTAAAATTAAAAAAAAATTGAGTATTTTTTTCGGCATGTAACGCATTATCGTATTTTACATTGATTTATATGGGAAAAATTGTTTCGCTTAACGAGTGTTTCACATAACGAGCAAGATTCTGGAAAGAATTATGCTCGTTATGAGAGGTTCCACTGTATAAGATAAAAATAATTTGTAATTTAGATTTCTATTTGCAAGGGACATTCTTGTTGTCTTCTTTTCTCATAATTCAGCCATTCAAAAACTTCAATAGGTTTTGTTGTGTTTTAAATTCTTGAAAATGCTTTCTGGCATATTTGAATGTAAAGAATTAAGTTTTTAATGCTAAGATATTATTTCTTTTCCAAATATTTCATATCCATACTGTTAATTCTTAATACTTTCACTTCAGTTGAAATGAGAAATGATTGTCAAAAACAAAAAGAAACTTCAAAAGTGTCACTTAGGTTTTGTGTATTTGGAGCACAACTGAACAGAAAGTCTGGATAGAATCAAAGGCAGATTTATCAATTTCATAGGACAGTTGGTTTTGTTGACTAGCAAGTTATCGTTTTGATTACAGCAATTGTGATTTGCAAACACTAATATGCAGTGTGACTATACAGTAAAACCCCGTTATTACGCTCCCGCTTATAGCACTATCCCGTTCTTTACGCTCCTTTCATGCGGTCCCTGGAATTTTCTATGTAACTCTGTATACTTTTACCCTCTTATAACGCTTCGAATCCCGCTTGTAGCGCTTTTTTATATCGGAAATTTTGTATCGAAAAGAAATGTAACACTGTAACGATTCTTTTCTTTCCCTGGTAGGAGGGAATCTTCGAACTCTTTGAAGTGCGGGTCTGTGATACAGTAAGTTAGTGCAAAATGTCGAAGCGGAAATCCCTTTCTATAAGTGAAAAATTGCAAATTCTCCGTAAGCACGACGAGAATTCTACACTAAGTCAGAAGGATTTCGCAGAATCTCTAAGAATTCCCTGATCCAGTCTGAGAACAATAATAAAAAATAAGAATGGAATTACCAATGCAGCGAAGGGTGGTTGCAAACGTAGAAAAGTAAAGTGTGGAAAATATGAAGATGCCGAGGAAATTCTAATTGAATTTATTCATCAGTCCCGTGATGCATCAGTGATATTAAGTGCCCCAATCATTCAAGAAAAGGCGCGTGAAATAGCGGGCAGTGCACTAAATCTGCTCCGAAAATATATTTGTATTGCTCCTAGTGGTGTATCAATTGATGTTAATAGTTACTTGAACCGCATTGAAAATGTCATAATTCATAACAGTAGCACACACACACACGGCAAACCACAATCAAAGATTTTTTTAATAGGAAATAAGCTCACATTTGCACTATATCTATTGCAGAATCAAGTATCTTTCCAGTAAAATGCTGTCTAAATGTTTCCCTATCTCATAAATCATTTCCCCGTTTATAGCGCTATCCCGCTTATTACGCTTGTAGGTCATGGTCCCTTGACGAGCGTAATAACGGGGTTTTACTTAGTTGCCATCATTAATAAATGGCTTAAGTGCTTTAAAAAAAGTGAAAGATGGTAAATTCAAAAATATCTCACAATATAAAATGGGAAAGCTTTAATTTTCAAACAAAGCTATTTTAATGGATATTCTTGTGCTTCAAAAGCAAAAGAGGTAAATTATCAGAAAACTGAGTGGTGATATTATAACAGAAGAATTTTAAATGTTATTAAATTATTAACATAGCATGATTCATATAGTTAAAAGTGAATTTTTAGCAACCCATTTGGAAGCTATTGCATTTGTCCTGTCCATCCGTGTCTGTCCACCACTAACAACTCCAGATGGAAGGTTGGATTGGCAAACAAGACTTCACCATCATGTTTAGAGGCCAACGCCCCTCCCCCAAGTTTGAGATATTTGGTATTGTTTTCATTGAATATCTGCTATTAGCTTAAATGTTAGAAATGCAACCATTTCATTTCAGTTGTCAGCTATAGCTTGTTGGGTAAGGTCTCGGACTCGATGTGCTGAATCCGTATATCTACTGCTTTGTTTTTTCTCAATATCTGCATGGGTTTTTGTTTTGTTTTTCTTATTTTTCTAACTTTTTATTTTTCCTTACATTAATGTATGTTGTAAAACAAATGGCACATTTTTGTAATATTAACAATATATATTCGTGACAGTTTCGAACATTTGACTGTTCTTCATCAGACTGGTTAAAATTTTTCATCCATTTGGAAATGTTAAAATTTTTCATCCATTTGGAAATATAAGAAATTCCAAAGAATCACAGTAAGTCGAGTCTGTATTGGGGAAGCCTGAAGTCTAACTTTGACCCCTAAATCTTCTCACCCAATGAAGTAAATGTAAAATCTCCCTCCAATTTTCTGTTGGCCCTTCTACTTACTCTTGATTCTTTCGAATTTCTTATATTTCCAAATGGATGAAAACTTTTAACTAGTCTGATGAAGTCAATGTTTGAAACTATCAGAAATATATATATTGTTAATATTACAAAAAGTGTGCTGTTTGTTTTATAATATAGATAATTATACATTAAATGCAGATCTTAGATTACTGTACCTCCTTTTTTTATTATTATGGTTCGCCCTTAAATTTTTGCTTTAGCACAAAATTATATTCACTTGTTCTTTAATTTACATTGGAAGGATCCTTACAACTGAATTCCAGGTCAAGGACTACGTTCACACAAGGTGTTCTATTATGAAACTAACAAACTTTGCCTACATGTTCGGGTGATTATTCGAAGCAAAACATGTAATATACACCATGAGTTGAATTGGCTTTGTTCCCTAGATATGGACACTTCGTTATACAAAGCCGCAGAATGAAAGATATCTGATTACCATTTAATAATTTTTTTGATTTGAAATGCATTGAAATCACTACACCTTTCTTGGTTTTGTTCAAACTGTCTACCTCTGCTGTAAACGTACTATGATGCATGCTTCCAGTGATTCCATCCGCAAACACCAGCAATGTCGTGGTGGATACTAACAGCAGCATCACTTTTGCCTGTAGTAACCGTTGCAGAGATTCTGGCTTGTCATTCATGTACAGTCTTGATTTCATTCAATCCTGCCAAATAGAAATCTAATAGTGAGAGATCAGGTGACTGAGAAATATGGTTTATTATGATTAAGAAATGTGGATTGTCATGGATCATTCAGCATGGCAGTTGCTTATCTGGCTGCATTTGTAGGATTCTGTTGCGGTCTTTGTGTGTTGTCATATTCCTAGGGACATATCTTCTAAGTACAGGGTAGTTGATTACTTATAAAATCTGCTTAAGAATCTCCAATCAGATGTCCCTCAAAGAAATGTGGTCCAATCAGATAATTAATTCACACATCGACAAAACCTGTGTTGGTAAGTATAGTGTGTTATGGCCCTGGGATTGTCATGAGCCCAAATGTGGTAATTCCAAATGTAATTATTAATACCATCACTGTGGCTTCATCACTGAATACGATATATGGAAGTGCATTCAAATTAGTTTGAACCCATTCAAAAAATCTCAAAGATTCATAATCATCTGGTAATAGGTGTTGGATAGTACGTATAAAGACAATCAGAATGTAGAGTTCTCCATATTTGTATAGAGAATTTCAGATGTACTTGAAGTTGGGCTTCGCTGTAAAGTATTTAGAATGTCTTCGTTATGCCTCTGTAACATATGGTCAGTATTTCCTCGTGGAAAGGAACAAATCTCAACCACTGATACAAAGGAGATGTCCCACGGCCCATAGGCTTGCCCCCACCCACTTCTACCTTATCAATAGATATTTATAGCCGAAAAAACGAACCCATTCGACCACGTACTCTATGAGTTTTTTTAACATGGGGTCCTATGGGAAAAACTGGTTTTTCCCCTCCCCTCCTAAGTAGTCAAAAGAAGTGCCAGAATTTGATTACTCGAATTTATAGCCCTACCTAAGAGCTATCGAATGACACCTATCTTAAGTGAAGGAAAGTGCGGGGAAAAAAGATAAGATAAAAAATGAAGAAGGGGCAAACCGGAAGTGGCCTTTTTTTGGCTTCTAGGCTTGCCCTAACCCACTTCTAGCCATGCGGGGATTACAAAAGTATAGCAATTAATACCCTTATCAATAGCTACTTATAGCCGAAAAAACAAACCCATTCGACCATGTACTCTATGAGTTATTTTAACATGGGGTCCTATGGAAAAAACTGGTTTTTCCCCTCCTCTCCTAAGGAGGCAAATGATTACTCGAATTTATAGCCCTACCTAAGAGCTATCGAATGACACCTATCTTAAGTGAAGGAAAGTGTGGGAAAAAAAGATATGAGTAAAAAACGAGGAAAGTCAAACCGGAAGTGGCCATTGTTTGCCTTCATATGAAGGATTAACCTGTTAGGTGTGCATCTCTAAGAAAAACTCTGGCTAAATATTTATAACTAAGCAGCTAGAGCACGCCGATACCAATAATAAAACAATAGTTATAATTATTATTGTATTAGGAAAGGGTTCTTTTGGGGGTAGGTCAAAGGAAAGGGGGCTTGGTCCTTCGTGGAACCAATTAAATAGTCACAAAAGTGTCACTGCACAGATATCTTCACACTGTTGAAATATTCACTCGTATGAAAGAAAACTGAAAAAAACAAACGATTAATAAAATCAAGCTAATTAATGATTAATGTCACTATGGAAACAGACGCGAACGCCGCGTCCTGACGCTATCAGATAACAACATTACGAACGCCAACAATGCAGCCTAAATCTATTTATCTTGATGTTATTAATCGTCTGTTTTTTTCAGTCGGCTATAAATATCTATTGATAAGGGTATTAATTGCTGTAAATTTCGTAATCCCCCCATGACTAGAAGTGGGTGGGGGCAAACGCCCATATATCGTGGGACATCTCCTTTCTAAATGTTGCATGATGAGAGACCTGCGATTAGGATATCATGTCTCGTTTGAATACACTGCATACATTTTACTATAAGCTGTCATCAGTTGCACCAACTTATACATCTCTGTCAGTAAATAACAGAAACAAAACAATGACAGACCTTACACTGGGTCAAACTAGGTATTTTCTCTTGTTTGCTTGATAACTACGGTGAAGCGGCATTTCAGACCATATTTGGGAATGAATCTGAATCGACCCCTGCTATATATTATACTATTTGCTTAGGATAACCACCTGAACAACACTGGTGAAGTTTTATCAGTTTTGTGATGGAACACTGTATAAACATGTTGTCGATGGGCAGTATTTATATAATTACTTGGACCATCTATATACTGATAGATTAAAAACTATGAAATATACATGCAATGTATTCCAGTGAAACATCAGTGAACGAGGATGTCTTTAATATTTGTTTAACACCATGCATAACTGGATAGTTAATTGTTAATGTCTCTTGTGACCTGTAATGTTCAGTGTTGCATTTTTTTTAATGTGTGTGCTGTGCATTGCAGATTTAATTGTTTCCGTCTCCTATGTCAGATTTTACAGAGTTGGTGGTGAATATTTAAATGGTTCCACTCCTAAAAGTAAATTGACTATTTAATTTGGTAGTCATTCATGTCAAATCCATTTAACTGAAAGAGTATAAATAATGCTCTCTGAGTAAATTCTAAATATGACATTTTGTTTATTTGAAAATCCAACTTCTTAAAAGCCGAGCATAGTTTAATAGTAATGCAGGATAAATGTAAAGTGTATATAATCAATGGATCTAATGATCTGACATGTGAAGTATTCTATTGTGTTAGAGCTGAAAAACATGTCTAATATAAAAATAATGGTATGATTTCTGTTTATCTTGATGAAAAATATTAACAAAATTTTTCAAATAATAACAGAAACAACAAAAATAAAAAAAAAATTAGATGTTTGGTTTTGGTTTTTCATTAAAAAGTGATAAAATGTTTATTTGAGTAGTATCAAAAAGTTTTCTCTAGTTTCTTAAGCAAAATGGCTTAAAATCCTTGCTGTACCAACTTTGCTACCATTTGTGAAAATTAGTGTCAGCTTATCTCCTGTTATGAAAAAAAAAAAAAAGTTTATATCGGCATTAAGGCCAAAATAAAAATATTTTTATATTTAGATAGTTCTCTCCAGGTTTATGTGATAAGTGATTATTTTGCGAAATTTTTGAGTTATAGCATGAGCAAGTTCTCAGATTTGTTACCCAAATATGTGTCTTTTCTGTATTTTAATTACTCTCTGAATTCTCAGTCAACTTTTATATTACCTATAACAATTTTTTAAGTTGGAGTCATTTATGATATCCAAGGGACATCTGAATGTTTCTAGACTGGGAGGAATGCAGTTAATTAATCATTAATTAATGATAAAATATCCTGTCGTCACTATAAATAATCTTATGTAAGATGGATACAGCATTTCTAAAGTATAAATTTATTTGTTATTATATTAACTATAATAAATAAATTAAAGACTACTTATTTATTAAACACCTATTTTCTCATTTCATTCCTAATTATTCCGTTTGTGGTTAAATGCAATGGAAAACAAAATCCCTTTTATCTGAAAGGTAAAACAAAATGATTGCATTTTTTCCCCCCGCGAATTTAACATGGGCCATTACAATATTATACAACAAGGAAACAGAAACACATAAATACCAAAAACAGCTTAGTGGATTTTGTTTATTTAATACTGGGAATCCAAGACAGCACTGTTTCGTGTTACTCAGTTGAATTTGCTTCACTGGGTCTACTGGATGAATCCAACTGAGGGTTAAGCAACCCTTAATAGTGCTGTCTTGGATTCCCAGTATTAAATATCAAAAACAGCTCGGTGAATTTTGTTTATTTATGTACATTCCAGTTTTTTTGTATTTTTTTTTTTTTTTTTGCCACCTCTGGTTTTAACACATTGGGCTGTGCAAATGAAATGTCTGGAATATGAGTGTCCTTTTCAAATATTTAGAAATATAACAATATCAACATAATCAAAGTAGTCTCTCTATGCATCTGCACACTTCTGCCATCGATCTGCCCATCTGAATCCTGCAGTTTAAAAAGTCAGAATGTTTTAACATACTTATATTACGATTGAAATTTATTAGGAGTCAATACATTTTTACAGAATCTTGACTTCACAGCCATAGTAAAGATGAGGAAGTCCTCCAATTCACGAGCTGTATTTTGTGAGACATAAGAGCTTGCATTATCGTCAAGAGAATAGCACCATGTCTGGTGACCAATGCAGGCTGCTTGTGTTCAACTTCTTGCATTTCTGAGTAGTGAGAGAATTTGTACCTTGTTGGCTAGTGTGAACTCGTGCGTCATCTACGTATCCAGTTTTTTCACCTTTTCTAGAACTGCCAGGCGGCAAATAATAGTGAAGTGGTGGATACCAATCATTTTTGCTATTGCAAGAGCTTTTAAAGAGAGTTTGCCTGTACGATATTGCTAAGGAGCTCATCTAAAATCGCAGAATGTTGATGACTACAGGATTTCCCAGTGCTGTATCATCTTTGTGGAATTTCAAAAACCATCGATGTACATGTTCATTTGTCTTGTGTTCTTCATGCTGTATTTTAAAGGCACTCTGTGCAATAATAGTAAACCTATTAATAGACTTAGGAAAATAGGCATGTATGCCTATTATATGGCAACTTTGGCGTAAAGTTTTCTTATGCTATTTTCATTAAATACAAGTTTTATATATATGCATTACAAGATGTTTGCTTTTACCATACTTCATCAAAAATTTTATCAATTTCTGTTATAAAAACTGATATTAACAAAAATATCCTTTTTTTTTTTTTTAAATTTCTTTAACTTTATTGATTTCAAATAAAAGATCTACAGATATTTCTCCATGAGTGAAATTGCACATTCAAGAGCCTTCCTGTACTCTGCCAGCATATCAATGGTTGCAAGAGCAGTCTGGGTCAACAGTTGAGAAATGTGGTCAATAGATGTTGCGAATGCTTGTCCAATCAGAAAACTGTAGGTCAGATGAAAAGGATCCTTGTCATCTGACCTACAGTTTTCTGATTGGACAAGCATTCGCAACATCTATTGACCACATTTCTCAACTGTTGACCCAGACTGCTCTTGCAACCATTGATATGCTGGCAGAGTACAGGAAGGCTCTTGAATGTGCAAAAGATCTACATTTTTTATTGAGCATCAACACAATGATGTATTGAAAGTTTAGGATCGCCCCAGCAACTTTATAGTAAAATTCTTGAAGTATTTATTCGGATCTGTTCTTAAATTTTAATTTCAGTCTCACTAATGTATTCAAAAGTAAAATTAATATCAAAAAGGTAAAAGAAAGAAGTTAATTTATATTTGCGCTGTAAATAAATTGGTTTAACTATTGTTGACGAGTATAATAGAATATATTTTGCTTTTTGCATTGAACTGATGAAATGATATGGGTGAAACATGCTTGAAAATTATTTCTGAAGTTTTAGAAAATAAGAATGGGTCAATGTCTGTAGCCTGGCTGCCATTTACTGTTGTTTTCATCTAGTTTAAAATTGATTTTTCTGTATCTTACAAATGATAAATGAAGTGAAAGAACTTTTGGTGCTTATATCTAATCCAAAAATATGCTTAATTATTTGACACTTTAAATGCTGTTAACCTAAGTGGCATTTGGTTATTTGGCACTTTAAATGCCATTAATCCAAGGATTTTCTTTGTAATGTAGTACAACTTAACTAAATAAACAACATCGTAATATTTAAATCTTTACTTCTCCTTATGGCGATATGTAATGGCTCGTCAAAGTCCTTTAAATAGGATGAAATATCGCCATAAGGAGAAGTAAAGATTTAAATATTACAATGTTGTTAATTTGTGATAATATTAAGAAGTTGTTAACTTAACTAAATGTTGAGAAGGGAGCAAATCTCACTTTTGAATGAACTACACACTAAGACTGCTGTATGGTGTAACTGATATTAATGGTTGTAATTTAATTTGATTAACCAATTGATCAATCTGTTGTTTTTTTTCTTCTGTCTGAACATTCAGAATATTTTTCTTTGTCTGATCTCTCATCACTAAAATGGCTGAACTGCTTTCCATGAAATTTGGTACATTGCATTTTATTATTATTATTATTATTATTATTATTATTATTATTTTAATGTGTATTTAAAAAATTCTTGTGCTTGGTGTTAGTATTCTTTTCTTTTCTTCGTTTTTTATTCATGATTTAATGTCAAAAACATTGTTTCTCAAACTTACTTCTATTCATTTTAGAATTGAAATATCTTCAAATCTAATATTCAAAACGTAAACTAAGCCAATTTAATTTTCAGTTATTTCAATCTTATATTGAAAACACTAATTGCTTTAATTTCCCTGGTTCAGTTGTTTGTCAAAGGTGATAGCAATTATTGCTTAGAAATGGATCGTTGCATCTCGTTAGTATTAGTAGCCATTGCAAGATACCTTATATAAGACGTTGTTTTGCAAGTTATTCTTTTAGTCAGTTCCTTTTTGTTTTGTTTTTTACCTTCAATATTTTAGGTATTATACACAGCATTGTAGACACACTGTTGCAGAACATATTTCGTTCTTGATTTTCTGTGAAAAACGCGACTTTAGAAATCTGGGATTGTTTATTTATCTTTATCTGTTTTTAATAATCAATAAATTAATTTGTGGGGCTCATATAAAAGATGAAACTTTATTCCTAAATTGTTCATAAATTGTAAATTTGAAATGTCAATATGTAAGTTTTGCTGACGCTTGATGCTAAATAAATAGAAGAGTTTAGAAAGCAATTGATATTTTTATTTCCTAGACAGTTTCTGAGTACCACAACAAGAATATTGATTTGAAAGATATATTGTATACTCAACTTACGAACTTTTGATTTTATCAAGAATTATTGATACCAATTTTGAAAATGTTTCCTCTTAATATGTCTGTACATTTTATTAATGAAAAAGATAATGTTGTGGAAAGTATTTAAAGATTAACAATTACAATGATTGTTATTGATGTATTAACTTTTTGTAAATATTTTTATTTATATTTTCAAAATTTAATAATTTGGAAAATTACTTGGTTTGTCAGAGAAGTTAAATTTATTTTACACATTTCTGCAAAGGTAAATTTGTTATTTTTTAAAATTATGTGATTAATTTTAATGAGAGAATTTTTATATTAAATTGATTTTCACGATTAGCCAGAAAATTGATCACACGTTTTGTTTTAAATGATGTTTTCCTTATCATATTTTTTTTTTTTTTTTTTTTTTACAGAAAACTAAAATATTTGTTGGCCATCTTCCCGAAACCTGTAGTAAAGGTGAACTTGAAAATTTATTTTCGAAGTTTGGAGTTGTCACGGAATGTGATATCATCAAAAATTATGCATTTGTGGTAAGTATAACTGCTGTTATTAATTAAGCTTAAAAATTACTTGGTATTTAAAACTATAATTATTTGGTTAGGGTTTTTTTTTTTTTTTTTTGTATGGTAGTTGTTAGTTTTTTGTTAAGCGCATTCATGAAGAACCAAGATGCATTTTTGGATATGTTGAAACTACCAGAGTGGCTTTAATATTACTTGGTTTACAATTTTTTTTCTTATGGTATCCCCAGGCTCCTTGTTAAAAAAAAAAGGTAAATGCAGTGAAAATGTAAGAATTTAAATTTGCGTCATTCCACGTCAGATCACCTGATGAGTCCACCACACCAACACAGATTTTCATGAAAATTTATTTGCATGTAAGATAACACATTCTGCAAAATATAGAATTTTTAGGTTAAATATATTTATATTATATATGAATTTTTGAAGTTATTAATTGTTTTAGATGCTGCGCCCCTTGTTTTACGTATTTTCTTGAATACCTCATCTCCTAATCAATCAAATGGAACCAAATTTGGTTTTCAAGGTAATTTTTATGCTGAATCCAAAAATTTCAATGAAAGTAGTCTATAACTAATAATAATGGAAAGTATGTAAACATTTAGGACAAAATTTAAATGGCCATGTGGGATCACATTTAAAAATTTATGATTTTAACCCAAGTCTGAAAAAGGTCTAAAGAAACTGGGGGGAAAAAAATCGCAAACTTGGTATTCTTATCGAATCACGTAAAAAAATATCCAACAATTATTACTTTGTCACTGCATATTTATTTAGTAAGTTCAAGTTACCCCTTAATTTAGTCATAACTCTTTTAAGCAGTAACACTCACTTAAAGCCAGGAACAACCCATATTTTCAAACTTGAAAATTCACCCGTTTCAATTGCCAACTACAAGCAGTGTACTAATTTAAAATGTTATTGAAAAAAATACAAGCACTTTAATTAACTTCATTTTCATTTCCTTTAATAAAAACGTTTTACTTAGGTTTTAATTAAAATACTATCAAATAGAAATTTATTTATTTATTTATTTTGACAATAAAAAATAAAATACTAAACTGCTGTTATTATACAGTGAGTTCTGCAGATTTCTACAATATTAGCTAATAGTTAATTGCAGAATTTGTAAACAAAAAAATTGAATCCTGCGATTAACTATTAGGTGATGATAAGAGTTATTCAGAACAAAATATCTGAAGCACTCCATTTTTTTTTTTCCTTTCTTTTCAAAATAAGTTCTGTTTTGGTTTTGAATAGTACAATTCTGAAGGGAGGGAATGACTTTTACTTTCTGTTTAAGAGGGTTTGGTATTTCCCACATTTACTTTGTTTGCAAGGGTTTGGGGAAACTCGCCATTCTTTGAACCAGCCCCAATGCAAAAGCAGTTGCTCAGTGTTCATTTGAAATCCTTATAAACACCGAATGTCACAGCACAACTTAAGAACTGTTAGATTGAATTGTTTTGATGAATTAAAGGATGAAAAAGAACTAACGCTTTTAAGGTCTGGGTTGTCTGACTTTTCTGCCACCAGTTCAGTTTGTCACCACCACCAAAGATTGCTACTCTTCAGTATGAACAGTTACAAAGAAATGGTTCTAACACATTTAACAAACATAGAAAGAACATTAAGAAAGGTCTGAGATAAATTACACTTGCAGTTACAAAAGTCCACACAGGTTGTGCCGTTTACAACAGTTTGAAGCCTGGTGAGAAATTGTGTGCTTCATGTAGACTGCTGTAGCAGTCCTGTACGACTGTCCGATAAATCAGAGGCTGAATCCCTTATGGACACTGGTGAACTGAATGAATGTATTAAAAAATTGGGCTGTATGCCGGTAAAGTTACATGCAATAAATAAGAAGAGCCGAGTTGTGTATGCAAAAAAATTGCTCAACTAATTGATATGCCAAGTACATCGCTAATACCATCAACACCTGAAAAACAATGAGCTACAACCTGGCACAAAGGTGACTGTTATTGGTTCATCTTTGATTGCAAGTTTTAACACAGATAACATGCGTACAGCAGTATATGTTGCTGTCGTGTGCGATGATCATTCACGAGTGCAGCAATGAGGAAGAAGACATGTTGTTCAACTTTTTGAGGAGAAATGAATCAACAAATATGCTGGTGTAACGTGCTCCATTCCATTTATTCATGTCCTGGGCACATTACCAACTCCAGATCTGCATGGGCTAAGTCGTCGGCAATACAAGTACAACAACAGTATTTTAACAGCAATTGCTAATGGGGATGTTCACGCTGCCTGGATTCGAGACTGAAAAAAATCACGTGATGCAGGTACTCATGTTTTTAACTCCTTCCTAAAAACTGCTGAATTTCAGATATTCATTAATTGAAAAAAATTTAAATTGAATTTCAGAACTTTTTTGTCGAATCACCTTCAAGGTCATTGTGAAGAAAACCAATTGATTTTATAAATAAATAAATATTTAAGCTTTATTTAAGTTCAAATTTCAAACGTTAATTCATTAGGCAATTTTGAAGTAATTTGCAGATGTAATAATGGTATACAGATGCTTCATTAGAACTTATAAACAGAATGTAATTTTAACATAATTTTAATACCTCAAAAGGGAAATAATAATTCAAAGCCTTTGCTATTAATTTTCTCATTACTGCAGTAAATTAAGATATACTTTTTCTATCGCATTATAAGCATTACCAGTCCCTTCATTGGGAGTATGTTCTTAAATTGAAATTATTAAATAATACAAATTACATTGATAATATGACATGAATTGTTTGAACATTTACAAACTTTTTTCCTGCATTCTAATATTGAATATATATATGGAACATTTTTAGAAATTAAAAAAAAAAAAATGAATCATTATCAATATTGATAAATCACATTTGCAAAAAAAAAAAAAAAAAACATATGACCGAAAATTTAAAAAAAATTAAAAGAGGGAAGCTTATTTTAATCATATTAATGAAAATATGTAATGAAGGAGACTTATAGTAATACATAAGTAAGACTTATAATAATCTTGCATATTTTTTTTTATTTTATTTTTTTTCTGCTTTATAAGGAATAATAAAAATAGAAAGGAATTTGGGCATTTGGTTTAAGTAATACATATGTGACTTCAATATGTAGAATTATAATGTATAGAAATTCCATAGATAATAATAATAGCATAAATATAAGGTGAGCAAAATGAAAAATAAGTGAATTCATAAAGTAATAATTTTTTATTATAAACTCATATTAGTTAAACTGGTGCTTGAAAGGGATCAGGTGATGTTAGAGCAAACTGTGCTTTCAAATCATTCCTTTTAGCTTTAGAAGTCAGAGTTTACATTAAATCAGTTACTTTTATCTTAGTAGGAAATCATGAAATTACATCTTATTTTTAATTAAACAGCTAAGTTATTTTTGGAGGAATTTGAAAATAAAGCTAACAATGTCACGAAGTTTCTACTAGAAGGCATTGGAGGGTTAACCTTACATCACGTGACAGTGACATCACGAAAAACATCCCCATTGCTGGAAAAGGTTCAAAGGTTAAAAGTGCATCCCAACAGTAAGTGCTTAGGACACTTTGTGAAGTACTTTAGATAGATCTAGTAAATTTATGAAATTCTTTCTGTATTGAAGTCCTTTTCTTCTAGAGCGATGTAAAAATACGAAAACTTTTTACGATTTTTTTTTTCTCCCAAGCTCAGGAGAAAAACACCAACTTGGACTATTTTTTTCAGTTACTTTAGGACTTGGGTTACAATCTCAAATTTTTAAATGTGACCTTACATGGCCATTTAAATTTTATCTAAATGCTTACATGCTTTCCATTACCACAAAACTGTTAGTCCTAGACTAATTTCTTTGGAATTTTTGGATTCAGCATAAAAAATTACCTTGGAAAACCAAATTTGATTCCATTGATAGATTAGGAGATGAGGTATTCAAGAAAATACGTAAAATGAGGGGAGCGCCATCTAAAAAATTTAGTAACTTCAAAAATTCATATTTCGGCGAGTATTTAACCTAAAAATCCCATAGTTTTCTGAATGTGTTCTCTTATATGCAAATGAATTTCATGAAAATCTGTGATGGTGTGGTGAACTCATCATTTGATCTGACATGGAATGGCCCATTTGATTTGTGAATTATTTGGAAATAAAAAAATGGTAATTGCCAGTATTTCGTAGACTGAGAAATCAATTTAGCTTATACTTTGAACAAATATCTTCATTCTAGAAATGTATTATTCTTGTATTAAGAAAAGATGATAATTGGCATTTAGAATCATAAGTAATTCCAAATATTTTCAGCCTTTTGTGTATAAATGTTGGTGATTTCACAAAAAGATAACATAAATTTTGAGACAAAGTTCAGTTAATGGGGAATGAATGGTTAATTCTGAAGTCTTGTTCACCTACGAATGCATTCCAAAATTGTTTTAATTTTGTAAATTCTTTTAAAATTCATGCTTGAACTTCTGATATAGTTCCAATTGGATAGCATTTCGTTATCTTGCTAGATATTAATTTTGATACCTCTTGTTTCCTTAATGTGACTAGTGTCATATCATTGTAGCTCTTGAACACAACCATTGAGACAAAAATTCTCATCTAACTTATGAATTGATTACTATGTATGCTGTACAGTTCAAAATATTACTTAATATTTTGAGTAATCAACTTTTAATGTTTTATCCCAAAGTTAATATCAATCTTGCTACTCTGGTTTTGAATGGATGTTGAAATCACAGCTCTGTGTTAAAGCTTCTTATAAAAGGTAGTTAGAACACTAATTGCATTCAGGCTGTGGTTGCCCTCTGAGAACTGCTACTTGGAATGTTAGTATTGCTGTGTCTGTGGTTATGTGAACATTTAATGATGAATCCCGAAAATACATTATGGGTGTTAAAAATAAATTATAAATTACCTATTATAAATTTTCGGTTGATCCTAATTATGGTATGAAAATAAGTATTTATGCTTAGTCGATTAGTCCTTGCTGAGATTCATATTGTGGATGTAAAAGCTTGTTTACTGTGTGGGTGGTAGATATTTGAGGTGTTATCTGTTGCCGTCCCTTTTTGCAGGTGTATTGAGGCATGAACTTGTTACCTGAAGCCATGCTTCATAAATAGCCGTCCTATCGCTGTATGGTGATACATGGTCTTCCCCGTCCTTGTTGTGTGCGTTTGACCTTCCTCAAACCTAGTGGCACCTTTTGTGCACTATGGTGTTTGGATTGTGGACGATACTACAGTCCCTATGCTGAATAAAGATCCTCCCAGAATGCAACGTAGCTTATAGATTGAGCTTTCCTGGCCGACCGCTAACATTGGAAGAGAAGAGGTCGCTTCTCTTCTCTTTCAATGTTAGCGGTCGGCCAGGAAAGCTCAATCTATAAGCTAGGTTGCATTCTGGGAGGATCTTGATTCAGCGTAGGGACTGTAAGGACTACGTCTATGTAACACAAGCCAGCTTCCTTAAGCCCGATGATTCTTCCACACTCAAAGTCGGTTAACTCTTGGAAAGGCTGTCGATGTCTGCGTAAGAGTATCTTTAGCAGTTTAGAACTATATTCACAATATTTGGTCAACTAGGAAGCTTTGGTAGCAGTTATCTGTGTTCATCTGCTCTGCACCTATATCAGTTCCTGCCTGTCTGATCACTTTGATCAGTCTACAAACCTAATCATGTACATACACTGCCGCTTTCCACATTTTGTGATATTTGCTTAAAAGCTTTTCTTTAAGTGTATTAGCAAGGAAGAAAAATCATGTTATTTGCTATTTCATTTTAGCCTACTTAAAAGGTTGAGGCTAAACCTTCCTTCCCATTTTTTAACTAAAGAAGACAATCTAGAATATTTATTAAATTTACAATAAAATTGTTTATTAACAGTTGCTCCTCAACTGCTTTGACTAAAAGATTGTACATGTTATTCCTGAACAGGCCATTCTTGCATGGCCTATTGGTTTAGGCAGCGGCCTCCATAAGGCAGATGTGTCATGTTCAAATCCCGATAGCGGCATCAATGTTTCCTTTTCTTTCCTGTGTTTGTTAGCCTGTTCTTCACTTTCTCTTTGGCTCTGTTGCCATTTCTTAATGGCTTACTGAGGAAGCCATAGAATGCATACCTCTGTGCTTGGAGATTGCACGTGAAAAAAAATCCTAAACAACTTTTCTTATCCCATATACAGGGTGATTCACTCAGGACTGAACACTTTATTATGTGGCATATAAGATGAGCACGAAATGTGAACAGAATGATTCTTTCATGACTAAGCAGCCAACATGCATCATTTGAAAAAATGCCTCCCCGCCAGCTGGGCATTGACTGGTGTGCGGTGTTCTGTTGCCGCATCATTGAGCCAATTTTTTTTGAAAGACACTGTGACTACCAACCAATACTTGGAAATCTTAATGAGTTTGTTAACCAGCTTGATGATCAGGAACTTGCAGATGGTTACTTCAATAGGCGGGTGCAACTTGCCACACTTTCAATAAAAGCATGGCAGAAATTCATAGTTTTTCCAGGACAGGATTAACTAAGACCTATGACCGCTTAGGTCTCCCGATCTGACACCCCCAGATTTCTTTCTCTGGGAACTTTTAAAAGGCAAGCTTTATGCCCACAAGCCCAGGTTGATTGAGGAAGTGAAAGACAACATCAGACATGAACTTGCTGTAATCGATGTCGCTACGTAATGACCCATTCTACAGTATGGAGCGTTAGGTAAATATGTGTGTGGACGCTGGCAGTGGAAAGATCCAGCATCTTCTCTGAGACATTCCTATTTGTCATGTACCAAGGTACATTTTACATAAAATATTATTCAAATGTGACTTTGCAATCATGAGTAAATTACAAAAATAAAGTGTTCAGTATCGAGTGAATTATCCTGTAGTTTCCATTGTTCAGCCTTCCCTTAGAAACTTGTAATGCACAAATTTCAGTCAATAAAATCAATTGCTGTTTGTAAAATGGCTGAAAAATGATTGAAATTATCACCTGAATATAGATGACATTTGGTGATAATGGAGATGGCAGCATAACTTTGTGATATGTCATCCATTTCAGCTTAACAGGCTGTGGTTCTGCAGTTCTTTATTTCATCTGATATTGTGCAGTAAAGTAATTGTGAACATCCTGAATATCATCCAAGAAGGCTGTGTCAGAATTGTCAACTAAGATCTCAAGACTACTTCAGATGTTCTTATCAGTTAACTATTAGTTTAGTTTTACACCTCCCTTAACCTATGGATTACATCATGTTTTGGAATTGGCTTCTGCTTACAGTTAAAGAGAAATGATGAATTTAATGCTTTGTTGCTAGTTAAAGGTCAGATGTATATTATTTACTTATTTATTTTTTTAATTTTTAGATAGTTCCAAATTTATATAATAGTGGACATGGCTGTTGATAAGTGAAAATTAAGCCAAATTACTTGCATATACTTGGCCTTAATACAGACATTATTTGTTGTCTAGAAGAATTATTTGTATTGAGATGGAAAAAGAATGTGATGTATGAATGATATCTTTATCTTGTGAAGAGACCTTGAGTTGAAAAATAGACATTTTTCTTGTTTCAGTTGTGTAGTGTTTTTGTTTTTCTTCAGTCTATGGATATATTTTAATTTTTGGATATATATATATTATTAATAAAGACTTTGGTGGAAATTCTCATCTCTTATATTTTCCATAATATTTAGGTTTTGCTTTTTGTTTTAATTTCTAGCACATGAGTACTGAAGAAGAAGCCCAAGCAGCTATTGAAGGATTAAATGAATATGAACTAAATGGTTCCAAAATCAGTGTAGAGGTAAAGTCAAATGTTATTGTTTTGAAAATTCTACTTGTGACTTATAATCTTCTCTAAAATTAAATCTTAGATTAAAATCCTGCAGTGACAGACTAGCTTATCATTTAATAGTTTGTAAGAATTACAATATAAAAACCAATTGATCAGTAGTTGCAGTGGAATGTGAAATACGAATGGTGTTTTAACATGTGTTCATTAAAATTAAAAGCAGAAAAATATTACACACAAGTTCAGCAAATGTTACAGTTTAAAACTAAAATTACAAGGAATGCTACTAGTTTCATCTGCAGTTGCAGACATCATAAGGAAGTGAAACATTAAACATTGGTTTTTACATGGGAAGTGAGGAGAGGAATAAGTTGAAATGATTGGAGGGATGCAGTCAAGTGCTGCCGTCGTCCCATTCACCTATTGAATGGAAACTTCACTCATTGTCGGCAGCTCATATAAAAGGGGGGAGGGTATTCATACAGTGGATTCAATCCTGGGAATTTCAGCATCAGGCTGTTGCTGTATCAACAGAGCTATCACTGACAACTGACTTTTGCTATTGCATTTCTGTCATTTAAGCTAATAGAGGAAATCCAATGAAAACAGTATCAGTATCTCCAATCATATATACATTAAGTATTTCATGTTTATTTTCTCACAGAAGGCATTAAACTCCATGATATACAGGATATGTTGTCTTCTTGTCAGTAAATTAGCATACTAAGGATTGTTCAAAGAATATTTATAATTAATTCTTTTCTAGATATTGTTTTATACACTCATGGACAAAAAAATTAGCGCACCAAGAAGGAGTCGTCAAAATGAAACGAAAATTTACATACGTAATGACTACTATGATATAAGTAAATGATAAGAAAATCAAAGAAAAAGGATCATTTATTTCAGAGAAAAAGGCAAAAGAACGGAGGAGTTAATACTCCGTTGGACCCCCTCTAGCGCGAATGCACGATGCGATACGATCGGGCATTGAGTCATACAAGTTCAGTATGATGTCTTGAGACATTTCGTTCCATATTTGCTGTAACCTTGCCTCTAGTTCGTTCAAACTCGTGGGGTGCCCAACTCGTCGTCCCAAATGATCCCAGATATGCTCGATTGGAGAGAAATCTGGGGATCGGGCAGGCCAAGGAAGGGTAGTAACAGTGCGGAGACAGTCTTGTGACACCCTTGCCGTATGAGGCCGAGCATTGTCTTGTTGAAAAATGGCTCCTGGGAGCCGTTGCACAAGTGGCAACACATGTGGTTGCAGGATGTCATGAACATACCGCTGGGCTGTCATGGTGCCACGGAACAATACTAGGGGTGACCGTGTATTGTAGGTAATGGCACCCCATACCATCACACCAGCTGTGGGAGCGGTGTTTCGCTGTACAGCGAAGGCAGGATTGAAGCGTTCACCACGGGCTCTCCACACACGAACACGATTGTCATCACTGCCGAGATTGAAACTGGATTCGTCGCTAAAGTCGACCTGGTTCCTTTCCGCTGCAGTCCAGTTTCCTCGTGCGCGGCAAAACTCCAAACAGAGGCGTCGATGGGTGGGCGTCAAGGGCAGCACACGTAATGGGCGCCGCGATACCAACTGTCCTTCAGCCAGGCGCCTTCGTATGGTTCGAGAAGACACAGCGGCCCCTAGTGAAGGTGCTACCTGTGCCTGGATGGCGGCCGATGAAGCAGTTGGCTGTATGCGTGCGTTTCTGACTATGTGGCGGTCTTCACGACGACTGGTCTGTTGAGGGCGTCCTGAGCCTGGTCTTCGTGTACATGACATCTCTCGGGTCCAATGGTCCCAACACCTCCTCACAATACAATCAGAGCGGCCTAATTGACGAGCTACTCGCCTAGCTGACCACCCAGCTTCCATCATCCCGACGATTCTCCCTCTCTCAAACTGCGACAACTGCGTATACTGTCTTCGAACATGGCGTAATGGCATGTCTACCTCAGCTCTTCCTTTGTAAATGATTCAGCACACTCAAACAAGCTTTGGTTACCTGTTTTATACTCCACAGAGTACGATGTTCAACGCCCTCTACCGGCTATACGTAATGCGACATCACGCTGCATTTCTAATCATTTGCATATCTCCCCGACATGTACCTTCATTGCAAGTTTCGTTACGATCCCGCAATTATTTCTTGGTGCGCTAATTTTTTTGTCCATGAGTATATTTATGATGGAAGTCTGTAATAGAACAAATGAATGTTGAATTAAAACCTCATCCTTCACATAGCTACAGGAAAGAATAGAAGTTAATTCTTAGAAAGAATAGAAGTAAATATATTTAATCGTTTAATAAAAATGGAATATTACATGGTAGAACGTTGAATTCCAAACAAAACTTGAAGTTCTATTTGTTAATTTATTTATTTTTCTTTTACAGCAATCAACCAGTTCTGGTCGCATGTCAGGAGGAAGAGGACGTGGCTCTAGAGGGCAAGTTTTTTTATTTAGCAGGATTAGTTTAATATAAGGATGAGAAACAAAACCTTTAAGTTTTAGTTATTATACTGAGTGAAGCAAATAGAAGATTATTTGTGATCTCATCAGATAGAGGAAGCTAATATACTAGGAAGTTTTGTTTTGGTGTAAGAACTGGCAGAGATTGATCAGAAGGCTGGGTTATACAGTTATGA
The DNA here is from genome assembly GCA_023159025.1 of Thereuonema tuberculata. Lineage (NCBI taxonomy): Eukaryota > Metazoa > Arthropoda > Chilopoda > Scutigeromorpha > Scutigeridae > Thereuonema > Thereuonema tuberculata. The sequence continues at coordinate 100,492,899 of JAFIDM010012231.1, forward strand.
TCATAAGTAAATCATACAGGGTATTTCAGAAATAATGATACTATTTGATAAGGATGTCATAGGTCATTCCATGTCAAATCAATAATGTCCTCAATCTCACATCTTTTGATGTTTTGGGAAGTTTGGCCATACATAAAGAAGAAGAAATGTCTTTGAACAACATTAAACAATTTTATTGTGATGAACTGTTAAAAGAATAATGCCTAGTAGAAAAGACTGTCTCAATGAGAGTAGATGAAAACAAGTGTCATGTTCAAAAACGACTCACAGCTGAAAATATTTCCCAAATCTGCTGAAAATTTTCTTCTGCAGCCACTGATTGTTTAATATTCTGTTGTTGTAAATATATGCATACATTATTGATCCTGGGAATACATAGTTTTTGGGTTCTGGATGATGAGTTTTGAATAGCATGTAAGCCTCTTTTAAGAGTACATAGTAAAAGTCGTTTTTGAACATGGCCTTGTTTTCATATACTCTCATTGAAACAAAGTTTTATCTCCCAGATGTTATTTTTTTTAACAGCATCGTCCCAATAAAATTGTTTAATGATGTTCAAAGATGTTTCATCTTGATTGGCGCTTCATCCAAAGCAAGTAAACTATCATTTAATGATTTCATAGCTGTTAGCAGCTGCTAAAACCTCACTTGTCTTCTCCTGAAATATCAGTGTTCTCTTCAGACTGGATATTTTCAGGTGTTGCATATAACGCATCTCACCAAACAGCTTACAGCATTTACCACAAATTTAGCTTTTTCATGTAAATCTGGAAAAAGTTCCCACATCTATAATGTAACAGACCTAAAATTCTTTCTTACATTACCATGCCTTTAGTACTTAATTGATTACAGCACATAGCAAATATACTCATTTCAGTGTCACTTGAGATATATTAACGGTCAGGAAGCCCTTATATCTCTTCAATTCACTGCAATCTTCATCTTGAACAATCTTCATCCTGCAAAAATAGGAGCAGAAACTTACATTTCTGATGTGACATGCAAGTCAGAACATGCTTCAGTATATAAATAGTAAGGGAATTACTGTAAATGGGAATTCCTGTTTTCTGAATCTTACACAACTCCTGATGCCATTGGCATCCCATCTTCCAGTTTGGTACAATTAAAGAGTAATAGTACATATACAACATAATGTTTTGTTTTGTTTTTTGAAAGAAAAAAAATCCATTTTTAAGAAAATGACCACCATATTTTGATTACTATGGCCAAAACAATTTTTTGTCCTAATGTAGGCAAATAATATGTCATCTGAAAGAGCTATTCAAGACCTTTCCAAAGACATCTCAGTCACATCTGTAGGTGTCCTTATTACCGAATTATTAAAAGTTCAAGTTGCCATGGAAGTGCAAAAAAATGGTTGAAATCGTAAAATTTGCACCCCTATATCTTGGTAAATACAGTAGATATGGACCTGCAATTTTGCATAAACTCATATCTCGGGTGGCCCTTTAGGAAAGCCAAATTTCACAAAAATCAGAAAATGTGAGGTTGAAAAGTGTCTCTTCAAAATTGGTTGATTTCACATGGAATATCCCTCACATCAGAATGGTGCAGAGTACAGTAAAATCAGATGGAAAGTGAAATAGTCGAGTTTAATGAGTGGAGGCTGTAATTCTGGTGTTGACCAGAAGAGAGAAGTGTAGGTCAAGATGGTGATGTAACATCAGAATGCTTACTATCTTCTGGAATATGTAAGGAAAAAATAGTTGTGATGATGCAGCGATATTTTTTTAACGAGATTTGGATTCTTGGCATTGGGGAAAATGAATATCCTTTTGATGGTGTCACAAATTTGAAACTGAAGAGGATGCTTATGCAAAATGAAACCACCCGTACCTAATACCCTGGTTTCACGGGAGAAGAAGTCGATATGTAAAACTAGTTCAGTCCTGTGACGTGTGTTTCTGACGTATTCCTAAACGAATTATCCTACCGTGAGTGATTTCACGGAAGAAGAAGAAAAACCAGTTTTTTGCAATGCATCCTGGGATCGAGTTGTTGTGCAATGCATCCTGGGACTGTGCTAAACCAAAAAGGCGCCAACCAGCAAAGTTATTGTTTCGCAGCAAGGGCAAAAACAAACGTTTGTTTTTATGTTTATGATATTGCAGCTCCAGAGGCTCGAAAATATCAATTTTTAATTCCGTATTAAATTATCAATTTTGTTCTTGATTTCCTCGCTGTTTTTCTCTATCTTGTACGATTCATTTAATTCTATCTTCATTTTTTTTATAAATTCGACGATTTCGCTGCATTCGCCTCAGATTATCAATATTTTCTCACCACATTTCCAGTAAAATTAAGTTTCACCTTCACTCCATTCTGTATATTGTTTTCATTGAGGCGTGTTGGGAACGATTGCTGCCATGTTGGAAACGACTCTATTCGGTATAACTACTTGTAACAACTCGGACAGCGCTACCGACTTCCGCCCTGGCTGGTCACGTGGTGCTCAAAAACGAGAAAATGCCAAGAATCCAGTTTTTAGTCGTTCCTTGAAACCAGGGTATAAGGTGGAGATGATTGAGGCAGTGGGGCAAATTTATGGAAGAAACTTCTGGAAGTTTACATATTATGCCATCCTCGAACATAAGTTTGGCGAATTCTCAGAAAACGATTGAGGGTGAAGCCTTACAAGCTACAGTTGCTGCAAGCTTTAAAATCGATTGACAAAATAGCTCTCAAACAATTCAACAGTCACATGAGGATATGCTAGAGGTTGACGGCTTTGCTGACAAACTGATTTTTTTCACGACGAAGCTACCTTTCGTCTTTCTGGCAAGGTCAATGGACACAATGTACACATCTGGGGCACTCAGAAACTGGGATTATATAAACTGAAAGTGTTTTGTGCCGTATGTGTGGTCCTATCTTTTTTGCTGAGCTGTCCATTACGGGTACATCATACCTTGAAAATGCTGCAGCAGTGGCTTATGCCCCAATTGGAGGATGACTACCACGATTTCTGTTTTCATCATTACGGTGCACTCACACACTACCATAATTCCATCCTTGTATATATCTCAACCACATGTTGCCAAAATGTTTGATTGTTTGAACCATCTTACTGATGTGTTGGCCACCACGCTCCCCAGATTTGATGCTGTTTGGCTTTCTCCTGTGCTAATACGTCAAGGACACTGTTTTTGTGCCGCCTCTCCTTGCAAACTTGCAGAACACTAGCCTTAGTGTAAAATAAAATTATCACTTGGTTGCAGCAAGTGTGGCAGGAACCCCATTATCAGTTGGCCGTATGCCGAGTGATCAAAGGCTGACATATCGAACATCTGTAAGGTAACTAATAAAACTTGGAATACTTCCTCTGTCCATCTGTACCTCTTTCTTTTACTGTACTCTGCAACATTCTCAAACAATATCCTAATCAAATAGTACCATTGTTTCTGAATTATCCTATATTATTGCACAGCCCTTTGAATTACCCTTTAAATTCTTGAAGGGCAATTCAAAAAATAATAGGGGAAAAAAAATCACTAGATTCACATTGGGTGGATGCAATTTGTCTGTGAAATTTTACTACATGCAGAATGCTGTCATTGGGTGATGTAAAAACAATTTTAAAAATGCTCTTCGGGGTATTGTGAAGATTAGCCATTGAATTGAGTAGTTACAAATAAGTAAAACAAAATTATAGCTACCATAGAAAATTCAGGTGAATAATAAATGGTTTTATTACTTTTACTACAATATCTATAACTTAAATGATTGTTAATGTATATTCCTTTTGTTTTCAGGCGAGGCCGAGGAGGTGGCGGCTCAATGAGGATGAGTCGCTTTCCAATGAGAGGTCCTCCGTCACTGCCCCCTGGCCCCCCAATGTTTCGAGACAGGTTCTTTAACTCTGGTATGCGGGATCGTATGAGACCTTATCCGGATCCTTACGGCCGACCACTTCCCCCTCCCATGCCACCATCTCGCCTCTACGAGCGACGATCCCCATTTGGTGGTGGTGGAAGAATGCTTGGAAGTGACTTTGGTGACTTCAATTCTAGGCCATCAAATGGTGGACCTGGGTAAGTTAAATTTTATTTTATATAAGTACTATTTAAAATGATATGTCGGGTTGTTATCTACTCTAATTTCTTTCTTTTAATGATATTTTTTTTCCCCCCTGCCTATTGAAAACCTACAGAGCTCATTTTGTTTAAATTATTAAAGAAGAAAATCACAAGAAAAATTTCCCCTAGAAAGTCTTATTCAACACTTAGTTCAGCAAGTTCTTTTTTTTTTTTGGGGGGGGGGGATATTTGTGTTGTATTCTCCTTTTGCTAATGTCCAAATCACACAATCCTAGTTTTCTTTACAGTTCTGATCATTGACACTGATATAGAAGCCCTTTGATCGTGTGGTTTGCCAGTTTTATCATTGAAATGTCTTTAGGACTTTCTCTAAAACTTAGCTAATTTCAGTCAAAAGTCATTAGTGAGCACCAATCGTGGTCGGTGAAAATGTGAAATGTCAGTAACAAAACAGAAACGCCTCTACTTTCAGCTGAAACTAAATATTTCCAAGGTTAATACAAATTAAGTGTCGCAAACAATTTTCTTTCAAGAATAAACATTTTTTATTTTTTTTTTTTTTACAGAAATGAATTTATCCTATGCATTAGAATGTGCAACTGTCTATTTCTTGTTGAAGGGAAATGGTGTTCATAAAGGACTGGGGGAATATTTGTCTCTCTCCAAAAACTCAACTTGAAGTGCAAATGCACCTTGCATCTGCTTAAATAGTAAGAGATCTAAAATACAACTTACATGCACTTTTGAACTTGCTAAATTCATTTGATTTTCTACGGAAATTGCATTGCTTAAATGCAGCTGTAATTCGCAAAGATAAATGAAAGTCAGAAGTTTTATTGTTCTTCACTAATTGATTTTAGGCTTTAAAACTACCAATCGTACACATCCAATTTCTTTAGCATAATGCGATTTGAAATATTGAAGACCAATTACAGAACAATGCTATTTCAGTAAATCAAAAGATTGACCAAATTTAGGATCATGTGATTTGGCCATAACCAGTTATTATTTAAAAAAAGGCGTATGACACTTTTGGGATCTCAGGAAGTAAAGCTCTCGGTTAATCCTGATCAACGAGATGAAGTTGAGGTCACATAACTGCCGGGGAACGAAATCTGATAGTCATTTTTCAGGGGGTTATCTGAACCCTAGGACCATCTGAATGAAAATTCCCAACCTCTGCCAGGGATTGAATCAGTCTCCACAACTTTTAGTCAAATGTTGTTCCACTTGCGTATCCTCTTTTAAGATTGTGAGGATTTAGACTAAGTTTGTGAACACTGCTGATAAAACTTCTCACAAAGAGAAGTTTATGACTTTTTCAGTTAAAATCAAATCAAAACAATTTCCAATGAATGTTGAAATAATAGGAATTAATGGTGTGTAACAACGACAACTTTTACAGTGATTTGCAATTCAAGCAGTGTAAACTGAAATGAATTAGGATTTATACTTAATTGCTTGTGGTGTATAGATAGTTCATGAATTGCTTCATGTGATATCTTTTACAAGAACAGTCTGAAATGAAACAATTGTTTCTGGAGTTTTCTAGTGTGGGTAATATGAAGGTTGAGAAAGCAAACGGTAAAAGATGATTCCCTAAATTGAATTGCTTCTTTGATCAAAAACACAGTTTAAGGTAGACAGCAAGACAGTGTGTAAGCCAAATGTCTTTATGGGGCTTCATGTTTTCTTCCAACGAAGAAAATTAGAAGAGATGTAAGTTGTCAATAGAGTTATTAAAGCTAGGGTCCCATTGATGCGTCTCAACAGCAAAGGTATTGAGGTCGGATGCAGTGCCCCAGGCCATGTAACAGAGCTGTATGTTACTGAATGAAATGGATATTGTCGTAGAGACCATCAGATGAATGCTCTGCACAACTCCACACACACTTTGTCAATGGATTCCTTTTCTGTGGCCGTAATAGCTTTTTTACGAGAGCAATCAGAAAGGGAAACATTAATTGGCCTATAATCTTTTAATACCAATGGCTATAATCCTTGCCGGGCAAGGAAAAAAAAGCAGATTTTCGTTGAAATTCAAACATACTGTGATATCTGGGAAATTCCAATTTCAGGATACAGCTCGAAGCGATTTATAGCCATTATAAATATAGCTTTTATTCATTAAAGCATTAAAAATTACCATTTCTGAGTCAAATGTCACTTTGCTATATTGTGAATGTGACCCGATTAAAAAAAAACAAACAATAAACATAAAAATAAAAATATATTCTCAGCTGGCTTGAAAAATGTTTTGAATCCCTTTTTCCATTTCTCTATTTTTTTTTAATACTTTAAAAGATTATATCTGTAAATGACCGGTAATTTAATAACTTAATGGCTGTAATCCGTATCAGGCACATCAAAAGGGAAAGGAAAGAAAAGCAGATTTTCTTAGAAATTCAGATATACTGGGATGTCCGGAAAAATTCCAATTTCGATATACTTCGAAAAAGATTTATAGCCATTTTTAATATAGCTTTTATTCATTAAAACATTAAAAATATCCATTTCTGAGTCAAATGTTACTGTGCTAGTTAAATTTTCTTATGAAACACAATTTTTGATTCTACAAAAAATACCGTAAAATTATTTTGATGTTAATAATTTTGTATCTTTATGAAAATGTTTTATTTTTATAAATTACTGTAACAAATGCAAGCATTTTCGCATTTTTTTAATTTTTTTTTAATATCTGTTTCCACAAATAAGTCAGAACGCTATTTATTTCGATATTTTTGCTACAGAAAGCTAGGGAAACTTGTTCGGACGTAATGATTGGTCTCCCTTGCATCCAATGCTTCCCTGTCCCTAGAAGCAAAGGGACGCAGCACAATTTTCGTCATCAAAGGCAGTTGAGATGCGTCCATCCCCATTGAAAAACAAGGCCACATGGATCTAGGGAGTGGAGTATGCTTTCCTGGATGCAATGCTATGCGTCGGAAGACACATCTACCTTAAGAACCTTTGTCATGACAGTTGTAGGTCTAATACTACTCCCTGTCCATTTATCATGTACATACAAATCAAAATTATAAACACATCCAATTGAACATTTTGGGTTGCAAATAATTGCAAATTTCCTTTACTGTGCACATTACTTTTCTGTCATCAGTAAAGATTTGGTCTCTAATTAGAATTGCAGTTCTTGCTATTCTCCATTTGAAGCACAATTAAATTTTAACCATTTTAATTTAACTTGCTTTCTAAAGGCAATGGAAAATTAGAAAGATAGCAGAACATCCGAAAGTATTTAATGCATGTTATGTTGTTTTAATTAAATTCAAATTGTATAGCAAGATTTATATTTAAATCTTCAATTTACGCCTTTTTCATGCTGTTTGCTAAATGAAATTGTTTTAGAAATGAAATTGGGCAAAATTGCAAATAACTATTCTACTATAGTAAGTGTAATACAGTAAAAGGTGGTTTAGCCAAACATTACTCAGATATCGCAGTTTTTTTTAAATATTATAGTATGAGGTAATATACATTACACTGAATCCTGGAGGCAGAATGTTTTTTATCTTTTTAAAGAGCAAGAAAATGTTTTTCTTGCTTGAATTCAAAGTGAACTATTTATGAAATCTAATCCTACATAAAAGCAAACGAAGAGCTATTTAATATAAAATGAATTTGTTCAAAAGGGACAAAGCACAAGAATGATTAGTGGTTAATGAAACTACTTCTAAATAAAGGTTACTGTTTGACAGTTTTTACTTGCCTCTTCCATTGGTAGATCTTTTTGAATATATTTATGTATGCGTTTTCTTTTAATCTTAATAGTGGGGAGGTGATAAAGTTTTTAATTTCAATATTTACTGGGCCAAGCAGTTGATGGTAAGTTTTGTTATTTGTAGATTACATGGTTTGTAGCTTGTACCAAAGACACGTGGGGTTTTGTTTTATGTTGCTAACGTTTTTTTATAACTTTTCATTTTTGATAAATCTAATTTTTTCTTGTTATAGGTACATGTTTAACTCTTACGATAACTACTACAGCTATCCTGGATCTCGCAACAGGTGAACGGTCAGTGAAGAAATCCTTCAGTTAAGGAGCAAAATACAAAGGGAAAAAAATTGAAAAAAAAAAATGATATCTAATCTCTTTTTTTTATGTTAACAATTACAAATAATTATATAAAAAGAAAAACAAAAAAAACCAAAAAAAAAACCGACTACCTAGAACTGATTTTACCAGAAACTTCTCACGAAAACCATCTTAGGATTTGCAAAAAGTTTTTGTAATAGTATTCTTTTCTGAAGAGCCTTCCTGTGGATTCATTTTTATCATCAAAAAAAAACACATAATCATTCATAGCCATGAAAGGATTGCAGCTCATTGTATCTTTTTAATGCTTTTGACCACTGTTTGATATTTAAAAGAGAAAAAAAAAAAATATTGTTGAGAATAGGTTTCCAACTTAATTAGAACTTAACTTTCTATGGCTATAATTTTGATTTGATTTTCAAAACATATGTAAGTTTTATTTCTTTTTAATCTTTTGCTGTTTTACTACTTAAACGTTAATGATCCGGATGCCAGAAAGTGAGTACTTATCATTTTAGCTGTTTCTCAGAAGGAATTCAGATGGATGTAACTTTAAAAATGGTAATAATTGCTACTACTTTTTATTTATTTACAATTAATTTCCTGTCACTTTTTTTTTTCTGTAGAATTCAATGAATTAGCATTTGCTTTATTGAAAGGAAGCCAACATTTTTTTTTTTTTTTTTTCAACTCCAAACCATTCCCCATTTATTCCCCGTGTGTTACTGTGGTGTGCATTAGTTGCAGGTCACTTTATGCTATGCAAGTTTTACTGTTAAATATCTATATATATATAAATATGTGTGTATATATATATATATAGCTTTTGAATTATTATTTTTTTTTAAATGGTGGTCAAAGGATTAATCTGATTCCTCATAAAATATTTGTTAGTCACTGTGTATCTGTCTGTATGCATTTTATATATGTAGGACGTAAGATATTAAAAATGTGAAACCAATAATTGTTCAAAAATCATTTACTATCAATCATGATGTGACCCAAGATTAAAATTATTTTTATTTTATTTTATTTTTCTTTCTGCAAGCTTTTCAGATAACTGAACATTATCAGTCTGGTTTTTTACAGATAAATGGGATTTTTTTTTCTTTAAAGTCGAGTTCATGAAATATATTTGGGGAACTATTTATTGTATTAGATGGATTGACAAACGATTTTATGTCAAGCTTAGTTAATGTAAATAAAATGTTTAAAAAAAAATTACTGGAAATTTAAAAGAAAAATAGTGAAAAGTTAGGATGTTTTAAATGTCTATAAACTATTATATTAAAACAGTTTTCAAATTTATTTAGGCTGCCAGTTGTTGGAGTTAGCATAAATTTTTTTTGTCCAAATATAGAAATTGATTTTTTTCCTAAGAGAGGAATTAGTATTTCATTTTTCAGTCCCATCATTATTGGTAAAATTATGCAGAAAAAGAAATTAATTGTAATTTAGCTTCTCGTCATTTTAATTAGTAGATTATGAAATGAAATTGATTGATGAATTACCCTTGGAATAACTAAAATTAATGCCCCCTCTCCCAGAATACATCCTTACCTTATAAAGAACTGAACATTTCTGACAGTAAATTATAATGAGAATATGCTGAACTTTTGAAATATAACCTATGCACAATGACAAGATGAAAAATATATACCATTAGAATTTGTAGGATGCAGGCAAGTTCATTGGTTTAAGAGACTTGATGCAAGGAGAAATTTTTATTTATTTATTATTTTTTTTAATAAATGTTGAATTTATTTTTAATATATTGAATTTTTTTGGAACATCAGAAATTAAGGTTTTGTTAAAAAAGATTGTTTTATTCAAAGAATGTAAACTCCTGCGCTGTTTTAGTCCGTAGAGCTGTTAACCTGTCACTAAGGTTTGTGATTTTTTTTTTCAATATAGAATTTGCAAACTTAGCTCAATCCACTTAAAAATTGTAATAAATTTTGAAGAAAATATCAGCTGTCTTTGTTTGTTTCTTTTGATTATAAGTTAACAGCAGCTATTTCAGGCTTTCCAGATGTGAAACATCAATATTTATTGCAGGGATTTTTTTTTTGGCAGATATGTACAATTTAATTGACGCTGGAAAAGAAAGACTGCAGACTTAAATAATATAATTTAGGAACTTGAAAAAAAAAAAAAAAAAAAAACTTTCATTTCCTCCAACAGCCACCAATTTCAAGAATTATGAACCATCATTGCATTTGGTTGCATTATAGACCATCATTATAAAACATATCTTGGTGACATATGTTTTATATCTGCCGTTTTTTAGTCAGAGATTAAATAATCTTGAAACATTAAATCTTAATAGTTAAGCAACAGATGCAAAAAATGTACATTTACATAAGTTATCTATCCAGATGTCAAATCTGCATAGGTTCTTATGTAAACAAATTTGCATAAAACAGTCCCTCAATTAAACCTCTGTTCAGTTTAAAAGTTGACTCATTTTGCATTTGCATCATCTTTGATATAAGTCGAGATTGCAGTTTTTTTCATGTAAATTAAGTTATTTATGTGAATAAATGAGATGGATGTAATAGAACTTGAAGCTCTTAAAGTCAGAGGTAGCAAGATGATTAGAAGCAAATTATAGTCTTAATATCTTTGGAATCGGTATCAAATAGACTCGACAGTCTCCCAGTGACTTGTTCTTGAACATCGGAGGGCCATTAATCTGCTACTAATTGCAAAACTCTGCTTCTATGGGATGAACTTTTAATGTCCTCACAAATACAGGCTCAAATGATTGCTTTCTTGAAACCAGCTGTGCTAGACTCAAGGGAAGACTCACTGAACAGTCCTGATTCAGTCTCCCAAAGTAATTCTTGACTAGTAATTATATGGAGCATGTCTGAAACTTCGGATCATTCCAATAACATTTGGAAAAAGAGAGAGGTACAGCAGTGGCTGAATGATGGTGAGCTGCACTGATCTTATCTCTTCCCAGGAGTATCCAACAGCTGTTGGATAAAATTTCGTCTTCCTGGACTTCTTGCAGCCATGAGTCCGAATTCCTTGTTGATGTATGATAGCTTGTCTGGAATGGCCAACCAGATCATCAACTTTACAGCATATACTAGATAGACTGATTGCAGGTTTCAATATTCCTTGCGTTACCTCTACTCTTTACGAGCTTGAATTCTCTCTCACAAGAATAGTGATTAATCCTGTAAAAACTGGTAGACTACCTCATCAACAAGATGAAGCATCTATGTTAGTCTATATTTTAGTCCTATTAATAAAATGTTATGTTTATTAATAGTTACATATTTCAATACATTGCTTTTGGAATTCTCTCTTTTATCAGCCATTATTACTGCACTGAATGAATGAAATTTGCAGGGCAAGTTTGTGTTAAGAAATATTTTTGTGATTTTTTTGTTGCTTGACTATTATGTACCATTGTAATATTTTTAAAAAATTATTCATCTGAAGTAGTACTATACTCTATTCTATGGTAACAAAAGTTACATTTATGGAAGATGTTATATTCTTTGACAAAAAAGTCCACACACCCTGAAAAAATAATTCGATAGTAATGAAATTTTTACATACAAAAATCTTTCGACCGAATATGCAAATAATCAAAAATTTGCACCCAATGAATGAATAGCCAGAGATAGCACATTGGAACTATGCAACATGATGGTGTATATAATTCCACTTTCAGGAACAAAACTTCCAGTGGATATTGATTGCGTTTCCTATCTTGACTGTAACAGTGCCAAGCCGGTGAATTTGCTGCCATTACAACCGTGTGAGGGAGCTTGAAAGAGGACATTCCATCGGACTACATGAGGCTGGATGGACAAACCAACAAATCGCTGTGCTTAGATCGGAGTGATGAGGCAATTGGATGATGCTGACGGGAATGGTTACTGAATAGCAGATTTCAGCGCCAAGAGGGCAGTGGATGACTTAGGAGGGCATCCTGTGCTTCCTTTTTAGCAAGATAATGCCCGGCCACAAACAGTGTGCTTCTTCATTGATTATCTTCATGGTTGCGACACTTCTTGGCCAGCCAGATCGCTCCTGCTGAGCACATTTGAGATATGATGTGATGTCGACGAATTTAGCCCATCAATTGGAAACCATTTGGCAAGAAACCCCACAGAACACCATTCGCCAACTTTATCAATGCCATATCGGGTAATGGCTTGTATCCAAAGGTGGACCAATGCCATGCTGACCTGCTCACTTTATTTAGCTCTTTCTGTTCAATAAATCATCCAATTGTTCTGAAATTCTAATCATTTCGTTTTCTGTACATGTACATTAAACGTAACAAATTTTGTCTCGATTGGATAATTTCTTCTTGGTGCATCAATTTTTTTGTGAAATAGTGTATATCGATGCTCAATTATTAGAATAAGCTTACTTTTGATATCCTTACATATCAAAACTACATATCTTTAAATATATACTACTTATCAAGACAAACAATTTGGAGTAGAGTTCTTAAATGCTGAAGTACAGCTGTGTTTCCTAAACATTTCCAGCTGAGGATCGGTGTAAGTTTTTTCTGAAGCAAATATCTTATAAATGTTTGGAATTTTATTTTGGGAAGAGGTGGTTCCAAGACCGTATCCAAACAATAAAAATTCAGAACTTCAAAATTTCTGGTTGAAAGAACAAATTTAAAAAAACCTCAACACCGATCCTACATGGATAGATGCTTCTTGTCATTACAGTTACTGAATAATTGGAGTGTGTTTGATAGCTACTGTCAAACCACAGATGCAAGGCCCCCTACTAGAAGAGTTGATTCTTGTTTAGGGAATAAGGTCGGGATTTTTATTTGTGTTCCTTAAAGTACAATTTTCGGCTGATAGGCAATAGAGTTACCATTTTGAAAACTAGAATGTTCAAAAAATATAAGCTAATTTTCTGATGTTTAATGATACACAAATGAGACTGGTTGACTACCCAATTATGGGAATGGATTCGCCTTCTGCCATAGACAGAAGTGTCAAGGGATCTGGCATCTGTGGTTGAATAATACAAGGTTGATATTGCTGGGCAATTTTTACAGCAGTTAAACTTAAATGAAATTAAAAAGCTTCGAAGCTATAGTTTACGAGAGATATATAGAATCCTGATTCAATGAAATGGTGTAAACACAAATTTATTTTTGAGGTTTGCTATTTATTATTTTAATTTTTAACTATTCTGCAGACTACACTTCGGGAATTGCTAAATATGAAAACATTCTTAATGTTTAATTTTTTATTTGTATCAGATAGTCAATTTTCTTCACTTCTTTTCTTGTGTATACATGTGACACTGTCTTAGTCCATTTTTTGTAGCTTCTGAAAATGAGGAAAAAAATCCACTAGAATGTTTTATTGGGGTAGGAAAATTGATTGCTTGATAACAAAAGCAACCCTAAAAAGAATTAATGCTTCATGGATAATACTTTTGGAAGTGTAGGAAAAGATTCCTTAGGTTTATTCTATACCAATTTTGAATTAATTTCTTGTTGCAGTCAAGATAACATCAATAATTAAGGATCATTTCAAATATCACAGTTTATTAATAGATAAAATCTGAATTTTTAAGTATGGAAGCATTAAATACTTAGTAATTTTAATTCATTATGATTAATTGTCCATGATTATTGAAATCCATGTTATTTTATTTAATACTTCACACTTTGGATGATATTAAACTATTAAAATCTGGACACAATCTTTTAACAATAAAGAAACTTAAAAAATAACCGTAATCAGAGAATTATCGCCTTTGTTTAATGTTTCGAAATTCAGAATAGGGAATGACTGAAAATGCAGTCCAAACTGATTTATTTTTGTAGATGACAGAAATCAAAGAAAACCCTTCTAAGTTTTACATTAAAAGAGACTTCATTTAGTTTTTAATGCTTCTATTATTAATAAAATCTCGAGATATTGACTTGTTTTTGAAAGTAAATGAATTTCAGTAATCGTAGACAAATAATAATAACGTATTATAATACTCCATATTTAAGATTTTTAACATTATTAGTAATAATGATGAGATGATCTGTAACTATTGATGACTTGAAACAACTTTTAATTCCAGCCTGATCTTCAAGATAACTGGCAGAATTCAGACATTTGTTTAATTTGTCTAAACGTGTTTAGTAACCAATTTAGCTGAGCAATACATGTTTATGAACTTGGCTTTAATTTCAGGAAGAAAGAAAAATTGATACAATAATCCTAGATTTAAAAGTCATTTTTGCAAATTACTCTTGGCCAAACATGCAAAAATGTCTGAACATACTCGCTCCTTATCAGTAGCATTCAGGGGTGTTTGTGCTCCGGGGAAACCCCGGAATTCCGGGGATTTTGAACTTCGATACCCGGAAATTCCGGGGATCGTCGTTCAAAAGGAAGTAGGAAATTCAGGTAATTTAAAAAATTTACATAAAATGTAGTAGTTTATATGTTTGAAAATTTATGCTTATTAATTTTGCAAAAAAAGTAATTCATTGAACTTTTATAATTAGGTCATTCAATACTTCATAATTGTAATTTTTCATTTCTCCCCCCCCCCCCTTCTCGAAACTCCAAAATGTCGGTAGTAAGTCCGTAAAAGTTTCAGAGGATTTTTTGGGGTCCCACAAACACCCCTGCGCATTTCACTTAACCAACATTGCCTTGACAATGCTACAAACAGTTGCATGAATTTGAGTGGCGCTATTGTTGGACACAAATTGCCAACCATTTTAGTGGTGGTGGTTCAGCCAATGATATTGGCAGTAATGAATGCATGAAGGTACTGATCAACAAGGCAAATAATTGACCAAGGATTGACTGATGGTTAGGCAAGTACAAACTTCCTCTTGTCTATCCTCCAGCTTGATGTAACATCGTCTACACGTCATTCTGGATCATCTATCGCATTGTGAAATGTACAAGTGGCTAACAAGGATGCGATGCCTTCTTAGTGTTAAGTGCATTTTCAGAAAGAAAGCATGTGTCAACGTCCTTAGTTAACTAACAAAAGTTAACAGAAACCATAGGCTTAGTCTGGACGTGTTGTGCCTGGCAAGTGTGGATGATAATGAATTATTTTTAACAATGAATAAGCTTTTGATTTGGAGTAGATAATTACGGTGTTCACATAAAGGACTGAACAGCACAACATCGTGATTTGTTGAACAGTAATACAGCTTCTCATATATCAGCACCAATATCGGTAAGCTCCCATGATAGTCTGTCTTACTGCTAGTAATAGGCCTGTTAATAGCTTAATCCCACAGATTTCATGCACATCTACAAGGGACTATTTTCCAGCAGGATAAAGCCCACAGGTAGTGTGCTTCTTCTAAGTATCTTCCTACATTATTATTGGAACCCTTCCTTGACCAGCCAAGTTCCCAAATCTGTCTCATATCTAGTGTCTATGGATATGCTGGAATGTCAATTGCATATTACAGAATACACAGATCTTGCTCAGCAGTTAAAGAACAAAATCTGTTTTGGAGTTTTGTTTGACTCCATGTTACTCTGTATTAACCATTTATATTGCAGCCAGCTTTACTGCCGTTCAGAAATAAATTTGTATAATATTATAATTCAAGCACTTTATTTATTATTTAGAGATAGAAAAAATAAAAGAAGCCATTCCCCATATTTAATTGCATTAAAGCTCATGTTATTGTTTAATATCAAAATTAGGAAATACCTAAAAGAACTGGGAGTTGTTTTAAAGATATGGAAATAATAAAAACAATTTTTTGTTAATTTGAAATTGTAATATTCACTGGAAAAAGCAAAAACAATAAAGATATTTCCTTTTTTTAAATTACAGTAGACTCCCTCCTAACCGTTCAACTTTGGGACCGGACATTAGGCCGGTTGGCAAAATGGCTGATTAAACCGAAAATACATTTAAATTAGCTTTTAACTGAATTAAAGTACTTCTACTGTTTAATTATATGAAAAGGGCCAATAAAAGAGACAAAGATAAAGCGAAGTGACAGTGCAGCAGGCGGCCAGTTAAGAGGGAGGCCACTGTATTCTTAAGTGATTAGAATTAATTTTGATCCTATCAAAGCAGGAGCAAAATACTGGACTAAAAAGATTAATAAACCTTGTTAAGACATCCATAGAAATCCATTGTTTTGGTTTAGTGCATTTTATGTGGAAATTTCCTGTGACTCCTTCATGAGCTGAAGTTATCTCTTGTCAGTTTATATCCATATTTCAAGAAGATCCATTCAACAGTTTAAAGTTATCAGTGGACACATACAGACTTGATTAATTTATGAGGCTCACTTTACTAAAAAAATAAGACTTAATGTAAGTTGAGATTCAACGTTTTTTAATTATTTAAGTTTTGGAATGACAGGAAAAAATATATCCTTCAGAGATGACAAAAAAAAAAAATAACTATTCAAAAAAAATTCCCATTTTTATTTACAATAGAAGAAGATATCCACTTTATGTGGGAAAATAGATAATTGAGCCATTATTATTTACTAACAAATCGCTTCCTGCACGAGCTTTTGTCCACCTTCGTTTATAGTTTCACTCCTACTGATCCACTAGATTGAAAACAGATTTATTTAAAATAATACGTTCACTAAGGAATATCTACACGTACTCTTTGTAAAAACTGCAACTCCTTGAAATGTACAATATATGCACATCAGGGTGGAGCATACAAATGATTATAATGCCTAATGAAAATGTGCATGCGGTTTTGGAACAGCGCCCTCTGAACTTTCCAGTCTTGGGTATAAGTAGGTGGGTCAAATAAGTTGTTGCAATCAGTGAAGAGCCAACATTGGATCGAAAAAATGTTTCTTGGTTCACTATGTCTCTGACTGAAGAAGATCACATTATGAAATCTGGCAGACTTAGAGCAAAGAAGGATTGTTGGTATGAGAAAAGCTGGATTTTTCTTATCACAAAAATTGCCACTCGTACACAACGAAATGCCAATGCAGTGATGCAAACATGGCATCAATAGATGAGACATGCACAGAAATCGGGGAACTGGACTGCATGGCAGTGACTGATCACACAGCAATAGTGGAGCACTGCCACAGATTTGGTCCTCCAGCCCAATTCAACATCGTCTGCTTAACAGAGTACAGGTTGCTTACAGCCCATTGCTGTGAATTCCTTTGACCCTCAACCACCACATACTTATGCTGCAAAGGGGTCTTGAACACTAACAATGTCATGTTGATTGATAACATCGTGTTTTCTGAAGAGTCATGATTCAGCTTACTGCACCATGATGGTTTGGTGTGCTATTTGTGATCTTGCCTGATACAACTTAATGAACCCTCAACAGTTAGCGATATCACGGAATTGTTAAAGGCAGAGGTGATATCCTTCCTTGACCTGGAGCAATATGCTTGCCCACAAATAGCCCAGAATGTCCAAGACCTCTTCCAAGCACGGCAGATCCCATTTCTTCCCTGCCTGCATGTTCACCCGATATGTCGCTGATCAAATATGTCTGGGAGATGGAAGAAAAGCAACTGGCCAGTCAAGCACCTCAGCCATCTAACACAAATGAACTCTTGACTCGCATAGAAGCAGCCTGGCAGACTATTCCTCAGGATGATATCAAAAATCTCTTCCATTCAGTGTCACACAGTATATAATCTGTCATTGCTACGTGAGGTGGCTTCACACAATACTGAATAATGAAATGGCAAAATCTTATATAGCTCTGCAAATGTAATCAGTTATCTACTGTAACAAGTAAGCAGTGACATAAATTTCATTTGAATAGCGTGATTCTTTCTTGGTGTTGCAATTTTCACAAACAGTAGCATAGTGTTTTGTGAGATTTATTAAAAAAAAAATAAAATGAATTTGTAATACAAGATAAAATTAATAGCAAGTTCATCACATTAATCTTATTCTGATTAATAAAGAAAAAAGAAACAGGCATGAAGTGTTGGCAAACTTTATTTTTAAAAGTAAAAATATTGATAATTTTTATTAATAATTAATAAAAACATCCAAAATATTGTTTAAAAAAGTATTGAAATTTACAGAGTTCAGATGGTTGGAAATTCTGGATGACTTTCAGCCCTAATAGAATTAAAAAAGTGTTTTAAATCTCACTGCAAAAATTCTAAAATATTAATAACTAATAAAAATTTAGGACAATTTAATTATTTTATTTAGCATACTAATTTATAGTAAAATATTTATTATGTTAAAAATCACTGTTTTAATATAAGGTATTAAAAGTTTCTTCTAGTTTACTAAATAATGTTAACTAAGAGCACTAAATCTGCTCTGTCTGCTTTATTATTAGATAATAAGCAGATTTGCAGATAATATGATGCAACCATACAAGGTTATTCATAATTCCTTGACACAACTTTTCCTTTTCATAATTCCTTTCAGAGGCTCACAGCTCGGCAGTGAAAAAAAGGGATGTTTGCTCTGATATATCAAATGAAAAACAAACTCACCAAGTTTTTTTTTTTTTTCATAAATATTCTGTGTCCACCTTGTGTGATGCGGCAGACATCCAGGTGTTAAGCCATTGCTGATCATTTGCAGACCAGTATTTATCTGTTGATGGTTGCACATGTGTTTTGATAGGATGTTGCAGTTTGGTGAGGTTAGCAGGAAGTGGGGGATTAAACACTTAAGTCCTCAAAGAAAAAAGTCTGAAGAACTTACATTTGATGACTGTGGGAGCCAGTGGAATCACGCCTGATCACCTCCAGCTATGTATCCTAATCAACAAGGTGTGACAACTTGTCATTCAGATACACACAGACCCGGCTGTGGTAATGTGTGGTTCACCGTCTTGGTAAATGTAATCATCGCTAAACACCTTCTCATGTTGGGTAACTGTCATTTTGGTTGCTCATAAGCCCTAGCAGCAGCTGATGGAATTAGAATGCAATGCTCTGCTGGAAAAATAAAATACATACAATTGGTGAGTTTGTCTTTCATTTGATATCTCCAGAACTAACATCCCTTTTTTCGCCACAGTGCTACGAGCATCTGCAATGTGCCAAGGAATTATGAATAACCTGTATTATGAACAAAATAAGTTACGTATTTGTTCATAAGTTAAAAGCTTCAACAAGAAGTTCCTGAAAAAGTATAAGACCTATTTTTACTTCAAATGTCACACTTATTTTCCTTTGTATCTGGCTGATGAGTCCTAATAAGGACTAAGTGGCTGTCCCAGATTCCCATCGATGATGGCTCAAGGCATGAAAGCAAACGATTGTGCATTTCCAATCGTTTTTTCATGTTACATTTAATGCACGTTAAACCTTCTTACATATTGTATTGTTTTCATGACTAAAAAAAAAGTCAATAAATTGTAATATCTAATGCAGGGTGCACAACCCACGGCCCACCGGTATATTTGCTGCGACTCAGTAGTGTCAAATTTAAAATTAAATTTAAGCCTTTACATTGCTGCCAACAGATACATTGATAAATGTCATAACTTGCAATAGCAAGTTGTCTCAGACTTTACTATTGAAATGTTGGTATTAAACACAACTAGCACATTATTTGATAATTTGAAGTTTATGTAAATTACATTTATTATTAATTATTATTATTAAATTGGCATTTTGAAATTATTAATTAGTAAGACATTTATGTAAATTACATGTATTATTAATATTATAAATGACATTATGAAATCATTAATTTAATAAGATATAATAGGGTTGGAGGATAGGACACAGCAGCCCTCCAGAACTAATAAACTTTTATAAAAATATTGGCCCTCAGACTTCCTAAGATTATACACCCCTGATCGTGTCAATAACTGCTGAATGTTAATGAAATCTGAAAATACTCTAAATTTGCTATATCCTAATAACTTTAATCAAATTAAAGCATCAGCAAATATAAAGTAAAATGGAAGAGTGGAAGTATGATACTTTGTTAAGACTTCATTGTTTATTGTCAATAGTTAACGATTTCACGCCAAATGCTTTTCTATGGAAATCTTCACATGTGAATTTCTCCATAAACAAAAATCTTCAAATAGAACCTGTTTCTAAGTTTCAGAAAAAGATTCTTTTACTGGTTCAGAAGTTATTAGGGTAAATACTGACCAATGGATTTTTCAGAAATGCTTAAATTACGAAAAAATATTGCACCATTAATTGTTTTTTTTTGGAGCACAGAATGCCATGCTAAACTATAATGAGTGTTGAAAACAAGAAAAACATTAAGTTTTTCAAGTGATGTATTCCTTCTTTTACAGAAATTTTTGTAATCTTCATATGTTCTACAGAAGAAAAAAAAAATGCTGCTAAATCTTTTAATATATATCTACACCAATATATATGTTCACTTATAAATAAAGATTTCTTTAGTGTGAAATGAATGCTTGTAATCAAGAGTCTACAAAAGATGATTATCAGCGATTTGTCTAGGCAAACCTGAAGTGCTTCACATATTTCACCCTTCAGCCTTTATGCTCTAGTAAAAAGCCTTATTAAAATAATTTTCAGATATATCCAACTAAAGACAGTAAACTTTTACCAGCACTTCTGTGATTCTAGATAGAGTCACTATTATTAAATTGAAAACATGTCTTCAACATAATAGTAAAGATTCTTTCTTTTGGATTTGGAAAGGGAGAAAAACAATCATAATGGACTCCAAATCAGGTTGTCTTGAGAATAATTTTGATGCTTCTTTTGACCTTAAGAAACGAATATTACTTTCAAGACATGCATTCTTATACAAGAATAAAGTACTTAACATCCTACATCTTTAATAAAACACTTATTCTGTAAGATAGGGCATATTTTTAGAAAGTTTTGATATGTTGAGAACAGGATTTTCCACCATCAAAGATAAAACTTGAGAATGATTTATTGCAATGAAACTGAAAGCCCAAAATTTGATTGTGCAGCTTCTATGACCCAGTGGCATAGTCTGACTTAAAAAACTCTACATGTCTTTGAGTATCAATATTCATTTGAAAAGAATAAAAAACAGTATCTTCTTGAATAGCATTCATATAAAATTTTAGAAGCTTCTACTTACAATCTGTGCAAGTCATAAAATTGGTTTCTGACATTATTAAAGTTATTTCAGTGAAAGGAATAAAAAGAAATTTCAATCATAAAAGATATTTTAATGGTAAAATGATGCATTTAAAGATAAAGTAAGTTTTGAAAATCTACATTTGAATAAACTTAGCAGAGTGAAACAAACATCTCCTGCAGTTAGATCCTGTGGTTATTAGGCTGTATGATAAAAATAACGTTCTACTCACCCAGGAAAGAATACGACACTGGTTAACTGTCTTTCCCCTCTATCTTGTGCATCCAGTTGTCTTATTTCATCTGAAGTCAATTCAAAATCAAAGATCTGAAATAAAACAAAATTAAGGTTGGTTTTTTTTTGTATTTTTTTATTTCTAATTCTTAAGACATTAGAATAATTATTATAAAGTATGTCATTCCTTGTCCAAATAACTAATGTCCAAATACTACATAGACTCAGATTTAGTAGATTTTTTTTTTTTTTTATGGGCCAAAAAGTTTGAAGAGTTTGTCTAAAGTTAAAGCTACCTTTTTCAAAGTTCAGTATTGGCATTAAATTTCTTTAATTTTTGTCCTAAAACCATTGAAGGTTCTCTTTACATTAAAGTTTTGCAATTTTTAGGAATTTTTATAAAAATTAAAATAGCTGCTTAGAATTTCCTTAATGGCATTTGTCTTAGGCATTTTTGAAGATATTATACTAAAAACAATCAGTGGCATAATTTGATTAGAGTAGGATTGTGTCACAAAAGAGAATGCCCAAAAGATTCAAAATTGATTATGAGGAGACGGGAGCTTTAACTTTCTTTTCTTTTAATTTTTTGTGATTTTCCAATGTTTATAAAAACTGAGGTTTTCATATCTCAATAGTTACATCAATTATCAAAAATAAATAAATAAAATAATAATAAAAGGGAGACTTTGCAGTTTCAACATTATGCCAAATTATGCAAATTTGATATGACATGCAATAATTAAGTGAGCAAGTTAAAAAGACTAGTAGTAAAAATGGCCAGACTTCACTGAAGTTAAATAATTTAATAAAAACTAGTTATAGTTTCGAGGGCCCATCTTTCAGCTCTCTTCATAGGAGCATGAAAGAGCTGAAAGGTATGCCCTCGAAACTGTAATTAGTTTTAATAAATTGTTTTAATATGAGTGCAGTCTGGTCGTTATTACTGAATTTTCAACTGCACATAAAAAGCTTCAATCAGAAAGTTAAAAAGACTAATTTTTTTGAAATTCTTTAACTCAAAAAAAGAAAAGTAATACAATGGATTATTATTATTATTTGTAATTTCATTTTGGGTTTCCTCAGCAAAGACAATTTGGCGGTTTCAAGGACCAAAGCACTATTGCCAAATATAAAGAAGTGAGCGAGAATGATTAGAAATGTGTGGTTGTGTCCATAAATTTTCTAACTATGCATGTTGTGTTGAGTATCACAGCCTTCTGGAGTTGTGCAAAAGTTTTTTTGTTTAGTCCTACTGTGCTGAGGCTATGATGGTACTGTACTCGGTTCTGCCTCCACTGCTTCTGAAGCTCATATGCTAGATCGGTGTATTTACTGATCTGATCTTGTCTGTGTGAGTTTCCTGCATGTTCTTGCTGACAGGCACCGCAATATCAATGAGATAGGTCTGTTTGTTAATCTTATCAACAAGTGTGATATCAAGTCTGTTGTGATGTATAGTTTTGTCTGTGTGAATGGGGCGGTCCCAGTACAGCTTGTGTGAGGGTGACTCTAGTACGCTTTGTGGTGTGTACTTGTAGTATGGGATAGTATGTCAATGATATAGGTCTGTTTGTTGGCCTTATTAACAAGTGTGATGTCGGTGTAGGTAGTCTGTTTGGGAGAGAAGGGGGACAGCCTGATATTCTGTGGTCAATCGTCTCATGCATAATGTGGCATTTCTTGCATGTGTCATCATGCTTGTTTGCGTCGTGTAGAATGTGTTTTTGTAGTTACATGTGGGGATGACTTGGTCCTGTATCGCGATCATCAACTCGGTTTCCTCAAACAGCTTACCACTCATCAGCCATCTGTTCGATACTTCCATGTCGACATGAGGCTGGCTGAGTGACGTCTGCCATGGATTTCCTTAAGAGCTCAAGATTCATGCAGCTGCTGATTGTGGATGTCAGGGGTGGTGAGTGTTGGATAAGGGTTTTCGAGGTCCAGGGGTGTGAGGTGTTAGCCTTGACAATGGCTGAGTGGAGTGAGGAGTGTTCTGCTCTTTGATGGAAGTGTTCCCTAAGTGTGTTTTTCGTGTAGGGTGATGAGGTTGATGATTCCTCGTCCTCCCTCCTTGTGGGGTAGAGTCATCCTTTCTGTAGTGGACTTGGAATGGTTCATGTCGTCTTGTGCATTGTAGTGATTCGAGTTCGGTGTTTGTCCATTGATTATTATAATTATTAGTATTTAAATGATTTAAATGCAATTATATTGTTCTTTAAACTGAACAACTTATAATAAGTATGACTTCCAAAAAGAAGGTTCAGTGTCTTACTTGATAGTGACGAGCAAGTTCATTCAGTCTTCTACTTCTTGGAATAGCTGCAATACCCTTTTGTGCCAACCAGCGCAGAACCACCTATAAAATATTATTTGTTGAAATAGGCATAATGATGGAATATCCTGATTATTTTTATTTTTTGAAAGGCTGAGGAAATTAAGCAAATTAATTTCATCAGATGATCACCGATAATTCTATTCTTCAACATCTGATAGTTACATTCATTAAGTAGATCTAATCAAGATATTACTAGAACTAATTAACATTCTTACATTAAGTGCTATTCAAACTGTTACACAAGGAAAGAAAGGCAGTATTCAAAGTAGAAGTAAGAATTAAGAAAAAAAAAAGGTACTTCAATGTAAAAATGAATAGAAATAAATTTATAGCTATTTGTAGAAATATATTACTTATGGATCAATGCACTGTCATTCTCTTTTGATGCCTAGATTACCATACTAAATCATACATATTTTCACAGATAATGATTATCCTGTATATAAATAATGTTATGATATGCTTGGGGGAAAAAAATTAAAGAAAATATATGTTTTGGGGCTGTACCATTTTAAAAGCATAACTTCAGGAACTCTCCAAGCACTGAATATTATATAATTTAAGGCCTTTTACATTAAATTTGTACAGAATCACATTCAAATGAACTCAAAGTATCTTTAAGACAACTTGTGCATTTGTAGTATTACATGGCAATTCAAAATGAAGATGTACTTTTAACAAAGCTAAGCAAACTTTATTAGAACTTATTTTTATTTTCCTAGCACAAAGATGTTAATGAACAGCTCTAGAAGTATTTTTCCAGCTGTCTTTTGATGGCTTTTCAAGAATTGATTTTTTTTTCAAGCACTTTCAAAGCTTTGGAATTACAACAAAAAAACTTAATCCCATTATAGATTGAGATTAAGTGTCTATTGGGTGACATCCCTGAACAGCTGTTTCTTGCTTAATTGGCAATCATCAGCTGGGAGTAGTCACCAGTAAACAGCAAGATCTCAATACAGAGGTGAATGGAAATATCTGTAAGAAAAAAAAAAAGATACCTCAATTAATGCATTGAAATTAAAACTATTACAACTATTTAAAATAGGATGATACAATTATATCTTATTTAATGAAATCACGGCCAATAAGAATGTGGATTTTTGACTACAAAAAAGACATTATCTGGGTAGTTGTGGAATGAAGCTTATGGTAAAAACTGAAAAAATGTGGTACCTCCCAAATTTAAAATTATCACAAAAAAAAATACACATTAAAAATAAAATAAAGAAAATAATTAAGGTTTTAACCTTTAATGTGTTTATATAATTTTAGGCACTTTTGTTTTATTTAATTGCACATAGAAATTCATTGAGGCTGGAGGCTCATCCCACACACGACTCTATTTTATTTTTAGTGTGTATTTTTGTTGTGTTAATTTTAGATTTGGTAGGTCCCATATTTTTTCTGTTTTTACCGTAGGCTTCATTCCACAACATTATCACAACTATCCAGATAATATACTGTATACATATATTATATATAATATATATATATTAGTCAAAATCCACATTCTTATTGGTCATAATTTAATTGTATAAGATATAATAGTATCATCCTAATTTAAATAATTGTAATAGTTTTAAATAGGTTAATTTCAGTTCAGCTATTTTTGATCAGTCCGATTAGCATCTGATCCAACTAGATCAGTGGATTAGCAGAAGAAATGGTGGTATATATGGATTAGTCTCTTTTTCATGGTGGAGAACCTATTTATGAAAGAGTGGCAAATAAAGACAAAATAGTGAGAGGATTGCTTATAGTCAAAACTGAATCATTATGTCCTGATACTTTTTTGAAAGGAATTACTACAAAAAGTAATCTTACCTGTGAAGGATGTTTTCCATATTTAGCTGCAATTAATCCTAAGATTGGACTATCTGACACTGAATCCCTCTCTGTCCTGGAAATAAAATATAATATAAAAATGTTAACTACAACAAATTTTAGGAATGCTTGATCATGTGGGTAGATTTTTATATTATAAGATTTCATATTATAAAACAATTGATGTAAAGGAGTGTTCCCATAAAAAGATACTGATAATAACTTTCTTGTGCATTTGCATTCATTTTTCAATTGCAATAGAAGTTCTGACAACACACTGAAATTAAAGATCACTATACAGGGACACAGAATATAAAGCTGTTAGTTTGAACATCCATTTGAAAATGATTGTTGCATAGAAACTATCTTCCCAGATGTCAATGCAAAAACAAAATGGCCTTTCAAAGACTGTCAAAATTGCAATTATCCTAAGAATTGCCTGGATTTCTTTTCCATATTGTTACAGATACATTTTTTTTTTATTGGAATTAAATGAGATAGCAAACTCTCCATCTTTAAGAAATTGAACCCAAACATGTGCAAAAAAAATCTGCCTCTTTTTTTTTTTGGACAAGAATAAAAACGATACCAGTTGAATTTCTTTCATAAACACCACTGTTAGATCTATAGTTGGATCTATATTTTGATATGGCATCATTTGAGGACCAATATCATCAAACCTCAATGGTATAAAATGTCTACGAATGAAATCCTACTGCTTGTCAAAATCTCCAACTTCTTGCTGATATCACAATTCTAAACTTTTCTTATTCCTGTAACCACTGATTGATAAGGCAGTCGCAGATGACTGCAAAAGCTCTCATTTTTAGTAATGTATTTTGGATTTTAATTATGTGTGTTTTTTTATTTCATATATTCATGCTAAAAATTTAGGCACACATTAAATATTGTTGTGAAGTTGAAAAGCCTTCCCGATTGGCCAGTTAAACTGCCCTGTGATTGGCTGAATCGGGAGGCCAATTGGCTACGTACAAGCTCTCTCTCCAAGTGACAGAGGTGAGTCACTTGGAGACTGCACAGAGAGCTTTCGAGCAAGCCAGTGACAGACCAGAAGGAAAGCTTAAGAACATTTGAGAATCCAGTCCGATATGCATATATACCTGTAAATAATTGTAAATAAAGTGTGTGCCTTAGACTAAACCACGGCGTTAGTCTCTTGTCATTTTGACCAACATCAATATGATCTTTTATTATTCTGGACCAGAAATTGCATTTGATATACTGTGTGTTGATTGCAGAATGTAACATCTTGGAAGTAAGGTTCCATACATGCTGTGATATGTTATCCTTTAGGACAGTCAGGGACACTTCTTCGATAGAAATTAACCTTGAGGCAATCCGACAGCCAAAAATCATATAGTGTAATGCCAAGAGAGCATGGTAGCCATGCAATGGAAAAGAAGCGAGTAATGATTTTTTTTTCTTCAGTAAAGGGATGTCGTAACAGCTTCTGTAGTGGTCCTGCAATAAGAGGAGGAGAATCTTGCATAAAAATTGTCTCATTGTCTCTTTGCTATAGTTAGGCATCCTCTTTGTTGCAGAATAATGAAACCGAGAAGCATTTGATGAATCTTTGTGTTGCATCAGAACAGGTGTCTGCTCCTGATAAGTGCAATTCCTCCAAAAAATATTGGCTCTAGGATGAAATTTGAAATAACACTATGTCCGACAACAAGTTTCAGAAAATGTAATGCAATTTTCTAAATAACATGTGATGCTTCTCAAGCCCATATGTTCAGTCAATCAAGATAAAAATTAGCCTTAGCTCCCTACAGAATATCCCATGGCTAAAAATGTTAGAGCAAATGACAGTCATTTTTCAGGATCATCTTCTTGTAGCTGCTACTGACAACTGATCTTGTATTGATAATAGTGGATTAGTTTCCTATGAAGTTTCCAGAGAGTGAAATAAGGGACATCCAATTGCCTTGATATTCTCCATGCATTGCTAGTTCCAGCAGCATTTTCCATGGATTGGTCAACTACAGTGGTTGTAGCTTCCTCTGCTAATTGAGGTGAAACAGGCTTCCTTCCTCTTCCAGGCTTAACTTGCAAGGATTCAGTTTCTTCAAAATTGTTGATTATTCTTCAAACTGCTTTAACTGATAAAAGACCTTGATGTTAAGTTCTTAAGAGCATCAAAAATTCATGAAGAGCAGGTACTACATTACATTCTTTATGGTAAAAGAGCTTGGCAATTAAAGTAAGTTCAGTTAGAGTGACACACATTTTTAACAGTAAATATATAGAATTTGCTGGTGATATTCATGCTGTGCATTTATAGCTTTCTGTTGCTTGAAAACTGTAATTTTTTTCTCTTTCAGATGGAATGTGGACCTTTTGTTTATTTTCAAAATAAAATTTCAGGCCAATTCATTTTCTGCCGCAGTTTTTGAAAAGCACAAAAATTTTAAATTTCATCTTAGCCGTCTTAGTATTCATTTGACGATACTTTGTCATGCATTAGCTCTTATACAGCTCCATATTTCACCATATTAGCAGATACTGGAAGATTTTTTTTTCTTTTGAATCCTTCTCCCCATGCCTGGAATAGTCTCTTTCCTAATTCTGGTGGCATTCGACTTATTAGTTGGAACTACATAGAGCTCTGAATAGGGATACTTTAATTATGGCCATAGATTAAAGATTAAAATTAGGATTTAGGTATTACTTATGCTTTAAAAAAATAAATAAGAAATAAAAAAAAAAAAATCACTTAAGGTTTTGGAGCAGGAGCCCCAAACTTCTACTCCTACTCCACAAGGGATGCCACACATTTTCCAACATCTTTTTTCTTAAGATAATCAGCTGTTCCTCTGCAGTTAGTGAGAGATTTGTTATTTGACCAATAGAAGTATCGAAGAAGGCAATGTCTAGATGAAGTGAAAGCCTTTATGATGGCTTCACATAGAAGTTTTTAGGCAAACATGGTAGACTATCAGGCTATTCTAGCTGCATGAAATGTTTATAGTCTCACTGATCAGACTATTTAAGCCTTAAATTTTAATAAGAAACTGTTATCTGGTCTTAGCCTTTTTTGCTTATCTGGAATGCAGTTAGACCAGCAAATTCAAAAGGAGTTGTAACATTAATGTGAACCAAGAACAATGGAAGTAACCAAATTAGAATGATTCATTTTCTAAAGCATTTATAATAGATAATATACACAATATTCTGGTGGAACTATTTAATAGAAATAGTCATTTTGGTGAATATTATATCTATCCTATGAATAATTGTTAGATGGCAGAAGTAGCTGTCCATTATAGTTAGTTCCATGATTATATACAGTAAAAACTGGTTTATACGTATTTCAATGGGAAAATTTTAAATTACACAAAACTGAGATTACTTACAACTCAATATATTTTAATATTTTCAACATATGATATGCATAACTGTAAAACTGTCAATTTCAAAATAGAGTATTCATTTTCATAGAGGTTTTCTGATTTTGTGTTTTAAGAAACTTTAAAAGATTGAATAAAATACTGTATACCCATTACACAATTAGTTCTAAGATAAATGAAAAGCAGAAACTCACCAAAATTTCACTAATTTTCCATCACATTGTTACTCACTTTTCCATATTTGCAAATTTTCCCTTTTGTTGATGGCTGCTCTTTACGATATTGAACCTAACTTTCAACATTCTTCTAAAATGACTCCTTACTAATGACTATACATAATGTAGTGTAACTTATATTTAAGTTACTCGCTATTTCTGCTTTTGATTTTTGCGGATTGTCTTTCACTTCCCGAATAAATCTCACTTTTTCCTCTAATGAGTAACTTTTATTCCTTCTATTCCTTTTACATGGCTGCAAGAGAGAGACTGAAATAAATGAAGGGAACACATGTTTCATCAGTGTGAAAATTCATTCAGTTTTTGTCTCTGACTGACCTTTCATTAAAAGCCGCCCAGAAACCTCATGAATTATATACTTACTTCTTACTTCTTAGTACGGGCGTCCAGCCTCAATCGTAGCCGATGGCCCAGTGTCCATTATACGCAGCACAAGCAAGCTGCCAGTGAAATTTGTTTTTAAAAATATCTTCAAAATCGGAAACTTTAGTTCTTAGAAGGTCACGCAACCTTTAGAATGGGTAACAGCAACGCAGAAGAATGTGCTCCAGATCCTCTTCATCGTCTCCGCATAAGGCACAGTGTGACGAATCGGTAAGGTTGAAACGGAGGAGATTTTTCTGTGTCACTATGTGACCGATTCTTGCTCGTGCTGCGAAGGAGGCTATCTGTCTTTGCACCCCTCTATATAAGTTCCCGTCAGCAGGTAGGGGTTGAATCTTGTGAAGGTGTCTCCCAGTGGTTGAGAGATTCCATTTGACCGACCAGGCTTTATAGAAATATTTATTGCTTTGGCTTTTACAGTGAAGCAAGGAGACCTTCTTCTGATCTATAGGCTGCATTTTAGAGGCTTCTTTAGCTATATGATCCGCAACCTCGTTCCATATATATCGCAGTGCAAAGGAACCCACTGCAGAGTAATTTCAATTTTGTGGCTCTGTAGTTCACGCAGTAAGTGCCTAATTTCCGAGATACAAAAAGCGTATGCCATAGATTCGGGGTTTAGGATAGCCTGCAGAGCACATTTGGAGTCGGAAAGGACACAGACCTGCGTTGTTTTCATCGATAAACAGCTTGCAAGCGCTGCGTTTATTGTTAGTAATTCCGCGTCCATACTGGACTATGAGTTAGCCGGCGCATAGTACCGTTCACCATTTGTTTCATTAAAGTAACCAGCACCCGCGACTTCTCTGTCAATGTCCACTGAGCCATCGGTGAATATCTTAATGTGGCGGTCATACAGCTCGTTTATCATAGATGATGTTTCACTTTTTAAGATTTCAGGGAGATTGTCTTTCTTTAGCTGATTTGGCAATTCCAGAACAATATTCACTCCATTCCATATCTCGGGCTGTCTTCATATGTCACTGGAATGGTTTCCAGTGAATTATATATCGATACAGAACACCGAGCTGTATAACGGTGCACCTGGGGAATATCTATAGTTGAAAATGCGTGCAATTCAATCTCGTTTTCAAAAATATACTACGTATAAAGGAGAATTACGTGTAGCTCAGTTATATATATCTCAGAAATAATTTATATGTAGGACCTACAAACAACTATGCACAAACCAGAACTATGTACAACTGGGTTATGTATAAACCAGTTTTTACTGTTTTAGTATATTTAATGTTGTTTACTATTATGATCCAGGATTACAGATACAAAATACAGTATTTGAATTAACCATTATTCTGTACTTATGAAGCATTTCAGTGTTATTTTTTATTTTTGAGTATCTGTTATCTGAATATAATGGTATACTTGCAAACTCTAGTATTGATTGATCAAATGGGAGACAATATGATATGTCTAAGAACAGAAAAAGAAAAACCAATTCAATTTTTAAAATGATAAAGTAATTCATAGGCTAACACAGTTTTGTTTTAATTCATGAACATGCATAACTTTTTTGTAAATGCATCTTATACATTTATTAATAAACCATTGGTAATTAATTACTTCTTTTACAGCTGAGTGCAAAGCTGGTGTCTGAATTACTTACAAAACTTTTATTTGTAACACTTCAGGATTTCTTCTATTTGTTAGTTTGTTTGTTTTAACTCTTCGAAATATAACACTATTTCTGTATCTTTTAAGATTTACAGTTACATATCACTGCTATTACTTTCACAAGCAACATTATTTTGGATCTATTTTCAGCTGTTTTCTAACCTCAGCATTAGGTGGTTCTTTGTCAAATCTATCTCTTTTTCTTCAGGAAGTGTTTCCACAAAACCCAATGGACCAAAAGCACACATGGTTATGCCGCGAGTCTTACAGAAGTCAGTGATAGCTTTCTGTTGACAATAAATATGATATTCAAGCTGAAAAACAAATAAAAGATTTCTTAAAACTGAAAAACAAATAAAAGATTTCTTAAAACTGAAATTTCCACAAAAATAACAACTTAAAACAATACTTAAAAAAAGTAAAAAGGAAATTCACTGATTATTTAACCTTCTATGTAACAAAGCAAATTAAATACAGACAAATTGTTTCAATTGGCACTAATTTAAAAACGCTAATTTAAAGGAATTAATTACTGAAATCTGACAATCATAAATTGTACAATAAAAGTGAATTTGAATATTTTGTTTCTAATGTCAATAATATTATAATTGCAGACTGCTGCTTGAGATTACAACACTTGAGAAAAAAAGAAAAGATCAAATGATGCATTGTAATTGTTAAGTTAAATTATAAGGATAAGTGATTTAATATATATATAAAAAAAATGTATACTTCTCAAAACTATTCATTTATCTAAAAAAAAATTACTTTAAAGCCATGCTTGAGTAGATATCAGTTTTGGTAAAATGTATTTGAAGTATTACAGAGATTTAAAAAATAATAATTTAAATAATCAATATGTTATTTAGACCCCACTTTACATTTGGAAGAACACTACAATGTAGATAAAGCACATACTTCCCATGCATCACAGTGATTAATCTATCTTGGTGCATAGGGATGAAATGTAGTTGATGAAAACCATCTGACTGCAACTAACACAAAATATGAATTTTGAGATAGCATGAGAATAATATGTTGATGAAATGGTAAGTGTGGTGAAATGTAAGTGTGCTTATAGGAGAATTTTGATTTAGTTTGTACATATTTAGTGAATAAGTGATGAATCTGACTAAATGTTGGTAGGCTGGATTAGCAACCAATGTAAGAATGAAGAGAAAGGAAAGTACTTACAAAAGAATTTCATATTTATTTCATATTTTGTTGAATTAAAAGATGATGTAACATTTGAATGAAAGGCATGAAATAATAACAGAATTTTTCCTCAATAAAAGATTTAACAATTTTCTTTATATGTTATAGATAAAAGATAATATGCTCTGTATATACAGTATATATAACAAAATTTATTCTTTAAATGAAACACAGTGAAATGGTCACACATACGATACAAAAACCCATATCACTGGCAGTTTTTGGCTGAGGCGAGCCTTAACCAAAGGCTTAGGCATCAGTCAAGTATCGACGAATAATTGAAGAACGTCTTATTTGGTAATGATCAGTTTATCGACCCCTGATTGAAGGATAAATTTATGACATGTTTTACGCAAAGCGCGTTTGTTTATTTAAGCAGGTGTTAAGTTAGGATCGCTCTCTCTCCGGCGATAGCTTCCAGCGGATAAGGTCAGGAAGACCTGCTCTTTCATCTTAGCGTTAGAACGCCAGGGTTTAGGCATGTATTTCCAACAGTGTTACTATGTCATTCAATGCAAGATGCTTTAATGGCAGTTAGTGATTGTGTTAAAATTTAGTGAGTTTAGAGAGGGACCAGGTACCCAGGATTAGCCCTACTACTGCCGTTAAACTTGTCGTGTCCAGTTAATCTCCATTACCAGATATAACAATTTGAAACCAGCGAAGTGAGTTCGGGTTACTACTAGTAATTAATATAGTGCTTCGAGAAATATTCAGTGCGATAATTCTAAATAATTCGGTTCAACGAAATGAAAGTTAGTGCAGCGATAGCATGATATTGCTTAATGAATCAGTGCAATAGTGAATTAATTAGTGCTCCAGAAAGAATCCTGAGATGACAGAGGGCAAGTTAGTATGTGTTATGAAAACAAGGTTAGTGTGATAGGTGTGTTCAGTTAGTGCGATAGAAGCAAAGCCGTGAGACGGAATTTTAATTATAACCTCTGATACTGATCATTAACTGTGCGAATAGTTTGGAATAGGACATAAGTGAGTGTTTTTAGTTTATAAATGGATTAATTCGTGCAAAGTCAGCCGGAATCCAGTTTTTATGAGGAGCAGTTATAGATAAGCTAAGTTTTTGCATTCAAGCCACGTCTCCAAGCGTCGTGTAATTGTTAAAATGGGTGTTAATAGTGTCAATAATGGGATTACTGAGAGATTCAGTTGTTGGTGTCCAAAGGAAATTTGTTAATAAATAAGAGTTTGTTATTGTATGTGAGTTGTATGTGCTTTAGTGTTTATTGGATCAGTGTTGACCACTATGTTTCGAGATGGCCGAGTTAGTATAAACCGGGGTGACGGAAGGGAAATAGGCGACCGATGACTGCCCAGGATGTGGAGACAGAAATTCATCAGGAGTTAAACCTGGTTGGTACCCAACGAACAAGAGGGGAGAGGAGTTGATCTCAGCAGAGGCCAGCGTAACGTCCCGTCATATTAATTATCATCATCTCCCTTTGGTATATGCGCATGTAGCGCAACATTCATACGACACATGCAAATGTAGTACTGTCACTATATATATATATATATATATATATATATATATATATTAATAAAAAAAATAAAAATAAAAAAGTGTTTAAATGAGAAAGCTGTTAAAATAAGAACTGTAAATTCTTACTTGTACATTGGAAATCTTGATCCTTGCATGTTCTTGAATTCTCTGGATCTGTCTTGCATTTACATTAGCAAGTCCAATGGATTTAGTCAGACCCAATTCCACAACCTCTTCCATTCCCTACAATATATGACATTCAAAGCAGTCTTACAAAAAGAATTTAAGTATGTGGTTAGTTATTTAATGTTTGGAAATGTTGTCTCTCTCTATCCCAAACATCAAGCCTTTTGTATTCTTGTTATTTTAGTTTACATCAGTTTATTTTGAAGTCATTTCAAATGAGTTAAAGGCAGATCTTTAAACTCTTTTTAAGACATGATGTAAATTCTTCTGAAAATTGAAAAATACTTAATGGAAGATGATCGAGAATAAGGATTTTCCCTCTAACTTTTTGTTGAGTCATAAGCAAAATAATTACAATAAAAAAGGTATTTTTGAACAATTAATTTTGCTTTAACTTTCCTAGGCTTGACATTCTTTTTTTTTATGTGCCTCTACTGTCTTTACAAGTATGCAACAATTACCAGAGAGAGGATTACAATTAGATGAATATTAGTCTCATTACATCACATTACACCAAATATTCCAAAAAAAAGAAAAAGATCAATTGTTCCCTATCAGTTTCTACTGATTATCTTCTTTTTGTTTCCAGATCAGTATTTGGTTCTAATTTATTAATTGCTTAGTTTGTTGGTTACATTCAGCCATTCAAATAAATTTTTAGATCTTCCTTAAGATTTCTTCCTAAATTTGTTTTCCTTTTTTTGGTTGTTGTCATATTCCAGGCAATTTCCTTACTATTTTAAATTTGTCTCCCTGACTACCAAAATCTCCTCTTTTGGAGTCTGATTTCTATCACTACAGCCATTAGCTGATTTTTCTATTTTCTTTAGTATTTATAAAGTAGCAGTTTTAAAATTTATTATAGATTCAACTTTTAAATTTTATATAAAGCTTAAAAGTTGGATCTGTAATAAATATTTTTTAAACTGAAGAGCTTAACTGTGTGAACATCAACTCAGTTGCCAGCTAACTTCTTTATGTAGGCCTATCTAATTTTATTCTTTTTTGATATTTTCTTTTTCTAAGAAATATTGCTTTCTACCCTATTCAAAACTTAAGCTATGATCCATTCATTTAAAAAAAATCTAAAAAAAAAAAAAGCAGCTTCAATCCAAAAGTAATTATTATTTATGTTTTGTTCTCTTAATGTTCTTTCTTAAGGTATTAGAACTTAGAAATTCAAGACCTGTACACATACTCAAGCAACTTAAAACGCTATTATGGATTCCTCCACAATTTAATGAAATATTTTCCTTTTCATTTATATACATGCATAATTCATTTGTGTGTATTTTATTCCCTACTGTCAAGTTAAGATCTTAAACAATTGTTGTTTTTCTATTTGATTAAATTCTGTCATTCATTCTCCTTTTTTTAAGCCTCTGTCTTTTCTTTTCTTTTCTTTTCTTGATCCTATACGAAATCTTAGGCATACAGATTACTATACCTCATTTTGAACGTTGCCTACTTATGCTAATTGTAATTGATTCCTATTATCCTGCCTTTTCAACTAAGTCCTAAAACTACTGTCTCTATGGCTTCGCATACTTTCTTATTGCCTGATTAAATACACTTTAATTTGTTACTGAGAAAAAGTTTTTTTTTTTTTTTATATAATATTTTGGCTTCTGTAATTCCAGGGGTATTTATTTTGCACATATGTAATTATATTTCATTCCTTGTATTATTTTTTAATACCTGAATAAATTTCAGGTATTAATTTAATACCTGAATAAAAAACCATCACCTTCCCTTTTGATTTACAAATTCACACGTTAAGTTCCCATTTATCACATGACTTATTTAGATCTTCAGCTAAATCAGTTCTCTTACTTCTCAAGTTATTAACATTAATGACAGTAGTCCAAAACTACTGACTGTAAGTTGTTTCAATATCATATTTATTACTGTCGAGAATGGATCCTGTATACTCACAAGATCTTAAATTGCATTTTCTATCTAGTCTTAATAACTGTTTCAGGCAACAGAAAATCTCATTTGATAGCCTAAATTTCATTTTCAACTCATTTTCCTTTTTTAACTGCATATATTGAGTACATTAGATGTCCAGCAAAGAGAAAATGGGGACTAGATATTTATTAACAGGTCAGCTTGTCAATAACAAAGTAATCATTTGTTAAAAATCTCTGACCCCCTCAGCAGTTAACAGAAATTAATATTTACATTCTAAAAAAGTAAAAATATTCAAGTACCTTCAAGTTTATTGAAGAAGAAGTATTACTATTATGACATCTAACTTACCCTCCAGACTTCCAGCAAATTGGTTTTCATGTCTAATAATATGTTATCTGTTTCATCTCTAGAATAAATTACATCATCATGGATATTCTGAAAATATTAATAAAAATGAAATTTTAAAGGTAATGATTTCTTCCATTTAAAAGTTACTTGATCTAATTAGTATTAAAGAATTCTGAAAATCTGGCTCCCTAAGATAGTACTTTCACAGCTTTTATCTGAAGTTGTGCATTTTGCTGGCTGCTGGACTCTAAAAGTCAAACTTGTATAAAAGAAAGAATTTGAAAAAAAAAAAAAAAATCCACATGCATACAAATATACTGTATTTTGATCCTTTTAAAAGTTTTGCTAAAATGCCCCTTATTTTATTGAATATGAGGTAACAATCCTAGGCAAAGTTAAATCAGGCACTGAAGATTACTGATATAAGCTTTTGTAAGGTCTGAATGATAGTGTAACAAAACAAATAATGCGGAATCTGAAAAAGTATAAAAAAGATAGGCCAGCTCGTTTATTAGTTTCTATGAAGAAATTATAACAAATATTCTGAAACAATAGTTTATTTCTGTATAATAAGAAATCTGGTGCTAACATTTAAGAGATAGAGACAAAAAAAACATATGATAAAGTAACAAGCCATCACTATTAAAGGATAATTTATAAACTAGTAGAAGAACTTCTCAAATAGTGGTAACAATTTATTATTTCTTTTAAACAAACCTAGAAATAATTCACATTCTTCTCATCATTTTATGAAGAAAACAGGAAAGACACACCATTTGAAAGAAAAGAGTTGAAAAGAAATAAGTTCCCAATAAAGTAGAGAACCTTTATCAAATTATAAAAAATTTAAATATACGGTACTTTTGAAACAGCTTTTACAATTTGTAAAATCATAGAAATTGTTTTCTTGACCTACAGAATGAGCCATAAGAGAAATTAGACAAATTAGAGAATTTCAAACTTCCAAAGCTTGAAATTACTAATTATGTAGCTGGGAATGTGCTAACTCGATAAAATTTACAAAAAAATCTGTGAACAACTGAAGAGGAAATTGGACTATGGAATCAAAGAGAAGTGAGATAATGACAATTTTCAATGATAAGAATCATTTATCTTACCCTCAGTTCAGATATTCATAATTTCATATGTGCAGTAGCAGGGAGGATGAATGAAAAGATTAACTGAATCTGCCATGCCAGTTTGCAAAAAAGTTTGTCCATCCAGACTCCTAGAATGCAGGTCCTGCTTTTAAAGCCATCCTAACAAGTGATCTTTTATGGCTGAAGAGAGATGAAAGTCACTGGTAGTCAAATCCAGGCTGTAAGATGGATGTTCCAATATTTCCCAGTGCACGGATTGTAGGAAGTTGATAGGTTTGCTGTGTCATCTGCAGTTTAGCAATGTCCTCGAGAAGGATCATGTAATTGCTCAGAAGAGCAGGACATTTATTTTGCCCATAAAAAAAAAAAAAAATTAAAAATAATATAAGACTCCATCACCTCAACATGCGATCAGTTTTCCAGAGATTCGTTATTGTCAACATTACATGCCATCGCCGTGCTGGCGTGGTCGTGCGGTCTCGGCGGCGGCCAGCCGTGGCGTCCAATGCGCCAGTTCCTGGGTTCGAATCCCGGCATGGTATGGGTGTTTCACTTTCCTTTCTTCTGTGTTGTCCTCTTTCTTCTTCTGTCATTGTTTCTCTACCTAGGAGGCAGAAGTCCGATTGTCACCTTAGGGTGCCTCCTGGATAATTATATCCCAACGACAATAAGGCAATAAAAATCCCCATCATAGAGTGTCTACGACCAGTGATCCGGTTCGATCCGGGGACACGACAACAACAACAACATTACATGCCATCCATACTGTGGCAGTAACACAATCCTCTAGTTAGTAAATCATAGCATTTGAGCCATTTCAGCCTTTCAGTCAATTAATTAAATGTTAATACAGTAGACTCCCTCTTAACTGCTCATCTTGGGACCCTAGGCCAACTGGCAAAATGTCCAGTTAATATGAAAATACATTTAAATTAGCTTTTAACTGAATTATAGTATTTCTACTGTTTAATTATATGAAAAAGGTCAATAAAGAGACAAAAATTATATAATTGTAAATCCTTACCTAAAGCACTGTCCTTACCATTGAACAAAATAAGCTCTAAAGCTTTAAGCTTTTCTTCAATAGTAAGGATAGTACATTTGCTTTTCACAGAACTCATTTTCAGAAATACAAATGCACTCGAGAAAGTGCACATCTTCACTGGCATAAATCAACCGTGAGACTGATTGATATGGGGATATAATCAGTTCAAAACAAACAAGCAGTGACTTGTCCTTGCAGAGCACGGAAACAGCATGAGTCACAGTGCAGCAGATGGGCGGTCAGTTAAACCGATGACCGGTTAAGAGAGCCGTTAAGAGGGAGTCTACTGTGATGGGATGTGTAGCTTTTTTTTTTCTGATATGCTCTTGTACTACAGCAATTTAATCAAATTCTACTTAACAAAAACTGGATTGATGAAGAAAGAAATAATGTCAAATGTTTTAAATCTTGAAAGAAAACTATTTGAAACAAATAGCAGAAGAAATTCAAGCCAACTACATGAAAAGGAAAGTATGAGTTAATTGCATAAAATGCATAGATTTTTATGACATCCAAATAAATTCAATGTATTTAATGCAAACTCATCAAGGTCTGTCATCAAGGATACCAATTAGAGAAAGACAGCAATAAATAAGATTAATTATACAGTTACAAGTTAGCTTCCCCCCCCCCTGCTAATGAAAAAGATATGAAAACATATTTTCACATATATTTCCACAGATACATTATATTTACAACTGTAAAGTAACTTTCATTTTCATTTAGTTGGCTTGAATTTCTTTTGATATTTGTTTCTAATGGTTTTCTTTCAAGATTTAAAACATTTGACATTCTTTTATTCTTCATCAATCCACTTTTTTTTTAATAGACTTGGATTAAATTTAAAACACCTTATTAAACAGTTTTTGTTAAATTTTTGTAGTACAAGGGTCAATCAGAAAAAAAAAAAAAGACTACACATCCCATTAGTAATATTTAAGTAATTGACTGAAAGTCTCAGCTGTGTATGATTTGGAAAGTTACATATAAATTATTCTTTAGCAACAAATTAATATCTGAGAGACAAATTTACTTCTCAAATTTACCCATTTGTCTATAAACCACAAAAGACCCTTTTTAATATTTTAACGGATTAATTCAATTTTTCTTTTCATTTTTCCTTTCAAG
Source organism: Thereuonema tuberculata (assembly GCA_023159025.1). NCBI lineage: Eukaryota > Metazoa > Arthropoda > Chilopoda > Scutigeromorpha > Scutigeridae > Thereuonema > Thereuonema tuberculata. The sequence goes on from JAFIDM010012231.1 coordinate 100,532,492, forward strand.
CACATGTTGGTTGATTAAATTCTTATAATCATTACTAAATATTTTGTTCATATTTTGTTTAAATTATGAAGTAAAGATCTAAATGATTCAAGTCTAAAATAACTAAGATAAATGCCAGTACCTGGATGCCCACTGGCATTTGCATAAGGAACAGATCTACATATTCCAGATGAAGACGCAATAAAGACTTTGTTAAAAATCTTCTTACATCTTCCTTTCTCATTCCATTAGGAGGAAGCTGAAAAGAAACATTTTATTAATTATGAATCGAAAATTAGTTTTAATGATAAATTCTTAGATCAGTTAAGAGAATGGGAATCATATTTAGCCTAGAATTCATATTTTTATCAAAAATATTCCAAGATATTTGAATAATCTTTATTTAGTTTGCAATGAAATATAAAACCTTATTTCTAAATTGTTCATTGATGTAAGTTTTAAATAAGACTCAATAACTTAGCAGTTTCTTAATCAATTAAAATCATAAATGGTAATGTTCAAGTAGTGATCAATTTTTATGCATCTCCAAATTATTTTGTTTTCCTTGGGTAATGGGGAGGAGACAGGAGGAGGTGCATTAAATCTTTGTCTGTTCATTTCAAAACAAGTAAAATCTACTTTATTATGCAGATATAAATTACATATCTCACTTTGAGACTAGTAACTTTCTACTTTTAATGCAAAATAATGTTAATTATTTCAGTCTCTTCCAAACAGAAAGAACTCCTATTTGAATTCTCTGAGCCAATCACAGCTCTCTTTCACCCATGAATGGATAACCAGGATACTCTTCTGGCACTCATTTTTTTAATGGACAATTTGGAACTTGTTAAAATCATTTTTATAAATGATTTTATAAGATATTGAATTTCAATTTAATAATCTTTGTTATTATTTTTGCTTGATTTACCACTTACTACCATACTGACTTACAGTATGTCCCAGTTTCATCAGACTGTCCTCATGAGAAGAATGTTTCTTCTTGATTATTTAACATTTTGTCCCAAACATAAACTTTTTAAAAAACAAAAATTAAGGAAGAAGATCCAAAGGAGATCAAACTACATATAATCTGACTAGCTAAATGTATTAATCAAAAATGCAAAGGCTAAAAAAAAAACTTAGTTTGTTGAACTTAAATATGTCCTAAAAGTCTAGACATGCAAAATAAGCATTCACTTTTTTAGTGATTAATTTTGCTTCAATTTTCTGCTATTAATGATGGCTAACACTATAGCATGGAAATCCACATTTAAAAGCTTTTCGGTAGCCATCTTTCTTTTAAATTGCAGTTATTTTATAATGAAAGTGTGGGGTTTCAATAAATATGTTTAACCAAAATAGTAGTAAAACTGTAAAACTTAAACTTACTTCAGTTAGAGAAAAAATCTTTACTTGTAAACTATGCACCAGGAAATAAGCTATTGACATTTCAGCATTTCTTTATGTCATTAATACTGAGATAATCAAAACCTGAGCAAATAAATGGAGTAAAACTACACCAAATGTTTTGAAATATACATGATATTAGCTTTGTATCTAAACTTGTGACTAAATATAACTACATCAACACCCATTAAATATTATCTGCAAGAACATTTTTTTTTTTTTTTTTTTTTTTTTACCTTCGTTGTTATGAATAGATCTTCTCTGTTCAATCGACCAGACAAAAGCCATTTCTTCAATTCATCTCCGATTAATTTCTCAGATCCATAAGCAAAAGCAGTATCAATATGGCGAAATCCAATCTCTAAACCTAGATGAATAGCATTGCGAACCTCTTCTGATGAACCCTAATAATAAAACGAACAAACTTTTTCAATTTTGAATGAAATAACAATTATGGTTCTATAAATTTCAGCATTTTTCTTTCTTTCTATCCAACTATGATTTTTTTTTAAATGTGTATTTCAAAGAAATTAACTCTCAGTTTTCCACAATTATTATTTTTATTATTATCATTTAGTTTATCTTACTTAATTTCTAGATTGAAAACCAGACAAAAAGTCTCAAGAGATACTTTTATTTTTAATCTATGTTTCTTATTATTTTTTATTTTTATTCTGTGATTATTATGATTTTAAGTCTTTTTGCAAAAACATTTAACTGTTTATTTATTCCTGTTTTAATTATCAACATCTATATCACTAAACAAGAAATAAATTATGTATATGGGTAGTTCTACAAGAATTGGGTAACTTGATGAGGCCTAGCCATAACTAATCTAAAAACTGGCATTGTAAGTTATTCATCATTAAATTAAAAAGATAACTGTCCTTTCTTTTTGATTATATAAGTTCAAAATAGTTTCTTATAAAATAATAGATATTGTTAAAATCTCCACTTTTTACGTAAAACGTCAGTTCCCTGGCGTGTGGCCACTACAAAAACCAGGACATCGAGGTTTATATTTTCGAAATTATCTAAAATAACTTACTTTTTTATCTTTAAAAAAGTTATAAGATACTTTTAAAATATTACTAAATGAAATGATTAGTAAAAATAAGTAAAAATCATTCCTAAATCTTTACTTAAACCCGCGTGCTCAGTTTCGCTCGTCAGTCCCCTGGCGTTATTGAAATTCGAAAAATCGGAGTATTTAATAGCACTTCAAAGTTGAGACCAATCTGCTTTTAAACATTACCCGTGAAATTAACTATAGCAACTGCTTGCTACAGGGTAGCCCTTTTGGAATCAGTGAGAGAGGCGTGGTTGTGGCGTGAACGCGTGTCCGAGCCAGTCAAATTGTCAGTCCACTGGCAAGTAATTTCAAGATTATTTACAACTAATTTTTTTTAATATTTTTATGCCTAAAAGATTATTGTAAAATGTTCTAATGTGGCAAGCAATAAAGTTGATATCTGTAATCGTTTGAAAGATATATTTATTTTTCACTGAATTCGCGTCAGTCCCCTGGCGTTAGTCCACTGCCTAGAAAGGCGACAAGGAACTGACGGCTATCAAAATTATGAAAAAATAACTAGATACAATTGGTTAAAAATCTTTCAAATCATTAAATTGAATAATAATTTTGGTCTAAGATTGGAAAACTATATAAAATATAAATTATTCAGTCAAATTAATTGGGAAAATATAATTCTGAAACACTAAAAAGTATTAAAAAGCTTAAAACTTTATTAATCGCTGACGTAATTGATGAGAATGTTACTCTAAATTTTTAACTTTTAACTTTTTGTTAGTTTCTCTTGTATTAGATAATTAACAAAGTTAATTAATCTACAGTTAATAATTATAAATTAATCTAGCAGCACCTATCAAAGGCGTATATAGGGGGGGGGGGGGGGGGGGGCCCCCCCCCCCCCAAAATAATGAATGTCCTTCCAACGTTTTTTTTTTTTTTTTGGTTGAACAGATAGGTTTTCGTGGGGTATTTACTTAAAATTACTTAACTTAATCTTACATTAATCTTGGGCCTCCCCTCCAAAAATTTATTGTATATTCGCCACTGGCACCTATAGTACAGGTATTCTTTATTTTTTGGTAACATAATCTCCATTATATCAAAGCTTGCAGTTGTAATTCATGCAGTTATTATTATTATTATTACTATTGACAATCTAATTCTATTTTTAATCTTTTAGTACAAGTGCGAATGCCAATCTTCTTAATTATTTGTAATTGTTCTGACGAACTTTACGGGATTGTTTTTAAACTTTTTTTTTTTAATATGTAAGAGACAAAGTTATTTTATGTACCAAAAATTACTGATTATGATGTTGTTTTAATGAATTTCAGGATTTTAATGATTTTAATGATTTAAAGCATTTCTATTTTCAATAAAACGTATTTTTTCGTCAGTCCCCTGGAGGCAATTTTCAGAAAAACTGAAATAACTTCGAAAATACTGAATAAAGTGACTGTTCCTTTCTGGAACAGTATATTGATTATATTTCCCACCTACTCTATGTTAAAACACTTTATTTAAAATAAATAAATTATTGGCACGTTTTCCTCCAAAAAGTTACCCAATTCTTGTAGAACTACCCATATATAATAATATAATATATATTTATGTTTGTTTTAGTTATATAGATGTAGATGTAATTAAAACAAAAAATAAATATATTTCTGAAATCAAAAATTATTTTTGGTCAAGTTTTTATATTCAAATTAAAAATTTACATTAAACTTGCCCTAAATTATATCAAAATAAAATAACTTAATCTAATACAAAAATAATACATGAATAGTTTTTATACTAAATAAATACTTTAAATTCTTTAATACTAAAGAAATTTTATATATATAAAATGGCAAGAGCAAATCATCTGAAGTGAATTATTAGATTCAAATTTGCAGTTGCCCATTCTTAACCAAATTTATGATAATATCTGCAGGAAGGCATGAAAATATTAAATATTCATTACAGATGTTGACTTAAAAAAAATTGGTAATTTTAACCAGCAAGGAAATTTGATGTTACTTTCATTTAGAAATTGGTGTAAAATTAAAAATATGAAATTTATGAATAAATTAGTACACATAATAAGGGCTGAAATTCTTGTTATTTCAAGCTTTTATGTATATGTTTGAAATGTGGCGAGTCTTTTTTCCTTGTACAACTCTTTCGAAGTGATAATTGGAGGGAGAGTTTTTTTTAAAAAAGAAAGTTTGAAATATTTCTTTTTAATTCTACTTCTACTTTATCATATAACAATATTTTTTGAAATCATTGCCTTAAATATTATGCAAAAAAATTCAATCCAGCGGTTTTTTTTATCTATTTTATAATAAATTGTTAAATTATTGTTCTTGTGGAATTTGCTTCTATTTTTACTTTGCGAATTATATTTTCAGGATTTTTAATAAATTTTAAATAATCTAAATAATCCAAACATTTGACCGATTCGTTTCAGAAGCAATTGTTGTTTGGAGGGATCAGAAAGAACAAAAGAAAAGGACATATCAAAACCAAATGACCAAAGCAACCAATAAATCTAAACCATCTGCAAATAAAATGCAGGCGATTCTTCTGTTTGGATTACAAGGCAATATAAATATACATGCCGAATGTCGATACAACTTGAGTACGTTATTTGTGTTGACCTTTACTTGCACCAACTCTCAAGTAAAGGGTTGAAAACTTTCATCTGTTGAAAATTTGACCGCAAGTTTCGTCACTTTTCCACTTTGATGGATATAAACGTAATCTTTCGAAAGTACCGTAACCATTTCGTTGATATCCTTACCAGGATTTCATTACTTTTGTTTATAATTGAAATATTCACAAATATCAAATTCACTAAAGCAAAGCAAGATATCTCTAACGTATCATTTAATCAAAATAAAAACATATAATCCAGCAACTTTGGAAAACATTTATCATAATCAAATTTATTATGTTCTGGAAATTCAAATTACCAAAAATGTGAGTATCTTTCTTTCTATTAAATAAGCTTATAATTATAAGCAGTTTTTAATTGTTTATAAATGAATATGAAACATTACTACTGTTCGTTTTCAAAAGTGCTACCACTGACGGACGATTCTACTCCACGAAGGGGTGATAGCTGAGATGGGCACTTTCCTAAGACCTGTTTTTCTTTTATTACCTGTTATTTTTGTAATAGTATTTATTCTTTCCATAATTCTTTCCCGAAAAGCGCAACAGCTACTAGTAAACTAACACTATAAACATCCCCTCTTTGTTTTCTTCTCACCTATTTTCATGAAATCGAAGGAGACCTGACGCATGCGCAAAAGCGTTGAAGGCTCTTGTAAACAAAACCTAACAGTAGCTTAATTTACAAAATATCTCAAAATTATGAATAATGAGCATGCGTAGAGGAAGAGCCAAAGCATGGCTACAAATAATAATAAAAACTTTCATTTTAAATTAATCTCGTTGAATACTTTTTATGACGTAATTATTTTTAATATCAAAGTAAAAAAAAAAAGATGGGCGTACACAGGGGGAGCAGAGTCCCATTGAAATATATATGCATAACCCCCCCCCCCCCCCCCCAGGACCCCACATCAATTCAAGGCCCAGGACTAAATGCAGTAACGGGCCACCCCCTCTCCCATATTATGGTAAAAATCATAGATTCTTGGCCAAAAATATCGCGAAAACAGGAATTTCATATTTCTCCCTTCTAAACATGCCACACAGTTATTAGCATTGTTTTTAGAGTAAATTAATTTAACACCATCATTACTTTTTCCAGAAAAATTTCACTCTATGCAAACATTGAAATATAGAATGGCTCTATGCAGACGGTTAAAGCAGAAAAGTAGTTTATATAAAATGTATATTTAATTTAAAAAAAGTCTAGAAGTGATAGGCTAATTCATGCATTCTTTTTCTCGTTAAGACCTGAGCCCTGGCACTTTTGACGACCGGGCACTGGTGCTTTGGGACCAACTTATCTCCCTCCCCCCTTGAGATGGCTGTGCCCACCTCCTATATAAGCACATGAAAAAAAAAAAGCAGATCATATAAACAGTTGCAGATTGTATTACAATAGTACTTACAGATTAATTGAAAGTGGGTGGCATTACTGCCGAGCACGTCGACCTGAAAGATCTTTTGTACTATCCTACGGAAAGAAGGACAGACGGAAAGAAAGACTAAGAAAGGATGGTGTGAGAAATGCAGGGGAAACGGGAGAACCCCGGAAAACCTGCCCAGCGCGGATCGCCACCATCAACGAAACGCACCTGACAACCGAACCCGGGACTCAGAGGTGAGAGGCCAGTGTCTTAGCGACATCGCCAACCACGCGGCCTATTACAGTAGTAAATACATTTCAAAATAATAAGCAGGAGAATTACAAAATAAAAAATAAAAAAGATTTCGCACCTGAACTACTGCTTTAAAAGACTGGGCTTGGCCCAAGCGATAAAGACTGGGTTTGGCACACTGTCAAAATAATGGAACAAGCCGAAGGGGTGAATTACATTCTAAAAGTGTATTATACATGTATTTCTTATTCTGCGTGTGTGTATTTTATTCTCGCATTAATTTTAAACTGAATTTTGTGCAGTAATTTTTCACTTTATGCATCTCTTTTATACGTTGTTTGTTTCTGTTCTTGTCGGCACATACCCATCTCCCCTACTTTCACGCCGAGAAAGAGGTAGCAGCGACCAGTAAATCACGTGCCCAGTCTCTTTTGTCTGGCTAAGCAGTACCATCGGTGGAAGTGTGGGATGGCTGTTTCGTTCTCTTTATGAACTCGTCAGCCAGACAAACCCTCGATGGCAAGCTCAGAAGGTGTGAAAAGGTTAGGGATTCCACTCTCTCTCCCGAAAGTGGAACCCCAAAACAAAAATACAACCAAAAAAAAAACAAGCTTCAATTCCTGGCCTACGGAACCTTCATGCATAAAAACAGATGAAAAAAGCATTAAAAACGGTTGAAACAACAGTAAATAAGAAAGGGTTCAAAGTGCCCCAAGAAATTCATACTAATAATTAGGAGAGGCACAGAAGAAATCAAAAAGATTTCGCACCTGAACTACCATCGGTGGGTGTCTGGGACGTTCTTTATGAATTCGTCAGTCAAACAAACCCCTCGACGGTAAACTTAGATGGTGGGAAAAGGTTAGGGATTCCACTCTCCTCCCGAACGTGGAACCCCAAAAAGAAAAAAAAAACAAACATGAAAACAAACATGAAAACCAATGTAAATTTTCATTAATTTACTTTAGTTTACAGAATTTTATAAATTTCTATTTTAATGATATGTTTCTTCTTAAGAAAGCGACAATTTATCAAAAATTGTCCAGAAGATCGACAATTTGGTTTGCACAGAAAGTGCATTTAGATATTTTTAATTTCTTGGATGGAAGTCATAATTTAGCACAGGCTTAGTTGGATAGGTGTTACATTACAACCTTCATATTTCTTGGAATTTTTTATATTTTAATATTTATTTAAGTAGTTAGTTAGTTATTCATTTAAGAAAAAAAAAATTAGGAAAATTTTTAGGATAATCTCGTTCACAGCTCTCCTGAATTCTGTTTTTTGTGTGTTTACTCCAGATAAGAATCTCTTATTCCAAAAAAAAAAAAAATATCATTGAAATAACACGGAAATGAAGATTAATCATCAGTATTTCATGTTTTCATCACAGAAGGAATTAGGTTTAGGTAGAAAAATAATTAGATATAGGTTTTCAGCGGATTTCTTTTTCTGTTAATTCTTATACTTACAATCCATGTTCCAATTCCTATAATAGGCATTCGGCAGCCATTTTTAAATTCTATGTATGGCTTAAATGTGCTCATTTCTTAACCAAAACTCTGTCCTGTCTCTAATTTCGATGTTTTCAAAAGTTAAAGAAACAATCGTTACAATTCCACATTGACAATAAAATAATAGCATTATTCGGAAACAAAGGATTTTAATCTGAATTTTTACTCAAGACATTAGGATAAACAATAGTTTATTATTGATAGTTGAATTCATTTTTAACAAAAAAAAAATGAATGCAAAAAAATTTATAATAAATCTTCAAAATAAAGAATCGAAAGAATAAGTAATATATACTGTGTGTATAAGTAATAATATAATTATATTAACGAGAAATCATCCTATTAATAGGCAAAAGTTGTACGATCTTTGTAAATTTGTAATTTGAAATAACCAATCACAGTGGAGCGTTGGAACACGTCAGGCATGACGTCACGCCCATGTTTAAAGATGGCGTCTCTAATATTCGTCTCACTTCACGGTGATTGATCGCGATTACATAATTACTATAAGCGTATTGAAATTTTCTTTCCCACATAAATGAAATGCATGAAGTTCATGCGTCAAAATTTATCAGAGAGTTTGTAAAACCTGGTTTTTACATAATTTCGGCTGTGGAGTCACTCGCTCACTAATCAACAAGTAGGAGACAATGACGATGCACGTGCCGTCATTGTTGTCCAGACAGGATTATTGGTTTTGGCTGTTGGACGGACATTCATTATTGTTATTGTTGAAACTGGTAAATCATTTTTTTATTTTCTTATATTTTACCAAAATTTGGCTTAGTCATTCACATTATATGTGGGCTGTTGCGGAAGTCATGGCTTTTAAAAAATGAGCTTAGACCATCTTTTTCAATCTTGGGTTGTTCAAAAATTTCAGGGTATTTCAAAAATGTGGCATTTCTTTTACTTCCGTTAATATTTCTTCAATTACGACAAGCCTATTCTTTTAGGGCAGCATGTTGCCATTATGTTTCATAATGAGAAACCGCAGCGCTAGCTACTATGAAAGTGGTAAATCAATTTTTTATTTTTTTTTATTTTAACAATATTATAATATTATTTTAACAAATAAGCCGATATTCAAATTACATATGGGCTGTTGTGGAAGTCATGGCTTCTAAAAAAATTAGCTTAGAACATATTTTCAATCTTGTATTTTTCAAAAATGTGGAATTTGTTTTACTTCCGTGAATATTTCACGGGTCGCAACCAGTAGATAAGTAACAGCGGAATAAAATGAAGAAACTCCCTTCATTTTAATACATATTTATTTTGAATCAAATTTGGCGTGAAACTATGTTAATTTGTTAACTGTTATAACATAGTTTCGTTTTCGCTACTGAATGAGCAACAAGATGCACTATCGATTTCACTGAAAAGAAAATATGTAAGCCTATATGTTGGCCATAATTAAAGAGGTGCTTACAGTTCAGTTCATGAAAGAAGAGCTTTTGTTGACGTAATTTCCTTATAGATTGATGTTTCAAGGACGTACAGCGCCATCTATTGCTAAAATCCGTAACTGAATCTTATAAACATTACGAAAACATTTTGATTGTAGTATTTTCTGCAGTTACGAATACATAATAATAATTAAAATTGAAATAATTAAAAACGTTCCACACTATTCCCCTTGCTTGGCTATGCAAAGTTTGTCCTTTCTTGGTTACGCTTATGCGATCACCAAACGACGCCATCTTGGACTGAATGCTCGGAGTTCAAGTTGATGACGTCATGACTGGTGACGTTTGTTCCAGACCAAATCGATCGCTACGTAATGACCATATATGGCAAACCTCTTTTTTTTTTTTTTGCAAAATAATATAGAGCCCTATTACCAAAAAACCTATTGAGCCAAACCACCAAATTTGGCGTGAACACTATTTAGACCATGAGGTTTGGATTTCTAAAGATAAAAATAGTTCAAAATTTCGCCACTAGGGAAAAAAAATGGCACTGGAAGCTACATGTATAGAGAAAATTGGGCGTAATAAGTAAAGTTTACAATCAATAGTAATTTTTATTTGGCATCATTTACAGATGTGATTCAATATGTTTTCCTTGCAATTGTTCAAATAACTGCTTTCTGTACATTCAGAAGTTTACGCATAATTTTTCATACCTTTGTATATGGCATATCAAATTGCCTGGATATTGCTCGTGGACTGCCGGACACGTCTGCATTGTTATAAGTGCCGCAGTTGCAAACTGTTTCAAGTTGTTGGATTGATATCGGTTGCATTTGTCCTGGCAGCACTTGTAACGATCCCGTATTTTCAAATCGCAAAATCATTTTTCGCAAATTTGTGATTGTCGTTGGGCCTTTCTTTAAATTCCCCAACCTCCGGTATTCCCAAAGTGAGACAGAAGCAATATTGTTTTTTTGGTAATAAAGTTTCACCAGCAAAGCACGCTTCCGTAAATTTAGCATAGCGAAGGTTTAAGGGTAAGACGCACTATTCCGTCTATCTACATCTCTCGTTATGTTTCCGTAAGCTTTTACGTCTCAGAATTGAGTCTCAAAAGACACAACGGATATCTTGAAATCAACGAATATCGCCGTCTGTGCAAAAACGTAAGGCCGACCAATCAGATCGTGTGTGTGAAGCAACAGCCAATCAGAGAGCACTGACGTATTCCTAGGATTTTCAAGATGGATAGCAAGTTTGCCGGCGCCATTTTGTTCACCGCTTCGATGAGATCGAAGGTTATTACCAATTAAGTATCACAGTGAGGAGATTATTTTTCGAAAATAAACAATATTTTTACTGAAATAAATGAATACTACGCGTCAGAATATGCAGATATCAATTTGTTTAAAGAGATTTTGCATGTCAATGAACTTCAATTGTAACGCCGTTTCCGCTTGACGTAACTTGCGACGGTTAAGGGCGCGACGATTTTGCCGACGACGGATACAAAGACGTTTCATAAACATAACGGAGACGGAGAATTGCATTCAGGCCTTTAACATCAAAGCATCACCGCGCAACCAGTGCACATTAGTCGGAATTAACAACACTCTGCTCGTTTTCATCTTTTTATATTCTTCAATCTACGACGTCAGTTTACTGCAGTCTGCATATTTCCGAGTTTCCAGCGCCATTTTCCCGTAGGTGACGAAATTTGGAACTTTTTTTTCCTCCTATAGAAATCCAAACCTCAAAGTCTAAATAGTGTTCACACAAAATTTGGTGGAGTTTGGTCCAATAGGTTTTTGGTAATTGGGTTCTAAGCATCTTCTCTTTAATTATGACCACCCGGTATATGTATAGAATATAATTGAAAATCAAGCTCGCAAAGGATAGGTATTGCTGCTGGAAAGAGCTGTGGATTCGCCTCAATCGGGTATGTGTGAGATTGGTTTGTAGAACATGAAAGTGACTTCCAATTTTTCTAAGATTCGAATTCAATAGAATATATCTTGGATCACGTCAATCAAGAGATCCAGCATTGAGTCCTATATCGCAGGCAGTCACAGATCTACAGAAACAATTGGAACGATATGATCTCTTGAAAGTTCTTAGGCATATCAAGTCTATATACCATGTTGCTCAGCAAATCTTTTAGTGGCAAGAAAACCTACAAACTATTGAAAAGTAATGATATTATTTGACTGAATATTATATCGTTAAGAAAATTCTTAAAAATTTTTACATTTCCCCTTAATCTCTTAATTGCTTAAGAATTTAAACTTTACATGTTGGAACATTGTGAACTGCCATAGTCACAACGGCTATCAAATAAACTCAGGCTTTAGAAGAAATTATCATTTTGGAGACATTGACCAAAAGGGCCTGGAATATATTTACAGAGGAAACGAAAAAGGAGTCGCCTCTTCTTCAACCCAACAAACGAACTGAAGATCATCTACCTAGCGGTTGGCGAGAAAGATAGATAGAGAGAATGACAAAGATTTATTTGTTGTTTCTAAGTCTTAAAAGGAAGAAGCAAGAGAGCCCATATCAAGATACCTTGCTAATTAACCACCCTGACAACTTCTTGCTCCTTTGCCTTGTTCGACAAAAAAATATGCATTGCCTTATTACTGTAAAGATTAGATCTAAAGAGCAATAATTACAAGTTATTAGTACAGTAAAATCCCGCTAATCCGGCATCCGATAATCCGGCACATTCAATAATCCGCATCGGTCTAAGGTTTTTTTTTACACTGAATAAGTCTTCCGGGCGCGTTCGGCAGAGTTCGCTGGCAATCGGCTGAGATCGGGCGTACTCGGCAGTGATGACAAATCTAATAAAGTAACTATACTGTACTGTATATACTGTATTAAAATATAATACTACACAAAAATATATTGTGTTGTTTTGTTTTTAACATTTTCCATCACTACCGAAATCAGAGAAATCACAATAGAACACGGAAAAATGGCCTGATACCTATTAATAGCCCTTTTGACTCTCTATTTTAGCGGTCTTTTCGCTATCCTCGCAATAACGGCTAGTTTTAGACGGTGCTCAGTAATCCGGCATTTTCGGTAATCCGGCACTGCCGAAATCCCGAACGTGCCGGATTAGCGAATGTCTACTGTACAGTGATGAAAAGAGACACATTTTAAAAGAAAATATGACAACAATCCAGCGGCGACAGCGATTCTTGCGACAAGGTCCTCATGTGAGTCAATAGTATTCTCGTATATGAGATTCTTCATGTGTTCCCAGAGGAAGAAATCGATACATTGTTAAATCGAGCTATCTGGATAGTCGGGTAATAACGCCCTCTATCACCGAAGGTTGCCGTGAGCGGACATACATTCATGACGAAAAAGATTTGTCTTGGTAATGACTCTTGTTCAATTTTAGTATCTATTATATTTTTTTCCCAAGTCAATGTTAAATGTCGATAATGAGTCATCTTGTCTAACACTATGTAAACTTTTAAAGTTATCAGACATACCTCCTTGAATTACAAGTCTGCAAACAACATTCTTTAATAAAGCTCTCACAAGTCGAACATGTTCGACCCCCTTTTCTCATTTCTAACCAAGCTGCATATAATATCTCTCTATTTAATCTATTTAAATTCAGCTTTAAAATCAATAAAAAGATATTACGATAGGACGTTATCTTTAGTTTTTTCTATGATCTATCTAAGAACATATATTCGGGGTCAATTGTACTTTTACTATTTCTAAAACCAGCTTGATAAGGTCCTAAGTTCTCTTCCTCTTTTATTCTTTATCGTCATGAATAAAAATCTTGGAGAATACTTTATAAGCAGCGTTTAGTAGAATGATTCCTCTGAAGTTTTCTCACCTTTCTTGAAACTGGGACATATCATTCCTTCTTTCCATTCAGAAGATAGTATTTCACACATTAGCAATGGCACATTGAAAATGCCGTGGCAAATTAGTTCCTCCATATTTGTACATTTACGAAGAAATGGCATCTATACTTGTTGCACTATTTTTATTCAGTGATTCAACAGCCATTCTTACTTCTTCCAACGTTGGAGGGACTATTTTATCATTTAGACAAGTCGCATATCAAAATACCCCATTTGTTTCTTCAGTATACTCCTTCAAAAGTCACTGGAAATGCTCTCTTCAGCAGTTTAATACTTCTTCCTTGTTGATGAAGTTCCGCATTCTTTTTCCGATATATGGAGACTCTTAGTTAAAATTCTCCTCTTGATTCTTTTAAATACTTACAGAATCTTTTACTATCTCGTAACCAATGATTACTAGTCTTTCTGATTTTCTTTTGCTAATTTTTTTTCTTTCTTTTAATCGCTTTTTCTTCTTCTTTCGTAAGATTTCTATATTCTTCATATTTTGCCCTTCTACATCTATTAATCTATAGATTCCAGAGTTCTTTTGTATGCTGTGTTTTTCTTTACTGTTGCCTTCCTACATTCATTATCATATCACTGATTACTTTCTCTCTTTGGCTTAAAGTCAATTATCTTTTCTTCAATCCCTTGCACAATTTTGGTGATAGTATTCCATTCACTTGTACCCATTATTTGTAGAACATACTCTAGTTCCAGTTCTAGTCACTTTATTTTTTAGTGTTATTAGTTTTAAGTTGATCAACATTATACATTTTCTTTCCGATATTTTTTTCTTTATTTGCATTCGAGATGCTACTATGCATTTTAGCAATGTCTTCCATCAATTAGAATACGATCCACTTGATTCTTTTGGTATTTCCACCAGGAGCTTATAGCTTTGTGAATCTGTGTATGCTGAAATAAGGGTTCACCTATTACCATACAGTGAGAGGCAGCAAATCTTGAATTGAATTTGAATATACCACCATTGCCATTACATTTATTTTGTAGGTTAAGCTTTCGAAGGTATTCATTGCTTTTGAATGAACTTTCTTTCGCCACTTATCTCCTAGCACAATCTTAGTCGGACATTCTTCATCTGCGTTCTCCAGCTATTCATAAAATTCATCTTTTTCCGATCATCTTTCACTTCCGTAGGTGCTTGTGCACAGATCAAACTATAGTACGAAATCTTTCTTTCACTCTTAATTTACACAAACGGATATTTAAAGGTGTAAAAGTCAAATAATTCAATGCTTTATTTTGTTGATGATCAGAAATCCTACTTCAAAGATATGTTTTATCTTCATGGCAGCTGTGGAAGAAAATGTTGTTTTTTTGTTTCAAGTACGCTGTTTTCTATCCATCGTAGTTCTTATACAGCAGCAATATCCACCTGGTAATTGTTCAATAATGATAACAGATTTGAAAAATATCCTGCTCTATTCAGTGGCAACATATTTCACGTCGCTATTCTAAAATCATTTTACTTGTTCGTCTTCAATAGATTAGTCCGGTTGAATTTTCTGGAGGCTCTCAACAAAGAGATTTTTTTACCGTTAACCGTAAGTTAACGCTTCGCATTGCCTAAAGAGCCTGTCCATCGTAGTGGGTAACACTTATTCTGACTCTTCTGTTGAGACCTGTCCATCTTGGGAGGCTCTACCTGTAGAAATATTACCGTTGGCATATCCCTCATCTTCAATGAAGTATACCAACCTTCCCATCGTCAGTACCTTCGTTAAGACTTGTCCCTTGGGGAGAAACATATTTGAAGAAATATATAAAAAACTCAACATAAATTATTTACATTAACAACAACGCAAGTTAAAACTGATACATTTAAAATACAATATTTAATGTTTCGGCAGCGAGAATTCTAACCGTCTGGCATTAATGAGGTAAAAACAAACACTGTCTTTTCCAATTATGAACGTTCAAGTCCGCCATAATCACATAACCTGGATCCATGAAGTAGACAAAGCCGATTCCATTAAGTTGCTGGTTGTAGAACAAGGTCCATTCCATTATGCCACCGGGTTGA
Source organism: Thereuonema tuberculata (assembly GCA_023159025.1). NCBI lineage: Eukaryota > Metazoa > Arthropoda > Chilopoda > Scutigeromorpha > Scutigeridae > Thereuonema > Thereuonema tuberculata. The sequence goes on from JAFIDM010012231.1 coordinate 100,548,051, forward strand.
TGAGACACTTTCCCCGGCCGAACATAGGCTGTGCAAGAATCCAAGAGACAATCTTGCTTCTTCTTCACAATTCTTGACTTGTTCATACTCTTCTAATAAAGGTATTGTTGAACTACAATGCGTACAATGAAACTCTATTAGTGCAAACAGTTGTGCATTACGGAATCAAGGAGATTTAGGTTTTGTTTTATTTTTCCTTTCCTTGGTTTTTTTTTTTTTTATCAGATGCCAGTTCTATGGACAAGTTAGAAATTGGCAAGATTTCCTGTTATTTAGACTGAAAAACAACAATTTTCCCAGTCAGTTCATCACCCACCATATACATAGAGTTGTTCCTAGTATATACAGAACTAATGAAGATAACAGAAAGGCAAATACTATAGGCTACGTTTCCATTCTCTTTCATGCATACTTGTTTTCCGAGATTTCCAAATTATTAAAGGCTGCCATTATTCATCTGTAGGCAAATTCTACTAACATCATCCAAAATTTATGTACTCAACATATCGTCTCCAAGACCCTAAAGAAAGTGGAGTCGTTTATGAACTTAAATGACTGCATTTACATATGGGAAATTGGTAACTCCTTCATAAAGGACCATATTAGGACTATCCACGAGAAGGACCGTGTCTACATAACTGCACAACAAAGAAGTCATGAACTACATATCGCTAATCCTGTCATCATAGCAAGAGCGAAGAATACGTAGACGAGATTGTGAATGTTATCTTTAACAAAATACTATTACAACTATACTTTCTCTGTGCAGACCATCAACGCTTACGGATTACAAACTACATTCTAAGAAACTTCGCAATGCCTTTTCTTTTCTTTCTTTTTTTTTTCTTCTTCTTTTTTAGGAACTGACATGGCTGTCACTTCGAAGATTTCTTTTCGATCCGTTGCGGTCTCCTTACTTAATTCACGGAAATTTCCTGCGTAGACCTGATTGTTTTGCACCTGCTGTCCTACGTTGTTGGCCAATGATGTTCCCGACTGGCATTCTAAGATTGAGGCACAATGTCTTCTTGTCAACCAAATGCTCTTTTCTTATTGATTTATGCAAATATCACCAGTATTGAATTGTATAAAATCTGAATCCTTTTTGTATTGTCCATCGCCTGAAAAAGCTAGGAGGACTCGCCAGTGAAACCGTTGTGAAGTTTTATTGTAAATATATTCATTTTTTAATAGTGATATGTATGAAAGTAACATTTTTTCCAATTCTATCAACACACGTTAAATAGTCTGAAACATCTGTGTGAGATCTGCATTGCTGTTCGGAGTGACCATACCCTTCACCATGGGCGGCCAAAATAGTAATGGGAAATTTTCTTAAGAGCGGTCCTTTCACCCTGTTCTCATCATTGTTGAAAAACTTTAAACAGGAAGGGCAGTGGCGTACTCAGAAATGTTTCGCGGGGGGGGGGGGCATAAAAAAATAGAATATTCCAAGTTACGTTATTTTACCATTAAATTTATGTACTTTATGATAATTACAGAATTTTTATGTAATTAAGGAAGACTGCAATGTAGTTCAGACAGAAAATGGAATTGTACATATTACTGTTAATGAAAACAGTTCCAGCAGTCGAGTTTCAGGCGGAGGCTTAAATTAAAGTTTTGATCAACAGTTCACTTCTTTGTGGAATCCGGTCCTTTGATTCTTCTTTATCTATTTAGGCAATAAGATCTTTTTCGATGCATGAATGCATCAAGGTGTTCTTCTGTTAAGGAACTCCTGAGACAATTCTTCACATACTTTAGTTTAGAAAATGCTTGTTCACAGACAACTTAGGTCGAAGAAAGAATAAGAACGAACTGGTACTCAGTGCTCAGAGAACTGTAAATACACTCATTACCGAAAAAAACGACACACCTAGAAGAAGTCGTCCGATTATAATGAAATTTCGTATGCAAAGACATTGGGACCGCCCATGCAAATGATGAAACTTTGGTGCCCAATGAATGAATAGCGAGAGCTACAGCGCATCGGAACTGCGCACTCAGCAGGTGTATATAAGAAGCGATTCTCAATCTGATGGTCAAAATTTCTCTTGCATTGCGAGTTAGGATACCCTTAAACGACTGAAAAAATGCCTCGCCGCATCACTTCGACCCATATGACGAGCGATTCTCCGATTTGCCCAACCTGCCTCTTTCAATCCAATGATACGACCTCTTTCAAACTCTGACAGTTGCACGTAATGAGCTCGAATTCTGCGGCGATTAGAAGATGATGGCAGGAATGGGTGGACAATGGCAGATTTCAGCGTCATGAAGGTAGCGGTCGCCCTAGGGCCACAGCAGAGCAGGAGGATAGAGTGATTGTCAGATCAGCTGTCAGAGCGCCTGAATCATCGTTATCAACCATCAGACGTGCGACCCGCACACGAGTGTCCACCATGACCATTCAGAGACGGCTGAGAGAGCGACATCTACGTTCGTACCGACCGTTACGCCACCTGCCACTCACGACTGCACACCGTCGGGCCAGATTATAGTGGTGCTTGGCTCGATCTGGTTGGAATGATGCTGACTGGGGACTGGGGACGAATCCCGCTTCCAACTGTGTCCTGACGATCGTCGCAGACGTGTCTGGAGACGCCCAGGGCAGCGTGCCGATCCTGCTTTCACTATTGCACGCCACACAGGCCCTCAACCAGGAGTTATGGTCTGGGGTGCCATTTTCCTTGATAGCCGGACCCCTTTGGTCGTCATTAGCGGCACACTTACAGCACAGCGGTACGTCGACGACATTCTGAGACTGTTTTGCTATCCTTCCTTTTGAAGTATCCTGGCCTTATTTTTCAGCAAGATAATGCCAGACCACATATGGCACGTGTTGCTATGACCTGTCTTGCAGCTTGTGAAACACTTCCTTGGCCAGCCAGATCCCCAGATCTCTCTCCAATCGAGCATGTCTGGGATACGATGGGAAAGCGACTGCATCCATCAGGGAATGTGTGGATGACCTAGCCCGACAATTGAAGCAAATTTGGCAAGAAATACCGCAGGAGACCATCAGGGGGCTTTACCACTCTATGCCACGTCGTGTGGCAGCTTGCATTCAGGGTAGAGGTGGGTCAACACCTTATTGAGCTCTTTAATTTGTAACTCTGTAACACTGAAATAAATCATTCAATTTGTCTGAAAGTTTAATCATTTTCTATTCTGTACATGATCTTCCTCTCCACCAATTTTTGTCTCCATCGGACAACTCCTTCTAGGTGCGTCTTTTTTTTGTTAATGAGTGTAGTAGAAAAGAGTTCATATTTCCGAAGTAACTTGAAGAAGCAGACAGGGCAGTTTTTGCACGAATCTTTTCAAGTGATTGGTTATCTTCGAAATTTTCTAATCAGCTACAGATGTAATACTTTCAGTTTCAGCGTTGTCAGGATGGCGTAATATTCTTCTGGAAATGTTCTTTTTTATCTTTATCAGGAAGTGGTGAGATTTTGAAGTGCAGATTGAACTGTTGCTTCCCAATTAAACTTAATGACCAATTGACTTAACTTTGCGACTTTTCGGGAAACTGTCGTGTGATGTCGAAATTTCTTGGATTCAAGATCTAGATCTTGATCTACATATAAAGTGGAGTTCTTGAGTAGGCTTTCTTCAATATTCTTTACCACCTTGTCCATTACAAAGTTGAAAACATCCACTCGATATTTGTCCAGTGATTTTCAGTTGGATCATCATGTGCTGTTTCACTGGCAGGAATTTCCTTCGGCGGACTCAGACTGCAGGCAATGACTGCCACGTTTTCCAGAGAATCAGGTACCCAAGTGACAATTGTTTGTTACTTTCAAAATGCTATCAAAGTCTCTCACAAAAGATTTCAGCACGTCTTGGGTTGTGATGACCATGTAATAAGCCTTCATGCAGGGCCGGCGTTAGGGGGTGGCGAATGGGGCGACCGCCCAAGGCCCCGCGCTTGGGGGGCCCCCGCGCCTGGTTAGAAGAAAGAGAATAAAATAGGATCGTCGCTTTTTTTTGTTAAAATAGGATTGGCAAGGGCCCTGCAAAATTCATCTCGCCCGAGGCCCCGCACCCTCCTAGCGCCGGCTCTGCTTCATGCAGTCCATCCTAGCAGTCTGTAGATATTTCGACAGAGGATTAGTACACTTTCAGATATAAGTCAGCAGTAAGAATCATCTCGAATTTCAAAAAGGCTTCTTTGTCCTTCAATGTCTTGTCATGAATCACTGGTTTACGGTTGGTATTTTTACTGATGCTATCCAAAAGTTTTATGAGGCTGAAATACATAGCTGGTTCGTATGGGTGTGGGTCATACTGGTGCTTTGCGGGTTCAGTGTGAGGACCAAACATCTTGGTAAAAGCCGTATCGCCTCATATCTACTATTGATGTGAATTTTCGATGCCAGGAATCGCTAGGAATATTATGCCATACGCTCATATTCTTGCAAGAGTCACGTAGATATATCACAATGCAAGTTCGCAAAGAATGGTGCAGCTTGCATTTTGTTTTATATGTCTGTGTATGTGTGTGTGTGCTCAGAAGTCTCTGACTTTTAGGTATCTGGTAAGATCGGATTTGAGTGCATTATATTACGAGTATATTTACGAAGTGAATTCTCCATATTGTGATTTAAACAACAACCAATTGCTTATGGCTTTGTTTAATAGTTTTTAATTTTACTTGGCATTTTTTTGTCACTTGTAGCTTATTTTCTTAACTTTATTTACCTTGTTATTTTAATCCCCAGTTATTTATTATTTTTTTTTATTGTCTTCAAATTGGAATATTAGAATTATTGCTAGATAAGATGTTCGAATTTTGCTTTACAAGTTACATATCTTATAAAAACTAACTCATCTGGCTAACTGCGCTCTTGAGATAGTCTTACGCGATCCACGCTCCTAGTCTATTAACAGCTATCGGCGGCGTGGGCTTTCTGATGTCGGAGCGACAATTACTTTTCAAATGTTTGCGCCAACTTGGAAATAGTGCAAACAACGCCATCTTGAAAATAGTGCAAACAACGCCATCTTAAAAATAGTGCAAACTTGAAGATAGTTCAACGTAGCCATGTTTTATTCAGGCGCTTCCGCAAAGAATTCCAAATAAATCCCGAACTTTCTTAAAAACTACAAAAAATAATAATCTATGAAATCTCATCTGAGGAATTAAGGTGAGCTTATTTAATTAGATGATCTAATTTACTTTTTTTTCGAAGAAAACGATTTGTGAATACATCCTAGGAATGAAACTGTTGGAAAAGTCCAGTTTTCTTGTGTATTTTTCAAGGAAATTATAAATTTAAGTCTAACTTTTTCGGAAGCACCCCTTTAAAATAAGGAAAATGGCGGTCTTAGAACCATCCTATAATCGAGGGTCATACCGAAATGGAAAGTAAGTTTTTTCCCAAACACCCTGGAACTGTCATAACTCGCTTAACCTAACGTACAGTTAACTGTAAGGAAAATGTTTGCTTTTTTTGATAATTTATTCACAAATGAAAAATCGTTTCCGCCACATGTTTTTTTGCCCATTTGATAGCGAGACTACAACCTCTTGCCTTGAAAGTGTGCACATCCTCCGCCACGAAAGAGTTCCAAGAAAATCTCTAATTTTCGTAAAAAGTACAAAAAAATTGTTCCGATAAGTTGTGTAGAAGACGAGAATCGAACGCACGGCACCAAATTGAATTCTAAAATGAACGAATATAAAAGTATAATTAGCTTCATTGAAGATTACGAGTAAAGCATAAAATAATAAGAAATATCTTCGCAGAAGATATTTATCCGAATAGTGTGCATCGATGTTAAGTGAAAAGAAACTTTTTAACGTTTAATTATTCAAGTAGAAGATTAAACTATAAGATGAAACGCATCGTTTAGACTGTTAAGTGAACTTTGTGATGAACTGTTTATTTAGTGTTGAATTAAATAAAAGACATTTCGATGGCTTAGCGCAAAAGTAGCGAATATCCAAGATGCAAGTTTTGAGAAAAAGCTAATTTAGTGGGAAATGTCCCTCAAAGCTCAGGAACAATTCCTGGAAGTCTCATATTCGGTACAGATATTGTCATTGGGGTATACTACAATGGCATGGGGTTAAAAATTTGATTGTTGCATTTTTCAAGCAGTTTTGGTCGATTCGATAGTTTGGATCTTACAGAAAGTTTGTGCCATTGAGATAGCTAAGGAAGAAGTAGCGAATGTGCAGATTCGCCACTTCTATCCTTATTAAAATTCATCACAACCTCCTTAAATGCTTGACCAAACTAGCGAACTACACTATTAGCTACGTTCATTGTTAGGGATTGACTAATACTAGCATCAGTATCAGCTAATATCCGTACGGTATCGGATCGGAAATCGAAGCGGATACCGTTCTTTGCATTTTGGCCAAACCAAAGCGGTAAATCGCTTTGAAACTTCATTGTTCAGTAACTTTGGAACAAAAACAGATAGAAACATGCAATTTGTGACATTTTAAACTAGAAATTGATTAGAATAATCTTAGATAATTTTTGATAGTGTAATTTTAAGCTAACATTTTTCAATTAACAATTTATCCAAGGTGAGAAGGTTAGAGAAGGTGAGAAGTTGACAATGACCACGTGGCGTCATCTAGGGACAAACTAGCGAATACAGGCACATTCGCTAGTTTTATCACAGAAAAGTGTTCAATCAGCAGAGATGAAACGGTCAAAGTAGCGAATATGCACATTCACTTCTATTGCCATTTAAGTTTTTAAAAAAGGGTACTTTTTCGCTAGTTTAGATCCTAAAATCACAGGAAATATGCCATTTTGAAGGATTTGCTATTTTTGCCCTACAAGAAGGCTCTTCAAGACACCTATTCGCCACAAAAAACTAATTTTGTATTTTACTGGATATTCGCTACTTTTGCGCTAAGCCATCGATTTGTGAACATGAATAGTTGTTTAATATAGAAACTGTGGAGAATTTTTAATGGTCAAAATTATATTTATTATTTTATTCTTGCTTCGAAATAATTTCCTTATTATTAGATTAAAATATTGTGAATATTTTTTTCTATGCTGCAATATAAAGAAAATAAATTAAGTAGACATGTGATTGATTAGGAGTAACGTGAACTGATGCGAGAGTATTGTGAGCGATTGTGACAGTTCGAGATGTGTTTGCACCGTGAGAAGACGCGAGGTAAAGATCTCGTGCTGAGGCGAGATGTTCTGTGAGGCCTTGCAAGTGAAGCAACATTCCGCAAATTGTAAGTTAAACTTTTCAAGTACATTTTCCGTGAAAGGAACGATAAGTGTTAAAAGGAGATTTGCCGATATTCCACGTTTTGGAGAAAAAGAAAATGTCGTGCGCACATGATAATTATTTGGAAGGTTGCCAAGTGAATTTGTGAAAGAGTTCTCAAGTCGAGAAATAATTAACTGTGAATATTATTATTTCCAAGCTTAAAGTGCAATTACAGAAATTATTCTTAGAATTATTTTAATAGTTGAAGCATTAGTATTCATATTCAAAGGTGCTTCGAGATTGTGAATTTTGCTGTGAACATTATATAGTGAATTTATTACATAACCGAATTGAATTAGTGCGACGGATTTAATTAATGCAAGTATTAATTACAGTAATTTAGTACATCAAAGCTTCGCATGTGCATAGATAGAATTATAGTGATTAGTGAATTAATGTGTCATATATGTGTAGCTGAGATTATAGTAATTAGAAAACTAAAGTGCATGAAGTTAGTGCGACTTCAGTGTTACATGTTTAGTTCACAAGTGCTAATTATTGTGAAGTGTTAAAGCAATGAATATCCAAGTGTTAGTACAGTGTAATATTTTATGTGCTTTGAAGGGATAAAGCATAAGGGCAACTAGAAAGATACAATACAGATGTGTATGAGACCAGCAACAGTATTGTTTAATTATGGGAACAATTGTGTTTAAACAATGTGCAGAAAACTTCCACCAGACTGTTAATGAACTTTATTCAGTTAATGGACAATTCAGAATTCAATACGCTAGAAGCGTGCAACTGATATATATATATATACTATATATAGTAAAACCTCGTTAATTCGTCACCCGGATAAGTCGTCACTCCGTTTAAGTCGTCGTTTTCCTTTGGTCCCGACAAGGTCTCGTACACAATAATGTAAAATAACCCTCCTTTACCCATCACCAAATTTAATTCTACTCCGGATAACTCGTCACCCTCAAAAATGGCCAAAAGCATCTTTCTTCTCCATTTTGCATGCCATCGTGTTTTCTTTTCAGCCCCGCCCCTTCACTTTAAGAAAGCTAAGCTTTTACGGGGAATTGTCGACCATACCTGTCACTTCATTCCTTTCCTACCCCTTCGGGTTCTTGGAATCTCGCTGCTAATCATTCAAAGCACACTTCTCGATGCGACTCTGTCGAGTGTAGACGTTTTTCTTGACCGCTCCTGAGTGTGACTTCATTTCACAGCGAGTAAGCCCCTTAAAAAGGGCTATTTTTTTTTCTCTTGCAATTTCGTGGTTCGGTTACGTTTTTAACATGCAAGGGAAACGAAACTCGTTTTTTAAAGAAAAAAGCAAAAACTTAATTGCACTTTTTGAAAAATCAAATGTTTCGAAAACAGCTTTTGCCAAAGAATACCATATTCCCAGGACTACATTTAACGATATTCTTTCATGCCAGATCGCAAAATGTGCCGATTTCTGCCGTGATTCTCAAAGAAAAAGCCATGGAAATTGCTAAGGAGTTAAACATTGAAGATTTCGGCAGCAGCAATGGTTGGCTGGAACGTTTCAGAGCCAGACATTGCCTTTCTTTTAAAACGATTAAAATGTGTTAACTATAAAAAGTGTTTTGTTTTTTTTATTATTATTATTTTCCACTCATTCATTTGCATGTATTGATTTCTGAAAATCTTGTTTTTCTCACCGAATCCTACAGCAATTCATGAAAATACTGTATTTCAGTGTTTTTTTGTTTTTTGTTTTCAAAAATGCCCACTCCGCCTAAGTCGTCACTCCGCTTAAGTCGTCAAAAATGTTTGGTCCCTTGAGTGACGACTTAATGAGATTTTACTGTAGTTGTAAATAATAATAAAAAAAAAAAAGTACAGCTCTGCATTCAATTAATTAATATAATCCCTCTCCAGAAACTTTTACGAAGCTTCAAGTATTTGAATTGAAGAATTTATAGAGAAATAAAAGTATATTTCTTTATTGCTGTAATTTGTTTCATTAAATATTATATTGGGTATCACATTTAAAAAAAAAAGAAATATATTATAAGATCTTACCTGCTACAATCTACATCAGTTAAATTGACAGTTGCTCATTATTGGGTGCCAAATTCAGAAATACTATTGTATAATTGAAATCTTTTCCAAGTGACGTTATTGAGAGATTAGCACAGATGGCTAATCCATTAAGCAGCGCGTGGTTTGATAGATTTCCTTAAAATGATGTATCTTAATATTTATTATTTTTTTTAAAGTTGTGAAACTTCAAAACGAAAGCTACCTTTTTTTACTCAAATTACACTGGTCAACATGATTTTTTTCACAAGAAAACTAATTAGTGATTCTAGTTTTGTATACTGAATTCAAATATGTAATCAGAATTATTCCATCAGGCATAGTTTTTGGTGAGGGTCATTTTTGTATAATACACTTCTGTATATTAGTTTTTTTTTATTATAATTCTTGTAAATTATAGACGTGGTAATTTTATTCAGAATAATTTGGCACCAGGCAGATTTATTTATGTTGAAGCATGTTCTAACTCTGTACAGGCTAATTTCAAACATGCTCTAATATGTGCAAATATTGCACTGTTTTAGTAAGCAGATGGCCAGTAGCCAATATTGAAATTTTAGTGAGCCTGGCAACACATGTACTGGTTTTCTGCTGTATAACTCGCAGACTTTATTTGTAGTTTTATGAATTTTATATGCCAAGAAAGTGTTTAAATCAATCAAACAATTTCTGCTATGTCTGTGGAGAACTGACTTTCAAGTCTCAGAGGCGAAATTTCACACCACTTGTGAAAAAATGTTTTGAGTTTTATTTTGGGTAAAGGTGGTGATAAAGACTGGGCCCCAAATGTATGCTGTGTATCATGTGGTAGGCTTCTCACAGGATGGAAAAATGGTACTCATCACCTGCCGTTTTCATTCCCTATGATTTGGAGGGAACTGAAGGACCATTCAACTGACTGTTACTTCTGCTTAACTAACATTAAAGGATTAGTAGAAACCTGAGCCACATTGTATTCTTCCAGCCACCATCCAACAGCTTGGCAGTGCTTTAGGCGACCTGGCTGATCCTTGGTGCCACGGCCATGTTCACGAATATTAAGGGCAATTCGATGGGATTGCTCTTTAGCGGAAAGAACGTTGATATTGTAGGCAATAAGGAATTTACGCACTCCAGTTGCAGTGGCTCCTCAATTAGGAACAAATTTAGCCGGTCCAAAACCAGGTTGCCAATCTTGATTTTCAAGTTTAAGAGGTAAACCTTCATATTCTCCAGATCTAACTTCAGACAATGATTTTCTATTATCCCTTGAGGCAGCATATCCCTAAAGGTAAACTGGGATATCCAAAGTAGCCAACTTTCCTTCAATTTTTTTTGCACAATAAATGCATTCTTCTATTTCAACACCTTGAACAGGAATAAAAGGACAAACATCCAAAGCTCCAAAGCGAGGAAGCTCACCTTTTTGTTTAGACATGTCAATTACGTTCCATGATGTTCGGGCGGCATTAAGGGCTGCTTCCACAACAGAATCAGGTGTTCCTACGAAAGTGTACACTGTTCTGTTGATGGAAATCCCTTGATCCACATCTAAGAGTGTGACTCCTTCGGATTGGCCAGTAGTTGCTGCTATGGCATCCACTACCTCCTTATTCTGTCCCTCTGAGAAATTTGGAACACATTCTACGATCTTCGGCATTTTTTTATTTTTCAATGATGTAAATAACTAAGACTGCATCTAATTTTCAATAAAAAAAAACAAACAATAAAATGGATTTTGGGCCTGGTAGCCGAGTGGTCAGGGCGCTCGGCTACGGGTTGGAGGTGGCGGATCGATTCCCGGCCTCTGCGGAGATTTTTCCACGCTCCTTTCACCTCCAAACGGGTCCTAGGATCTACCCAGCCCTCTCTCGCATGGGTACCGGGTTTCTTTCCCGGTTCTAGGCGGGCGGGCGCCGGGCTAACCACCCTGCCCCAACCACCCTTCGTCCCGTGATCATGGAAACGCTGGGAGCCTGACCTCCCGCGCCCCGTACGCCGAGAGAGAGATATATATATAGAAAGAGAGAGAAAACCCTTTACTGTTCCGTAGACACTTACGTGATTCTTACATAGATTGGAGCATCCTTTCGACTTAGCTTTCAACATTGCTTTCAGATAAAATGTACAGATATATACAGTATCGGTAATGAAATGTAAAAATTACTGGCAGAAATAACTTTAAAAGTAGAAACATTCATAAAATAAAGACATAAATCGTCTTTATAGCGTAGCGTGGTTGGATATTGCCTGGCGCATGCGAAGGATGTAGCGTACCCGTATTTGCGCTTCAAATGTTTACTTTGACAGGCCACTATGTTTACGATCACATTCTATAATTTCCAGTCTTTAAAATTTATTCCTTTCTTTATTAATTGGGTTAAAACACTTTTTGAAATTCTCTATTATCTCTATTATCTCTATTACGAAGATCGTAAAAAATCTTCTTCAGGATCAGACCCTGATCACAGTAATGACCAAAAAACTGAGACAATTTATTTGTTTTACTATAACGATGTAGGCTATATCTTCATAGAATATTTACAATATTATAAGAAGCAAATGGTAACTTCGCACCTCGAGCTGTCACCGGGGAGAGTCTGTACGACTGTTTCGTCCTCTTTAGGACTTATCAATTTGCCTGGCTGATGAGTCCTAAAGAAGATGTAACGGCCGACCCAGACTTTCCCCGGTGACAGCTCGAGGTGCGAAATCTTTTTTTGGTTTTCTTTGTGCCTTCCGTAGTTACCATTTTGATGAATCATACTATTAATAGGCGAAAACTGTATGTTGTCATCAAAGCAGAGAGAGTCGGAGAAATAACCAATCACAGTGCAGCGTTGGAACACGTCAGTCGTGACGTCACGCCCATTTGTAGAAATGGCGTCTCTACTATTCGCCCCACTAAAGCTCGACGGAGCACGATTACACAATTATTATCAGCGTATTGAGATTTTTCTTTCACACATAAATGAAGTTTATACTGAAATGCACGAAGTTCAAGCGTCAGAATTTATCAGAGAGTTTGTAAAACCTCGGTTTTTACATAACTTTCCAGCATCGTCTGTGTTCCCATGGAATTCTGGGATAGCCGCTTGCTCGCTACTGAATGAAGTGACGACCTAACAGGGGAACACGTGCCGTCATTGTTGCCCGATGAGGATGGGTGTTATTGGCTGTTGGACATTCCTTATTGTTATAGTTTAAAATGGTAAAACTATTTTTTTTTTATTTTAACAAAATTTGGCTTAGTCGCGAAAACATTAAAGTCAATATCTCCGAAACATGTCTCCAAGGAAAACTTTATGAAGGATTAAAATTGAACGATAATAATGTTGGTTAAAGTTGCGAAGGTGGTACATCTTGTGAAGGATTTTTTTTTTTCAATTAGTGATGTAATCGTTGTTTTCGGACTACATCCAAGATGGCGGACATCATTAATGGGACAATTATAAGGGTAGAAAAAAGAAGGGTTATTTTTCAATACATACATCCTGCAGCTCAGCCAACCTAATCTAGCCTAACCTACATTTAATTTGTGTAAACGAATCGTCCCTTCGGATCTCACTAGGATGGAAATTGTTTTTGGTTGAAAATTAACACAGTAATCGTTGTTTTCTGACTACATCCAAGATGGCGGACATCGGGAATTGGACAATTTTAAGGGTAGAAAAATGAAGGGTAATTTTTCAATACATACATCCTGCAGCTCAGCCAACCTAATCTAACCTACAGTTAATTTGTGTAAACGAATCGTTCCTTCGGAACTCACTAGGATGGAAATTGTTTTTGGTTGAAAATTAACACTTACCTTATTTTTTGGTCGGCACATCGTGTCGTTCCCTCTGTCCGTAACTGTCGCTTGATCACACTCCATGTACCTTCTATTTTGTTGGTATATCTTTCATTCAACCTCATATTCTTACCACATTTATATTCTTTTGCGATTATACCGACATTCATACTAAAGTCAATCATATCTTTCTTACATCCATCTGTCAAAAAATCACATTTACCTTCAGCTAATCGAAGACACAACCATCCATATGAGTTGAAAAAGAACAAAGAAGTCACGTGACCAAAAAAGAACAAAGAAACCACGTGACAAAACAATAATTAAAAAATTAATATCAATCCGCACAAACAAACCAATAAAATAAATTATGGAAACTACGTGGTGTATTCCTCCGAACCGAATGACGAGGTGTACCACGAACGCAACTTCAGCCATAATGTTTATACACAAAATATCGTGTATAAAGAGATTTTTGTGAATTAAATAATTCATCAATCTACATGTTGACAAATAGTATTAAAAGTTTTCAGTTCTTTATATTCATCAATCAACTATCAAGAAATGTTCAACAAGGAAAAGCACGAAATTATAACCATCATGCTGAAAATGTGACGGGAGATATGAGAATGATAGCTTATTTTGAAGGTCTCGGTAATAAATGACAAAATCTGTTAGTAGAATTTGTATTGAATGTACAAATTTCGGCTACAAATAGATCGAAAGCATCAGGGTTTATACATTTTATTCCGTGAAAAATGTCACGCTATTTCAAAAATGTGGAATTTGTTTTACTTCCGTGAATATTTCCCGGGTTGCAACTAGTTAAAATTATTTTCTAAACACAGGGGAGAGTGTTACGGTACACAGAGAGATCTGGAAAACTATATAAGAGATATTAGCATATCATATTACGAGTATATTGTAATGGCGTTTGTGGGAGAGTCTTTGGTATCAAAAGATAACGAGTCAAGTTCTGGAACTGAACGGAATTAATTTATTAAATGAAAAGCATGGATTTTATAGTATTTAAAAATTTGATTGACTAAGTAATTAAAAATGTATATAATGATTGGATAAAAACATAACGAACTTAAATTAATTAACTGATTTAACGGATACAACGGAAAAGAATTTAAAAATAAACAGAACAGCAATAATCAGGAAATGCAAAGGAATAAATGAAGGTTAAGACTAAAAATGAATACAATTAAAGGATAAACACATATCTGAATTTTTGTAGAAATTATTTATAAGTAAATTATGTCTAAAAAAATATTTACGTATAAACTGTTACAATATATTTACTTATAAAACATCTAAGATATCCATTAAGCAAGAATGCAAAATGGGATAAAATTAAACAAATTAAAGAAATTCTCGAAATACTTAATCTCAGTATGTAAAAACAGCTGCCATTCACAGCATTGTCTAGATACAAATAAGTAAATATCAAAAACCCTTTTGAAGTCTTTGTCTGTTTAATTTTTACTTATTTATTTATTTTATCATTTATTGAGAGTCAAAGAACCTGTTCACACTAGGAAATGTAAAAAAAAAACTCCTTTCACGGTTAGAGGATATCATTTTCGAAGCTTAATTATTCACAGCGTTTGAGACAAAATGTTCTCTTTCGGGAGGAAGAAGCCAGTTTTTTACTTTTGTCTTTATACTAAATTAATCATCCTTGCTTTTCTTAATTAAATAGTAATCGGTGAACCGGCGATGGTAGGCGATCACGTGATAATAACACTACCATGTGGCTTCCAAGGTCAAATGACTCAGCCCATTGGTAATGTTGTGACGTAACCACGTAGCTTTTTCTCTTCCTGTCAAGAGACAAGTTTGACGGCAGTTCCCAGTCTGTTACTGCATTTTGCAGCATAGAACGTGTTCTTTTAATCCAACCCTACAAGAATCCCTGCTAAGCTTCCTTATCTACTTCTTCGACTTAGAAGAAATAAGCCTTGACTTATCCTCTTCGATTTTTTTTTAAGTTCTCTTGAAATTCTTCAGCGATGAGCGACGTTGAAAAACTTACGTTGGGCGAGGAGCAACAAATACCACTTATTGGACTGGGAACATCACAGGTAAGTGATCTCAAGACACTTTTAGAGGGGAAAAAAAATATTATTGCAGTCATTAGAAATGTGTTTTTGATATTAACTGCTGTTATCACTCGATTTATCTGCTTATCGATTTTGATTAATTCTGTTTTCATTCAGGAATGTTCTATCTAACAACACTGATTTTTCAGAATTAATTCAGAATATTAAAGTTTTTCTTTAATGAGAGCTTCTTAAAGTTTTTGATTTTGAAAAGTGTTTTTATATTTTTTTTTTTTAATATAAAGGAAAATAGCAATCAGTAAACTTGTTGTGATTGATTACATTGTGTGTTAAAGAAACCGCTCACAACAAGCCATTCTGATCCAAGTAGACTGTGGAAGCATCGATCATTGACATCAAATAAGATGATACTGTCAAGGCCAGGCCGACACTCGCTGTCTTTAATATCTGGGAAGAAACTTGTCATCATTTCATAAAGGACTATGTGAACTCGGAGATTCATTGGGAGAAGGTATAACTGAAGAAAAAATTTCAGTTATATCTTCAGTTATACCTAAAACTCTGCTCTTGTTCTCTAAGCCACTAGGTCCACAGAAATTCTATGTAAACTTTAAAAATGAAAGAAGAAAATAAAATTACACTAACCATTTTTAATATCTAACAAAGATCCAAAAATAGCTCAATTTATCAATAGAGTCTATCATTATATTTTTATCTTTTCCGATAATTTTTTGTTGGTTTCTTGAGAAGAGTACTTTAATAGGGATCGTGCAGTGATTGTTTGACATTGTTACAAGAGTCAGAATGGGTTTCTTTGGCACTACTGTAATCTAACCTAGAAGTCCAATTGATACCAAAGTAAATAATATCCAATGAGTTCGAATAGTCTATCAGAATAGTTACTGATTACAGGCAGACAGAAGGGATGAGTGTTTGATTAAAACGTTTATTCTATATCTATTGTTCTCATTTTTTTTTCTTCTTCGATTAAAGGTATTATGTAAAGTAGACAAAACAACATAACTGTATTTTACCATTACATTGTTTTTATTGTTTGTTAACGTTAATTAAAAGTTAGTCAAAATAAATTTGAAACATATATTATTATTTTCTATTTTTATTTTTCTTCTTTATCGGTTGATTAGTTGGTTGATTCCATTATTTTTGAGAGTTAAAGATTTCATAAACATGTAATGACGGAAGGAATTATCTAGAAACACAATTGACACGCACAATTTACGCTAAGGATTCGCACCCCGAGCTGTCATCGTGAAGAGACTGGGACGGACCGTTTCGCACTTGTTATGTGCTCATCAGCCAG
>JAFIDM010012231.1:100569494-100595836 GCA_023159025.1 Thereuonema tuberculata
TAAATCTCGAAAAAAAGTTCGTTATATGGAAAATTCGTTAAATAGAGATTCACCTTTTAAAATTACTTTAAACTACATAAAACAGATTTAAAATACATAAACAATAAATATTATTAAAAAAAGTAATAATTTTAATGACATAAAGCATACATTACCACATGCGTACTTAAATTTTACTAATAATGTCTGCTAATTTTGTCTTGAGTTTTTTTTTTTTTGTTTTTTTTTTTTTGTTTGTTTTGAAAAAGTGTTTTTCCTTATAGTAAGTGTCACATCTTGCAATGCACCAAAAACTCTTCAGGCGTATTTTCTTCAAATTGTAATCCGCGTCGGATTGTTTCAAATGTTTTTAGCATTTCATCATACGAAGGTTTTTTTGATTTCTGCATCATGATCATTTCCATGATCATTGAGGATGAAAGGGGGATATGGGGTGGACTGGGGATTGCACTTCCTGATTGAAATGCAAAGAATGACAGCGATTGGCGCCTTTTGAAGGAGGAAAAAAAAAAATAGATACCACGAAAAAGTTCGTTAAATAGAAAATGCACTTCGCTATTTGGAGGTTATTTTACGAAGAAATTAGCAAAATGTTCTTGGTTCCAAAGAAAAGTTCGCAAAATAGAGGTTCGTTAAATAGAGGTCCGACTGTATACGTAAATACACTGTATACTGATTTCCATTAACTAAGGAAAAAAAATAGATAAATCGCTATAACTGAAAATATAATTATTAATTTGTAGGACAGATGGTTAAACCTGTAGCATATGGTCATACATACATACGTAGTTCTCTGCCAAGGGCAGGTCCTTCACTGCAAACCCAGCATTCTCCAATCTTTCCTATTTTCCGGAATTTTTTGCCGAGGAAAGATTCATCATGCCATGTTTGCAGTTTTTCTTGGGAAAAGTAAATGCGGTAGCTTCCCGTTGCTTTCCGCACACCACTCTCTCTTTCGCATCTTAAAAGATCCCAGGGGGCCCCGCGTGGAGGTGAGGAAAGTGGATTTGACCAATTAGGCCCTCCGGACTTCACCGAAATTCACCGCAAGAGTTAAATATCAGTTCCATCAGGGTTTTTGACCTGATCACATTTTCTATTTAACGAACTTTTTCGTGGTATCTATTTTTTTTTT
The DNA here is from genome assembly GCA_023159025.1 of Thereuonema tuberculata. Lineage (NCBI taxonomy): Eukaryota > Metazoa > Arthropoda > Chilopoda > Scutigeromorpha > Scutigeridae > Thereuonema > Thereuonema tuberculata. The sequence goes on from JAFIDM010012231.1 coordinate 100,570,630, forward strand.
TCTCCTTCAAAAGGCGCCAATCGCTGTCATTCTTTGCATTTCAACCAGGAAGTGCAATCCCCAGTCCACTCCATATCCCCCTTTCATCCTCAATGACCATGGAAATGATCATGATCACCTCCTAAATAAATGATATTGTACGTTATCTAACGATCCAAAACATCTTTTTTTGGAACACTGATTTCCTTTATCAATGAACACATATGGAATGAGGTCCAGATTAAATAGCCAAAATACCTGAATATGGTGTGAGGTCTGCAGGCCTCACAGCTATTGGTGATGGTGTAGGGAAGCTGTGGCGATAGAAAAACGATCATTATCCTTTCAAACTTCTTCTAAAGCTTCGTGCATACATAACGGCTCGATCGGATCAGAAGAAAGAAAATTCCAAAGGTTTATAGATTTCAGTAGGAGTGCACACACGGATCCTTCAGAAATTACAACTTCGGAACTTTTTTTTGAAAATTTCAGAAATTCGGGCTTCCGATCAGATTTCTGACCAGAGGATACCATGGGAAAAATCCCAATTGGGGAAGAAAAAAAAAATGGGATCCACTGAATGAATCTTTAATTGTTGTGCGTTTTTATCTTTGAGTTTTATCTTACTAATACTTTACGTAAGTTAATTTGCTATGATGTGTATGTTTATTTTGTAAATTAATCCTTTATATGCTAAGCGGTCTGCTGGCGGGGATTAATTCACTGCCCGTTTTAGTCTTAATTTATATTTTGATGTTTTTTATTTGAAGGGCCATTATTTTGTTTATGCTTGGCTTTTGTATATGTTTCTTTTGATCCACTGAGCTTTGAGCACTGGGGGATGACAGGTACCTAGAAACAGTCTGTTCAAAATTCCAAAATTAGTTCAGTGGATTTTTACACTGCAATTGTTGTTAAATCTACAATTGTTGTGCGTTTTTATCTTTGATTTTATCTTACGTTAAAGTAATAATACAATTTCATTTTCTCCTGTCATTTTATAAGTTTGAATTATGAATATGATTATTTGCAATTATATAATGGTATAAAGAAAGTGCTTCTTTAGATTGAATTGTAATGAACACTCAATCGCTAATATGAACCTTAAAGCAGATACATGAATAAGACATTCTTACTGATAGTAACTAATCAGTCTAAAGGCGAGAATAATATCCACTGTTGGAAACACGTTCTTAACTTTATAGTGCAGAAATCCCCGATGAATGAAATTCAACATTGCACTGTAGAATGGCTCAAGCAGATGGTTCAAGTGAAAATACGTTTATTACTTCAGAGTTTCTCAAGTTCTCAACGACTGAAAGTAAACTAAGAAATGCCAATAATAATTTATCCACATTTGTTAGTTTTATTTTCAGCCGTTGAGAACGTGAGAAACTGAAGTAATAAACGTATTTTCACTTTAAGCATCGGCATTGAGAGGTTCTGTTGTGCAATATCGAATCACCGTAAACTTAAAATTGCACTAAAATATGGGTCATTATGCGTCCCGTATTAAATTTATCGGGACAACGCTACACAAACTCAAAAAACGGGAGAGTCTCTTAAAATGTAGGACGTCTGGTCATTATATTCTAAGCCACTCAAGTATTCGGGAGAGGATGTTTAGGACAGCAATACATCTCGCGAAAGCATCGCAGACTTCTAAATACTATTACAATCGGGCATCTGGCTGACCAATTCAAATAGGCGCATAGCATTCCTGTTTCCTCTTGGAAGCACAGAAGTCTTGCGTTGATCTGAGATGCCACTTCAAGCCATCTACCTTATAAGTGTCTTTCTCACCGATAATAGGGGGATGATAGATCATGTCCATCGATCTCTCAGATCATAGCATAACTGGCATCACCCAGCAAATCAAATCTGGACTCAAGTGCGATTAATGATGATTTCCATAGATTTTCAGTCTAAATGACATGAAGTCTTGTCAATTTTCAAACGTTCCTCTTCTGACGGGGGGGGGGTCACGGAATGGGTCGCCTATCATTAATACCTAAATCTGGAAACCTTCTGCGCTCAATAAAAGCATTGACCAGCTTTTTGTAGTCGATAGCAAGACAAATCGCCACGCCGTTCGAGACCAAAATTATCATGTTGAAAATGAAAAAAAGGTCAGGTGAGGGTGTTTTGAATACGTAAATTTTCGACTGAATCACCCTATTTTTTTAAATTGTGTTCCAAAACACCCTCATTCACCTTACCTTTTTTTCATTTTAATATATGATAATTTTGGTCTCAAACGCTCCCCTTAAGCCCATTACACATGGATCCGACAGACCGATTTTCGGATCTATGTGCAATGGCTTTAGACTGTAGTACGCAACTGTGTGGCGCTCTCATCAATTGATGCAAATAAGCCGCAGTGTAAAAGGGGCTGTTAGGGACCTGTCATGTCATGTATTTCATCCATTTCCAATTCATTATTGCCGCATAATCACGAGTTTTCTATTTTTTTAAGTAAAGGAAACCAATACGTATATAAAAATATCTATATTTTTTATTGTTTACTTAAATACATTTATTTATATATGTATTCTTATATATTTAAAAAAAACATTAACAAATTTTATTACTTAATCAAATCATTCAACGTGCTGTGAAAAATTGCTTAAAAAGCGAGAAAGATCTCGCTTAAGATCTTGCTTCTCTGGTTCTTTTATCAGGGAAGGCGGGGTTGGGCTGAAGAGTCCGATAAAGGACGAAACGGCCGTTCCCAACTTCTTCCCTATAATCGAACAAGAGAGGCAATTTCAATTTATTCAGTTGCTGCCTTTGATTCTCGCTTTTTAAGAAATCTTTTAATTAACTTGAGACTGATTAATATTTACAAAAAATTGAAAATAAGATCATAAAATCTACATGACATGTTATTCAAAACCTCAAGTATAAGGATTTATATTAAGTTACTATAAATTGTCTTGATCGTGTAATTAATAAATAATTAGTGCAAGAACAAGAGATCGAGTAATCTATTTAAAGGAGAAAGATCACTGAACAGATGGAAAGTTTCAAATCAATATTATTGAGGAGAATTAGCGTTTTTAAAACGAAAAAATTAAATGTCTACTTGAAAGAAGAGAAAAAAACAATATACAGTGAAGTCTCACTTATACGAAACTCACTTATACGAAACATTCAATTATACGAAGAATTTCGCATTCCCCGGCGAAACCCCCGTAAGTCCTATATATAATTCACTTCACGAAATATTCACTTATACGAATAATTTTTGGTTCCCCCTCATATTCGTATAAGTGAGACTTCACTGTATATATTTTTCATTATATTTTCCGAATTAAACTAGAAAATCCTGTCTAGCAATTTCTTGTTTAGTATCAATTGTTGATATGATTAAGAGAGCTGTTCTCTATGAGTAAGCAAGACGTATTTATCCTTCGATATCATTTTGACTCATATTTCTCGGAATAGTTAACTTCCTTCCAATCAGTGTTTCAGCATCTCTTTCCAGTCTTTGAGTTAGCACTGTTTGTTTAAAGATTAACATAACACACTATTGTGAACATATGGATAAATAAATAAATTGAAATGTCACAACATGGTGAAAGGGTTACAAGGTTACAAATATATTTCTATTTGATTTGCAAAGATAAACAATAACAGAAGTAGTCGAAGATAAATGGTTGTCAAGAATACAATATATACAGTCATGAAGGAACTTGGTTATTTTTACTTAAAGATTGGTGGCGTCAGGTCACTTCTAGATTATCTAGATAATTCTATGGCTGGAAAAGCAATTATTGCCACTAATGAATAAGAGAGAATAGACTTAGCGGTGGTAGGCGTTGGGTGGCGGAGTCGGTTTCAGTTCCCCAGGAGGTCGGGTTTTGTTTTTTTCCCCGGGAAGTTTCTCCTTCAAAAGGGTCCTAAGGTTCACCCAGCCCTCTGTATAAAATCTCTTAGGAGCGTTTCACGAAGGGGTCCTGCATGCAATCCTTTAATAAATAAGAGAATTATTGAAATTTCAGAGAATTTGAAGAGGGGTTGAAGATTAAAATTAAGTTTTCAAAGGAATTTCACAGACAATCCATCGAAATGAGGCTCGGTTATTCTCCAAGTAATTATTGCGAGACGATGATACTCTGTGTGGATGACCATTACTTCACCATTTGATGTGGTTAGAATGTTCTCTATATCACAACCTATCTTCGAGCAATAAAATATCCTTTATTAAATAAAGATATAGAAATCGGTTAGTTATCCATTGGAAATTGAGGCCACGCAGTCTGATCAAAAATACCTTATTTCACGATTCTTTATCCCTGCTCTCTCCCTCTACTTGTCCATTACGAGACAGCTTCAACATGATGGATCATTACAATGTTTACTTGATTGTAATTTCATTTTAAGAGTGAATCTGTGCCATTGGCGATTTATAAAGCGTAAATCGAAGTTTGTCTTCTGAAACCTTTCAGTATTAGTGTAGATGACTATCTGTCTTCATGTGGGTGGTAGAAAGGAGAAATTGTAATTTTGCTTCTGGCGCCAAGTAAATACGAGCTATAGGTAATTTTAGAAGATCGTTTTCTGAGATCGTAGAACACATTTGTTGATGACTTTAAGTGGAACTGTTTTTTTTTTTTTTATATATATAAAATCTTCAGTAATAAAAACATTAATAATAAAGATTTTGATTATATCCTGTTTGAAATCTCAACTCCATTGATTATTTCTGCATTGGGTTGCAGTTTCCATACATATAAATATTGACATATACTCTAAAACAGACGTATGTAATATATCATTTATGACATTTATTATTTATATATTGGAATTATTGGTTGAAATTTATTACTGCAGAATGACAGTGTAACATTTCAATTGAAAGTTATAAAACTATACAAAATATACACCGTATAAGATATTACTCCCATCTTTTGGACTTAATAGGGTGTCTAACTTAATCTGCAAGTATTACGCCACTTTTTCCATTACTAAATTTCTTGAATTTCAACTTAATTTTTTTTATTCGTATTTTGATGGTGTTTGGATGCAGTGAATATGATTTTTCTTAGCGAAGAAGTTAAGAAACGTACGATGTAATGATCAAAAAAATAAAACATGTAAATAGATTTTCTTTTTATCCAAACTGAGCCAACTCATACCAACTGTTAAGTTGAACATTACGTGAGATATTTACCCGCATTTTCTTGTGAAGATATTTCATTCCATTGTACTTTTATTTTTTTAGTTAACCGAAGAAGAAGCTGATGAGTTACTGGAGAATGTCCTTGAAATTGGATATCGTTTTATAGATACTGCATTTATCTACGCAAACGAAGCCAGTTTTGGAACAGCTTTGGCTAAAAGACTCAAAGAAGGAAAGATTAAGAGAGAAGATTTATTCATTTCTACCAAGGTAGTGTTTTATTGTTTGGCAATCAACTGGTGAACATCAGATTGCTACATTGCAGGTTATTCTCATTAGTATGTGTTGTAATTTGAAATGGTGTTTTAATGGATGAATAAAAAGTAATATTTCTTACTAAAATCTACATAATCTGTAGGTTCAAAACATAGTAGATTTTAGATATTGAATGCTGTAAAATAAAAAATCTAAATGATTACATAATTATCATTCACATTCATATACTGCTGTTTGTAAAAAATGCAATACCATGAAGGAATCATCAGAATTAAATGAAATTTGCAGCAAATGTCAATTATAGGATGTTATGCTAAATAGTAAAGTTTCAGAGCCACCGCGCATGCGTGGCATGCGCAGCGCCCTCTGACTGATGCTGAAAGCGTATAAATCGAGGGCTGTAGCGGAACGTTTACAATAGTTAATAGAGAGTTTTTGCCCAGCTCGCTATTCTAATACTGTAACGCTGAAGTCACATGACTGGTATTCTGCGCATGCGTCACTATATCGTAGAGGAAATACAGTTAATGTGACACGTTAACTTTCCTCGAATAGCGTATGGCTTTACGATAGGAAACACGAGTTCCGATAAACATGAGTTCCGACACTAGCGCTCCTAGTGACGAATTGTAGAACTTGAAGTCCAATCGATTTGTATCTATTTATTCGAAATTACCGATTACAAAAATGATTTTCACGATCGGAGGGCATCTTTTTCCTATGTTTTCGTGGATGCTTTCAGCAAACGTTACATTAGTAATCAAAATCATTACAGAATTTCGGCTTGAAAATTTGAATCGGCGAGCGAGATTCCATCGAGATGGAATCTCGAAAACATATCGTCCTTGATCGAGATTTAACGAGACTGAATTATTTATCGAAACTGATAACAAAGAAAAACAAAACGATGAAAAAAAAAAGAATATTTCCTATTTTAATTAATTAAAAACATTCTTTCATCTATTTGATGCATTGACTAAATGATATTTATAAAAATCAAAGCTATTTTTTTCGTAAATAAACCGTAGGCATGATGACAATTAAGAAGTGTAAATTTTCACGTTATGGCGAAAACTCTCTTCATGACAGAGCCCGCTATTGTGGTTACCTTATTCGTTCACGTGACATTTGCGTTTCCCGTATATAAATCACGTTATGGCAAAAACTCTCTACTGATTAGCATTTAGAGTACTTTTAACAGTTTTGTAAGCAATTGCAAGTAATACAAATTTAAATCAGCAGCAACAAAAATAAATAAAAACAAAAATTAATAAATATTGAATAAGTGTTACATAGTTTAGTATTCAAGGAAAACACACTTATTTGGAATAGCTCTTTATTTTCTTTTTATCTGTTATAAATTAAATTCGAAATATTTCATTAAAGTTGCCACTTCAATTTCATTGACTAATTTCAATTGTGTTTATTTTTATTCTCCTATCATTTTTAAAAGTCATTTACAGGCCTTGAATAGTTGCTTAGATTCGTATCTGATATAAGCTTTGTTTGTATCATTGCTTGCATCACGAAATGATTGTATAATGGAAGGAAAACACCGAATGAATTTCACAATAAACATCAAACGGGAGAGTTTTTCTAAGAAGTGTAATTTGAAAACGATGAGAATGAAGTGATAAAACAGAAGAGAGAATTGAAATTTATGTCAATGAAGTTCAAGAGGAAATGAATAACTTTTGAAATATTTTGTCTAAAATATAAATTTTGGTTTTTCTGTTTACGATTTAGCTTCCATTTCATGGCTTGAAAAGTGATTTAGTCAAACATTTCCTCGAATTGTCCTTGAAACGGCTTCAGCTCGATTATGTCGACTTATATCTAATTCATTCTCCCATAGGAATGCAAGTAAGTTGGAATTTCCATTCGTTACATTTATTTATGCCTTTTCTATGATTTTGATTGATGAATATCACAAGCGCTGATAGACTGGGCAAAGGCGGGATTTATTGCACTCAGACTGTTTCAGAATTACGTAAATATTTATACTTTTAATTTAAATGTATGCATGTATTAATAATTTTGTTATCATTTACAAACTTCATAAATTAATGGAGTAAAATTTTTTGTTGATTTTGGGATGTGAAATGTTTAAGTTCTCATGGGTCAATATAAAAGAAATCAGCAAGGAATATTTTGTCTGCATTCCGTCCACGAACGTAAATAGTTTTCCTTTACTTCATACATCCTAATTATGATCAATATTTATCAGAGCTGTATAAACAAATATAGAATTTTGCTATTTACTTTCCTGTAATTATCGAGGTTACTTATATGCTGTCCCTAAATAGAATTGAAGACTTATTATTATTAAATCTACTTAGATGCAATTCATTATTTATTTGTTCTCTTTTTATTTACATTTTTCTACTTAATCATATTTTTAGGTTGATAATGATAATTTGAAATTTAGAAATAATTTCTTATTTAACATGTAGAACTTCCTATTAAATTCTAATATGAAATAATAATAACAAGAATTAGATCAAGAATAATAAGAAAAGTAATGAAACAATTATGTTTTACGTAGTATGTTGATGACGACACTGCATTGCCTAAAGACGAAAATGGTGCAATTCTTTTTGACAAAGACACAGATCTTGTGGAAGTATGGAAGGTAAATAGTCTATAATAATAAATATCGAATTAGTTATTTTACATAAAATTACTGAAGACCCAAATTCCTTTTTTATTATTTTGAACTGATGATAAGTTCATGATACTTTTTCAGTAAAAGTATTATTTTTTTTTTCTTAATTATAAACGTTAAAATTGTAATACCATAAAACTTATGAGTTGAATTTTTATGTAGTTATTTTGAACTAACTTGTCTTTCATCTGTCCGTGTTCCTTCTCTTCATTTAATGCCATTTCCTCTTTCCAAATCTTACAAAGGAGCTGATATATAGATAGAAAATATCAACCTTTATCAGATTTGTCGAAATATGTTGAATCTATGCTGCTGAACAGCTTCCTGTAATCTCCTCTACTAGTTACTTCCTTGTCTTTAAGAAATATAATGGGATTGGAATTGTTTACATACGTCGACTACATCTAATTCTAGAACTTTTCTATGGGTTTTAAAACTGAATACAGTAAAAATTGGTTATACGTAGTTATGGTTTGTGCATAATTGTTTGTAGGTCCTGGCGAAAATTGTATTTAATTACAGTAAAACCTCTCAAATCCGGCCTAATGTGGCGCCCAGTAGGCCGGATTACAGAAAAGCCGGACTACCGAGAGTGTTCTTAAAATAACTCAATAGCTCAATTTTTGTGAAGACATACTGCCAGGCTTAATTAATTTAACCCCATTTTCATAATTTTGCATTCAAATGTTTATTAAAAACTATACAAATATGCTTTTTCCTACACCAAGCTCTAGTGATATTTGTTTTGCAGATTCCCCTGCATCCAATTTCCTTAATGCATTAAGCTTCTGTTCCATAGTGACAAAGTTTTTCTTTCTTTTTTCACTCATAATGAATACGCGCGGATAGAGAAACAAAATAGGAAAACGAATTTAGTTATTAAAAAAAAAAATTTACTCAGGACCAGGCCGGATTACCGTGGGGGCCGGATTTGAGAGGTTTTACTGTATATATAAATTATTTCTGAGATATAAGTAGCCTAACTGAGTTACACGTAATTTGTCTTTCAACGTAGTATACTTTTTGAAAACGAGATTGAATTGTACGCATTTTTCAACTATAGATATTATCCAGGTGCATCGATATACAGCTCGGCGTTCCGTATTGATATAAACTGTCCGGCCACTTTATGAGGTACATCTACCTAGTAACATGTTGGCCTCCTTTAGCCCTCAAAACAGCCTGAATTCGTCGAGGTATGGATTCCACAAGAAGCTGAAAACGTTGTTGAGGTATTGTGTATTATGCAGACATGAGTGTGTCATGCAGTTCCTGAAGATTTGATGGAGGTGTAGGTCTGGAGCGAACAGCAAGTTGCAGCTCATCCAATAAATTTTCAATCCGGCTGAGATCCGGGACTGAGCCGGCCACTGCAGCAAGGAAAGTCATTGTCATGTTCCTCAAAACATCCCAAAGTGACGCGGGCTTTGTGCACCGGCGCATTATCCTGCTGGAAGTAGCGATCTGCATGAGGATAAACTGTTAACATGGAAGTTTAGGTACGCTCTAGCATCCTGATGTGCCTCCAGAGGAATCAATGGACCAACGAGTGCCAGGAAAACATCCCCCACACCATGACACTGCCTCCACCGGCTTGAAGAGTTGTTGTGAGACACAGAATTTTTGCGCACAGCAGGGTTGTACCTAATAAAGTGGCCGGACAGTGTATAATCTTGAGGTTTCTGGGTGGCTTTTAATGAAAGATCGGTCAGACAAAAACTGTGGGAATCCAACTGAATGAATTTTCACATTGATGAAGCATGTGTTCCCATCATTTACTTCAGTCTCTCTCTTGCAGCCATGGTTAATAGAAGGAATAAAAGTTACTCTTTAAAGGAAAAAGTGAGGTTTATTCATGAAGTGAAAGACAACCCGCAAAAATCAAAAGCAGAAAGAGCGAAATCTTAAATATAAGTTACACTTCATTATATGTAGTCATTAGTAAGAAGGAGTCATTTTAGAAGAATGTTGAAAGTTAGGTTCAAAATCTGTAAAGCGCAGCAGTCAACAAAAGGGAAAATTTGCAAAATTTGGAAAAGTGAGTAACAATGTGATGGAAAATTAGTGAGTCTCTTTTGGTGAAATATTTTGGTGAGTCTTTGCTTTTCATTTACCTTAGAACTAATTGTGTAATGGGTTTACAGTATTTTATTCAATCTCTTAAAGTTCCTTAAAACACGAAATCAGAAAACCTCTTATGAAAATATATACACTGTTTTGAAATTGACAGTTTTACATACGTATACATAAATGTGTATTATGAATGTTCTGATTTAAGTTTAATTAAAAATAAAGTTAAACCTGAATTTTAAGTAATTCTCAGTTATATGCAATTTAAAATTTTGCACTTGAAATATGTAAAAACCATATTTTGCTGTAATTGAAATGAAGAACTTTTCATAGTGATCACTCGAAATCATAATTGATAAACAAAATAACATTATTTTTTAAAGACAAATTATTTTTGACATTTACAAAACTCCCGTTTTCTTTAGTCAGGAATGTTTAGATCTCAATTTTCTACTTTGCAAAAACTTCAGATCCTAATGAAGCACTGAAATTTTGTTTAGCTCAAAATTTTAATTAATTTTTTTTATCATTTATATAAATGCCATTTAGTTCAGATAGCTTCCTCTCCGTAGTTCAAGTGAATTATACCAAATAATTGTCGAGACTTTGTGAATATTCCAAAATGTAATAATTTGAGATTCATTTGTGATGGATGGATGACATTTTGATCCAAAAATAGACGATGAAATCTTTTTCAGGAAAAATCCCAAACTGATCTTCAATCTTTAGTATTTCTTATTAATGATTTTTCGAAATGATGAAGTTTAAATTGTAGTTGAAGTTTTGTCATTGGACTTCAGTTTTCTGATGGGAATTCCTTGAATAGGATTTGAATGATACTGAATGATTATGCTTATGTATACACTGAAAGGAAATAAATTATAATTGCTAGTTGTAATTTCTTTCCCCTAATTTTGACACTTTTTTTCGTCACAATCTTAAATTTAATACAGATTCAAGCCTTTAGATGTTTTCTTATGTTTTTCAAGGGTATGGAAGAAGTTCAGGATCTTGGTTTAACCAAAGCAATTGGACTGTCAAACTTGAATAGTTTTCAAATTCAAAGAATTCTTGATAACTGTAGAATCAAACCAGTCAACTTACAGGTAACAAATCTTACTTATTCTCTAATATAATAGAATAAATTATGCTAATAAAATATTTCTGATACTTATATGTACTAAATGTGAGGTTTTAATATTTAAATATAAATATTTTTAGTAAATTTGTAATTGCAACATTTTCGATCAAATTACTTACTTAAAAGTTATGATTAATGTTAATGATGTTTTCCCAAAAAAAAACCTTTCTTTGGGAAAAAGATCTGTAAAGTAACAGTGGGAGTTCGGAGGCTCGACATTAATGCTGCCTCAAATTACATTAGATTTGTAAAAAAAAATAATATTTGGAGAAGCTAATGCAAATTTTGTCACTGCTGTTAATTATTGTACGGTTTTTAGGTTTATTGTGTCACAATGACAAGCATCGAATCTTTCAGTGGTTAGTTGATTCTAATTTATTTTTGGTTAAGCCTAATTGAGTTTATTTAGATCAGGATTTCAGTCAAATGACTCTTTGTCACTCCATCGCGTTATTTTTATCCATTGGCTTAATGGATTCAAATAGCACAAGAACGACTCAACATATTCTTTTTCCTTGTGTTTCAATCGATTATTAAAAAGTTGTAAAAAAATGCCTATTAATAATGATCTTAGCCCGATCTCGAAGGCATGTCTGTGAAGCGTAATACCAATAAAAATAAGTAACAATATAAGCAAAAAAGACCTGAAAAACAGTTAAACTGGTTTCTCATTCTACGTTTAAATGTTACATTTTTCGATTCTACTACATCATTTCATCTTCATTGAGATGGCGTTAACGGTATAAACCAGGGGTAGACAACCCGCTGCCGGCTGGTATATCTGCTGCGTCCCGGTACTGTCAAACTTAAAATTTAATTTCAGCCTTTACAATGCTGCCAACAGATATATTGAAAAATGTCACAACCTGCAATAACAACTATCTCAGACTTTACTATTGGAATGCTGGCATGAAACAAACTATTTGATAATTTGAAATTTATGTAAATTACATTTATTATTAATTATTATTATAAATGACATTATCAAATCATTAAGTAGTAGCACATGTATGTAAATTACATTTAACAATAATTGTTGTTGTAAATAACATTATCAAATCATTAATCAGTAAGATGTAGTAAGGGAGGATGGGACGCTGCGGCCCTTCATCAGAACTTTTACAAAAATGTTGGCCCTCAGACTTCCTAGGTTTGTGCACCCTTGGTATAAAATGTCATCAGCCAAGGTTACCCAAGTACACACATCTAATATTAGCAATGAACATAAATATCAACCACAGTCACTTTCCGGTCTACTGTCACTTCTGCTGTCGGTTGATCTACAGAGAATTTTAAGTTGACGCAGCTACATTCGTATTCAGCAAAATTGTGCTTATTAACAACGCACATCAACTATTCTATTACAAAAAGCAGTTATCCACTGAAATAAGTTTTAAATTTAACCTAGCCTCTTTGTGTCATTATAAAATCCTTCTACATGACTTTAGGCTCATAAAATAAATCGATGCATAATCCTCTTCGTAAAACTCTTAATTTATAAGTAATAACGGATTTAAACAACTTGACTATTTGGAATTTTATTATCAGAAATAGAAATTTTGAAAGTTCCGTTTGCATTTACAAATGCACAGATATTTTTCCTTTGTATTGTTTCATGGCACGAAAAGTCAGAAAACAAAATACAAGTTTAAGGAAATAGGCTTCAAGTTATTTCAGGAACAAGTAATCAATGACTTGGAAATTCCAGATCACAAAAATAAAAAAAAACCAAGATATTAAAACTGTTAGATGTATATGAATAAGCAGAGTCAAACATTTAACATAATAAAATACATAAAATTTAGTGAACGCCTAAAAAACATAACTACAAGAAGAATATGGTATCAAACAATACACATCAAAATGTTGATTAGTAAACAAAACATTTTGTAAGACAATAATTTGACTGGGTATCATCGCATCTAGTAAATCTTGTTAATTTCCAAAAGCTACTGTTTTGATAATTTTCATCCATTGCAAATGAAAAAGAACACGAATGTTTTCCTGCTGTTGTATTTTTATATTTATTTTTTTTGCATGAAAATCTTAGCTACTGAATATAGAAGATTAGAAATTATTAAAGTTAAAAGTTTCTTAAGATGACCATTCGGATGAACTCATAATATTACAAATCATAACCACTAACACCTATAAATGTATGAACTTAAAACTCATTTATTACAAATGCAAATTTTTGAGAAGATAAACAACGTCTGCTCTTTACCAAGCCTACAAAATAATTAGAAGTTACGATTAAAATAACAATCTTTAGAAGCGAGCATGAGAAACCCCATTAAGGAATTGTTAAAGATTTAACAAACCTTAGAATAATTTTTTTTTAAAACAATCCAACAATAAAGTAATTAACAATTTAATTCTTCAAATTTCACAGTGTATGACAACGTAAACATACATCATTTATAAAATCATTAACCATTCTTATTAAACTATATTTAACCTCACCTTAATCATTCCTATTCAAATTCCTACCATTCGTATTTCTAATACAGATGCTTTCAACTATTTTCCTCGTTTTCGAATCCTTTTATAGATGAACTGTAAACATCTATATATCTCGCATAAAATTAAACTTCTTTTCTTCCGTGTAATAACTAGGTATTACTATTCCCGTTTTTTGTTTTTTTTGTTTACGTTAGGCCTAACATTAACTTGTATCCTAAATAAACCATTAAAAAGCCTTTATTAATTTTAATTCTGGTATTTACTTTGATGACAATGCAGGTTGAATGTCATCTGTATCTTCAACAAAAAGAACTGGTGGAATTTTGTCAACGCAAAGGACTTACTGTGACTGCCTACGCACCTTTAGGAAACCCTAACATAACAGAAGACGGGAAGAAATTTGGATTTAAGTGAGTACATACATACATAGTTCTCTGCCAAGGGCAGGTCCTTCACTGCAAACCCAGCATTCTCCAATCTTTCCTATTTTCTGCCTTCCTCTTCGTCTCCACATAAGATCCATTTACCATAATGTTGTCGATCATCTTAAATCTTCTTCTGCCTCGAACTTTTTTACCGTTCACCATTCCTTCCAGTGCATCCTTCATTAGGGAGTTTCTTCTCAGCCAGTGACCCAACCAGTTTCTTTTTCTCTTCTTGAATCAGTTTCAGCATTATTCTTTCTTCACCCACTCTTTCTAGCACAGCTTCATTTCTTATTTTGTCTGTCCATTTCACATGCTCCATTCTTCTCCATATCCACATTTCAAATGCTTCTAGTCGTTTCTCTTCACTGCGTCGTAATGTCCATGTTTCTGCCCCATACAATGCCACACTCCACACAAAGCACTTCACTAGTCTCTTCCTTAGTTCTTTTTCCAGAGGTCCGCAGAGATGCTCCTTTTCCTATTAAAAGCCTCCTTTGCTATTGCTATCCTCCTCTTGACTTCTTGGCAGCAGTTCATATCACCACTTATAGTACACCCTAAGTATTTAAAATTGTTCACTTGTTCCAATGTCTCATTCCGAATACTTATGTTTATCTTCTTTGTCTTTCTTCCGATAACCATAGTCTTTGTCTTGTTTACATTTATCTTCATTCCATATTGTTCACAGCTGTCATTCAGCTGCAGTAGCATATCCCTTAGTATCATCTCCTCTTCTGCTAACAATGCCATATCATCAGCAAATCTTATGCACTTTATTCAAACCATTTAAGTGTAAATTTATAAAAATAGCTATGGCTCTTTGATCTGACTTCATTATTATGATTGATAATAAAATTAATGAGTTGTTTTTTTTTTCAAAAGACTTTTGGCGTGCAAAAAAAAAAAATAAAAAAAATAAATTAGTTGATTGTACTTTTTTATTTTTCAGGAAAAAAAAATAACGTTCAGTTAATTTATAATTACTTATGAAAGTTGTGCAATTTTAAGGCAACTTGACAATATAGGCATTCTTAAAATTTTTATCAAAAATATTGTCTTAAAAGTTTGGAAATAGTTTCAATTGTATTCGTATCTGATAGTAATTTATCACCCCAATAAATATTATTGAAAAGAAAGTTAAAAAAAAAAAATAACTAAAACTGCCCAAACATTTTTTAAAACAATAAAATTTTACTGCTTTTTTTTTTTTTTTTCTTTGGTTTTTTTTAATTCTAAAATAGAAATTTATCTTTGTTTGATCTCAACATTCTTCTTAATTTTAACTATTTCAATTGGTTGAATTTAAATAAGCTGTGGTAAGAAATGCGATTTCCCATAGTATCATATGGGAAATTAATTAATTGGCATCGGACCCTCCACAAAAAATAGGCTACCATTTACATACATAAATACACTATTTATTCTTCTTCATGGTTACAGGTTCTTCATGTTCAGAAGCTTCAGGTTTTTCAGGTTCTTCTGCTTTTTACTTCGTATGACCAGCGAACGGAATGGCCAACAGATCGTTGTAGTGAACAAAGTTTATTTATCACATTTCCGTGAACTTGTAACAAAATTCTGTAACATTTAAGCGATCCATCGGTTGTTGGTATTTCGGCGAACTTCTTTCAACACGTCGTGACTGGAGCGAACATTTCAGCGATCATTTCATTTATCTGATTTTACTTCAGTTGACGGCTAGAATTGGTGAAGTGAGTTAGATTTATGTGTATAACTTTTCCCCTTTCCACAGAGATTTCAATAAATAATATTCTTTAAAATAAAGAAAAAATAATTTGGGATAACAAAAATAAAAATCATTTTTAGAAATTGTTAAGAAACGTTACTTGTCTGTACGAGTCTTAATATTTCATGGAATACTTCATTTTGAACTCGGGTTCGTGCTACGAAAAGTTCGCCGTACGAGGCCCTTGCTGTATAAACAATTTTACAGAAAAGCGAATTCTTATGAGATATCGTAGTACCTAATTGAATGTCAACGTATTTTGACAATTTTAGGCCGTTAAGTGTACAGCTGATGGCCTGATACATAGGAAAATTAGCAAGATTCTTCATTATAAAATCTTCCTGGGACGATTTGAGATATCTTCAGTAGAGCAGAACTTAAGAACACGAGTATTCTAACGTTTAATTCTAAAAAAAGTTTTGTTTTAACAATTTTTCCATGTTTCCTTATGGATATAGTTACCTTGCGGTGTAACAACGAATTGAATTTGCTTTGCTGCAACATTTTGCTATAACTTAGCAAATAACTTTGCAATAACTTATGTATGGAACATAGGGTTATTTTGTATTTTTTTTTCCTTCAGTGAATTCAATTCTGTTACAAATGTATTGTTGTAAGAGGAAGATAAAGAAAAAATAAAAATAAAACAAAACAAAACAAAAGAAAAACGCCTTCTTAAGACCTGAGTCTATACAAAATTAAAAATAATGTCAAGATGAATTATTAAAGATGAAAAAAAATATTTATTAAATTTCAATTTAACGTGTTATTGTTTTTCAAGAAGGGAATTACATTCAAGTAATTTATGCTGTTATATTTGAGCCGTCGATTTTGAAAGTGGAGCAAGTCCGTATTAAGTTATTGTTGGATAATTAATGGTTAGCGTTTGAACTGATTTAAAATATTAGTAAGCAGTAATAGACTTATTTTATATTGTTTACGATCTTTTTTCTTAAAAATTTCATATGCAATAATTATATCCGTGTTATTAAACAAAAAACATGTTTTTAATAGGGACCAATGGACTTACCTCACTTTCAAAAGCAATGATTTTACGAAAATGTTGATTTTCAAGAGTTTAATTGCATACTAATAAAAAAAAATAGAATAATTTATTTCTTTACTTTTCTATTTTATTTCAACACTTCATACCTTTTTCGAATAGGTGCATTAAACAAAAAGCTTAATATTATTTTATAGAAAAGAGAACAACAAAAAGGAAAAATATAATAATTATATACGTAACACACAATCCGTAATACCTAAAGGAATATCACTATTACATTTTTTAATTCAGACGATGCAAATTTTGAAGTTATGATTGGGTGATATATAAGGAAAGAAATCCATCAAATCTTTATATTTATCTTAATAATAGGCATATTTTTTCATTTAAAGATCCCAATGTTATTTTGTCAAAAATAGGGGTCTACCCCGTTTTGGCGATAAATCAATAGTTTTAAATTGTGGATCACTTTCGATTGATGTTTTATAATACAATTTCTTAAAACTCGTATCCAGAAGATTTTCAGCCAGTTGACAGTTTCGCCATCAATATTGTTGGTCCTTTTCAAAATTACCTCCTCCAAAGGTTTGATTGAATAAAAGTCTTCACTTTTCATTTCGTGTAGAAAAATGGATTTTGTTTACGACATGTTTGTATTAATTCGTAATAATCCTCGGGAATATACAGAAAATTGGTTTTTCGAATAGCCATTTCTACAACTCCAAAATCGCGATCATTTGGCAAGAATGAATGTCAGATAATAAGAATTTATGTTCAATAATGTCTATATTGTTATTGCTGCACTGAACGTGTTATTTTCTGATGATTAATTTCCCTCAATTTAGTATTTATTTAATTACTTAATTTACTATATAATTTTAATTTAATAAGTAAATTAAATATAATATTTAATTTATTTATTTCAAAATTATATAACTTGAAAATTATAGAAATAGCTTGTATACTTTATAATGATATTTTGTTTTACTTCATTGTAAAATGATTGATAACTTTTTTTTATCACAAAAAGACTTGAAGAAATGGAACTACTTCGAGAATTCGTTTGAAGTCTTGTTATGTTACATATATGAAAAGGATTTTTATGTAGAGTTTCGGGTTTTTATATTAATACCATTTCTTTTTATTTATCCTTAGTATTGTGGAGCAACCAGTGGCTTTGAAAGATCCCGTTTTAGAAACTATTACACTGAAATATAAAAAGACTCCGGCACAGGTAACATTACATTTTCAGATATTCTCTTCTTTATGTAATCTAATGCTGTTTCCAATTCTATAAATGGTGTTTTCAGTTTCTTTACACCGATATGTTTACTGTATTCTTGTAGTTTTTAAGCTATCATTAACTAATCACAGGTCCAATGGTCTAGTTCGAGGAGTGAGGTTGATCAGATTTTGTTTCTGGATGTTTCTCCACCACGGGAGTCCCTAAGATTCACGCAGTCCTCTATGAAATGGGAACCGAGTTTCTTTCCTGGAGTTAAAGGCAGGAAGAGTTTTGAACTGACCCAGCCTAACTGAACTTCATTCCGATGGTGCAGGAGTTCTTGAGGCTTGAACATCCAACACCCTCCCAAGGACAATTATAGATTGTAAACGGGCCTTAACAATTTAAAATTCAATTCAGTGAAGATTGTTAAAGACCTTTACGAAATGTAAACCTTGATTAATTATTAGTCATTGACCTTTAAACAATGTCCTTTTTCCATTTAACTTATTTTTTTAACTTAATACTAATTTGCAGGGTTTATGTTTTGATATTGTGGTGTGAAATCTGTGGTGTCTGGTTCGTAGTAAAGGATTGAAACTAGGACTAGCTGGATCTGAACTCAACTGTTTACTTTCGTGATACCAAAAGTTTTTAAAGACTTTGTACAATGATTTGATTGGTTGTGGCTTTAACAATTTATTGGTTGATTTAAAGTAACATGTGATTGCAACGGCCTTTAACAGTGCGATTTAAATTAAAGTGAATTATAGAGTAGCCACAACCGTTAAGAATTTAAAAATAAACAACAGATTAACAGAAAAATTTAAAATATTTAGTAAATTAAATAATGGTTGATTAGAACAGTAGAAAAACACAATAACTAAAAGACAATAGACAAAAACTACGATAGAACTATAAAAATCGCTACAATATATATTTCCGTCAATAGATAAACAAATGACTTTGTTAGACCAAGAAAACAATTCGTGTTTTTATTCCCGTTTCATACGACAAAACTATTCTCAAATACAGTGATTATCAAAACAAAGTACAGGAATGTATATTAAGGTAAGAATGTGTGAAAGGACAGGGAAGCACATTTAATTATTCATACCTGAAAAGTGGGCTGCATTGGACGTCTACAACTTCCATACTTGCAAGACACATTAGTCATTAAACATTGAAGATTTTTTATGTAGGTGGTTTTCCAAATAAAGGAATAAGTTTTGTGGTCAGAAGGAGGTTGATGTCCTTATAGTAGGTTCGTAGGGTTTTAATCCTGCCAAAGATTTCCCATATTTATCTAGGCACGCTTAAGTACTTAGCCTGTACCGGAAAAGCGGTCTACTGTGAACGTTTTTCAACTTCCATTCTTCAAGCTATATTACGGCAAAGAATAATTAAAATGTCTTTTTATATTGAAAGTGTCCCGTCTATAGTTCTTTATTAGTCTATGCTTTTTTAAGCCACTTTTTAATCAGTTACATTAGAAAATTTTGATCATATAACTCAATAAAGACTGTGACTTCCAGTGCTCTTGAAATTAATCAGAAAGTAATTCCTTTAGTAAATTTTTTCCAGTTGAGGAATCTAAAGAGGTTGTGGATCACTCGAAAATTGGAATAGTAGCTTTTTATATGCTTTCGTTCCTGTCTCTGTAGTTACGAGATGGGATGGAGGGCAACTGGGACAGCAGTTGAAAAAGGTTGGCAAATGAAATGCTGCTTTGTTTTGTTTTTTTTCGTTGGAAAATAAATCCCTCCGGCCACAAGATGGTATTCTGATCTTCGCCCTGGTCACCATTCTGTTTTGTTCTTATAAAAAAAAGGTCCTGAGTTTATGTAACTAAAGAGAGCTGGGAGTCGATCTGAAACTCCAACCTGTTTTCTTTACGAAACGGGCAATGTATCTTGATTTTGAAAACCTCTTTTAAGGAACACTAGCCAATTGATTATATATATTGAATATAGATCCACAGATACAGAATTCTCACAGAATATGTTTTGGCAAGAATATCTTATTTCTTTCCAAATTTCTAGCCGTCTTTGAAATAGAAGAGTTCATATACTTAACCAGTGCTTTTTTTTGTATTAATTAAAACAATTTAAATAATTTTCTTTCAGATTCTTCTTCGATGGTTAACGCAACGTAAAATTATTGTGATTCCAAGAAGCACAAACCCAAATAGACTCAGAGAAAATTTCCAGGTAAGTTTCTTATCATAAGTTCCAGTTCTTTATAAAGTTCTGAATATAGGCAAGAACAATGTAATAATTGAAGTAATTCTGCATTAGCTGAAGAAGAAACGATGTTTAAAACTTGCGAGTTATCAACTTTAAACGAATTTTGAAAATATGCTGTTAGATGACATGCAAAGTAAGCATATCGTGCAGAAAGTAAAGCTGAAGTCCTTTTTTGCACGAAAGTGCAAAATATTAGAGCGAATGATGATGAATTACATTGCTATCTAAAGGTGATCGCAGTATCTGGGACTTCAACCTAAATGACAGCATAACACATGAAAAAAGTTATGTCAGTAAATTGAAATGGCATCATAATCTTCCAGATTCACTATGTAATTAGTGTCTGTTTTAAGTGCAGTCGGCATTGAATGTGAAGGTAGTTCACTTAAGTACTGTGCACTTTTTTAGCGGGAAAACTGGAAAGTACTGAGTGTTCGTCAGTGTCTAAATACAAAGCAAAAGTGAGCGCAGTGCAGAGAGAAATTGCATCAGTTACTGAAGTGATGAGAAATGTTTTCAAAGAAACGTAAAGTAGACAAGATTCACAAGGATCGAGGATTGTGGCAGGATTTAATGATGTGTAGTTTTATTTTTCTTCAGGACAGGCCCAGGTTTTCTATAAGATCAGGGACGTTAAAATGAAATTGATCTTAAGTTAAGTAATCTATTCAAGGCGCACTGCTTCATCCAAACAACATGCTCATATCACTTAAGAACGATCTTTTCCAAACAAAAAAGAAAAAGAAACATTAACGTTAGATGTTAGTTTACGAGCTGCCTTCTTTATCTAACACTCATCTAAACATCATTGAAATTTTTTAAAAAATAAGCGTTAGTAATGCATTTTGGGAGATTTCTCACATGATGCATAGTAGTTGTTTTTTTTGTTTTTTTTTAATGTTTCTTTGTTCTTATTATTTATTAGTTAAGCAGCACAAGTAAAGTCCACCACCGCTAAAATTTGGAAATTGCGGTCAAAAAGAGAAGTTCCAAGGAAACCTGTTACAACACGAGGGTCACGTGATCTTCGTTTTGCAACAAGATCCCTTGGAATTTCTCTTACATTCTCTTACAGTTTTAATCATTTTCTCAGCAATACAGTGGCAGTGAGTTTGGCGTAGCAATTGTACCATAACTGACTTCCATCTGTCTTGAATCACCTTCTGCCTAATAGGTCACTCCCACACCAGGAAATTTTCTCCAAACGAACAGAACAAGCACAATGCTCACCTGGTTAGTCTTAGACCGGAAAATTCTCATCATGCTATTATTAGTATGTTCTCGTAATTCTACTCAAAACAAATAGATTGAGAATAAATACAAAGTAAATATAATTTACATAAAGGTAATACAATGATAAAAAAAGCAACAACTTACAAATTGCAATTGTATGACAACAACCTCAAAGGATCTGAACTTAAATCATCCAATAGAAAAAAAAATCTGAAAATGAAATGAAAAGAAAGAAAGAAAGAACAGGGGACTTGCAGAATTTTTGAAGGCGAATTCTCTGACTCTTTAGCAAATGAGAAAAATTTTAAAACGTCCATCTAATCTTTTTTTCATTTTTATTTTTTGTCACTATATAAATTAATGTATTTTATCGTTTATTAACACTGTGAAATACATTCATTTTAAAATAATGATATTTTTTTCTTTAGAATTAATTACGAGCCAAACTTGATTCTGAAACATCGATTTTTACTGATAAATCATATTGTACGAATATATAAAATATTTAAAGGGAAAAAATAATAATAATTTATTACTTTAAATTTAAAAAAATAAGAATGTTCAGACCTCAAGACTCAAAAAGGACTCGAACAGTATTCATTATTCATTATTATTATTATTATTAGGCCAAGAAAAACTTGAAACTGTTTCGCATTTAATCTGTGAATGCAGCAAAATCGCACAAACGGACTATAAAAGCAGACATGATAGGGTCGCCAGATTAATCCACTGGGCATTATGCAAAAAATATGACTTGCCAGCATCTAAAAATTCATGGGAACATCAAGTTGAAAAAGTTTTAGAAAATGAAGACGTCAAAATCTTGTGGGATTTTAGAATTCAAACTGATAGACACCTGGATCATAATACGCCAGATATAACAGTATTAACAAATAGAACTATCTTTATAATTGATATTGCAATTCCTGGAGATGCAAGAATTTTAGATAAAGAACAGGAAAAAATTATAAAATACAGGGATTTGGCAATAGAAACAACACGGCTTTGGATGAAACACACGACAGTGATCCCCATCATCATAGGAACAATCATTATTATTATACACTACAAAACAATGTGTATCACAGCTGCCAGTTCTTTAGCTGGTGTTGGCCTTCAAACGCATCGAATTCTTCCCAAGAATCTAGGATGTCGTAATGTATCGGCGCAAAATATGTGCTGATCCAAGCAGTGCGGTTTTTTGGAGTTGACCGATGGAGATTTTGTCAATATTTAGATCTTGTAAGTGCTTACCAAGGTTTTTTGGTATAGCACCCAGTGTGCCGATAACCACTGGAACCACCACTGCCGGCTTGTGCCATAATCGTTGAACCTCAATTTTTAGGTCTTGATACCGTGTGATTTTTTCCAGTTCTTTTTCTTCCACTCTACTATCACCAGGTATTATTATTATTATTATTATTATTATTATTATTATTATTATTATTATTATTATTATCATTTGCAAAGTTCAATGTTCAAAGGCACCCACAGCAGCGTATTGGTTGAGAGGTAAACCCCCACCACCCGCCAGCTAGGGACAATGATGGTGATGATAATGATGATCGATTATAAAAAAAAAAAAAAAAAAAATCAAATAATAGAAAAAAAAGATTTATTTTTGTTTTTGCGATATATTTAATGAACATAAATTGTAATTATATTTTCACAACACATAAAATTTTATTTCTTCTTATTCTTATTATTACAAAAATTAAGTTATTTAATTATTTATATTTAAGGATTTTTCATTTTTACTTATTAGTTAATTTTATGCTTTTAACACAAATATCTCTTGCTCTGAATAATCCCAACCCAGTTGTGAGATGTCCAAATCCGAGCAGTTAATCCCTTTTGAGCAAGTCACTATACCTATAAGCCGTGGGAAAGTATTCGGCTCGTTCGGAGAAACGTCCACACTTGCGATCATCTCGTTGTGTGCGTTCCGTTCGTTCATAATGAATACGGCGTAAAAGTTAACAACTAATTAGCTAAAATGATATATCAATTAAAGTAATAAAAATATTTGAGAGAAGTCTTTAGTTTAAAAATGAAGTACTTTGTAAGTTCTGCTTAATCTCTATTAAAATAACAATCAATAACCTAATTATAGTTTATCGTTTATTTAAATAGATATTTTTGTTTGTTTCAGATATTTGATTTCACCTTGGAATCAGGTGACATTGAGCAACTAGAAGCAGTTGATAAGAAACACAGGATCTTTGATATTGAGAACTTTGCACCAGGGTAAGGTCACTTTTCAAATAAGTCTTATTACAAGATAAAAGGTTTTGCTATAATCTACCTTATATAATTGGCTAAGTTCGTCTGTCTGTCTGTCTGTCTGTCCGTAACTCGATAGAATCCCAATCATACCGCAGCGTTGGAACACGTCACGCATGACGTCATGCCCATCGAAAAACATGGCGCCCAAATAAATTGCCGTCGAATTGAAATTCACGGACAGCGATTACAGACAGAATTACGTATATTTCTGAAATTCCTTCACGCAGAAAGAAAGTTTATATGTAAATGCATTAATTTATTGCGGTAGAATTTTACAGAGCGTTGGATAAACCTCAGTATTTGCAATTTTACACTGCAACAATCAAAACAACAATTGCTGGCAGTTTCCCAATCATACCGCAGCGTTGGAACACGTCACGCATGACGTCATGCCCATGGAAAAACCTCGCGCCCAAATAAATTGCCGTCGATTGAAATTTAGGGACAGCGATTATAGACAGAATCAACTTATATAATTGGCTAAGTTCGTCTGTCTGTCTGTCTGTCTATCCGTAACTCGATATAATTTTGTTACCACTTCATCGATTTTAATGAAATTTAGCATTCTTCCTCAGTTTTTTACGCTGATTTTGAAACTGAAAACCATTTTTGCCGTAGAAGCTTCGTTCGCAAGTTAGCGCAGTATTTAGATTACTTTATCTTTGATAGTTGATAATAAAATGATTTTTCAGATTTTTTTATGCCTGTCGTCCGACAGGCTTTGCTGCTAGTCAAATATAATTTGTAAAGCAATGCTTCTCAGGTTATATTAATCCCAACCAAAACATTTCATGTAAAATAAGTTGCCAAGACTCACTTGCTCATAACGCTTTCACTGTTAAAAAGATATGAGATCTCATGTAGAGACAAGCCCCTAACTCTACAAAGCCTAACTCTACAAGCCCTAACTCTAAAAACCCTCTATCTTGGTCAAAAAGTATAGCTTGGCTGTTTCGTGGCTGTCGCACAGACAATCCCATGGAGTTATATAAAGGATATGGAGTATGCCAAGGCATACTTTTTGACCAAGATAGTAGGGTTTTTAGAGTTAGGCCTTGTAGAGTGAGGGGCTTGGCTCTACATGAGATCTGATAACTTTTTAACAGTGAAAGCGTTATGAGCATCTTGTCAACGTATTTTACATGAAATGTTTTGGGTGGGATGGAATAGTTCCATGAAACGGCCAAGCCATATTTTTTGACCAAAATATAGGGTTTTTAGAGTTAGGCCTTGTAGAGTTAGGGCTTGGCTCTACATGAGATCTCATATATTTTTAACAGTGAAAGCGTTATGAGCATGTGAGTCTTGGCAACTTAT
>JAFIDM010012231.1:100606079-100625058 GCA_023159025.1 Thereuonema tuberculata
CACTACCATGTTGGAAAGGAAACTACGGAGAGATGTGTCTCGGTCGAGAGCTGGGTCACAAATGACTTTTTTATGCAAAGCGCATGCGCAAGCCGTGGCTTCAAGCTTGCAGTCTGAATCTTCAGACTGCAACAAGCAGCTTGATCAAGCACGGAATTTCCGCTACACACGATCAAGCATGCATGGCAAGCGTGCTAAAACTGCATGCTTGTCATGCATGCTTGATCGTGTGTAGCAGCCTTTACATTAAATACATGATAAGGGATTTTTTTTATACTGATTAAGTGTAAATATAAATATACGAAATAAAAAAGAAATGTTGATCCTACTGTAGAGTGCGGTCTACCGCAATCAAAGATGTGATACTAAGTGTCTGTCTTTAATATTATACCACAATATTATTCAGCATCTTTATAATTATGTTTTGTTTGTTTCATGATCAACTGTACCATATCCATTTCCTTTTTTTTACTTACCATTCCATTACTTTCTATTTTTCTTTACTTATATTTCCTTTAAAACTTAAATATTTATAATTTATATTATCAAACTGAACATTAAACAGTTTTAACCATTTTTTTTTTAATTATTTTACTAATTGGAGGAACAAATAGAATTACATAAATTACGTCTTAAGAAAATCACTTAAATTACTCATTTTAATTTTGAAGTAAGTACAATATTTTGTTTTTATCATTACATTTTAAATACGTTTTGTTTTGGGATTATGTATTTATATTTTATTAATAATTCTATTTTTTTTTTTATTCTTGAATTTCTTTCTATTCAAATTATGTTTTCCCCCAAACATTTGCAAATTTAAAGTTTTCACTCCTATAGAAAAGTTAACAAAAGTTTTATGACTGGTTATATATATAACCAATTTATATAATGCCCTATTTTCTTGACAAATCTGACCTTCGGATTAGTTTATAGGCAATTGGAATTGGTAGATTGATTTTGTTTGTTTATAACCTTTTAATAAATAAATAAAGGGCTACAAGTAATGATTCCAAATATTGTGAAATTGTCAATAATTGCATAATTCCAAAAATGGAAAAAAATCTCTAGTCACTTTAAGTGAAAATCGGTAACAATATATATATATATTTAATAAGTTTTTGGATCGTTAACGTCTTAATTTTGATTTTCATATATGTAATAAAATTATATTTTACTTTTGATATATTTATCTCAGTTTTACTCTGAATTTTGCTTTTTTTCCTATTTTATCTGAAGCTAAACGATGAAACTGAATGCCTGTAAATAAATAAATAAATAAATAAATACTATAATATTCTAAAATTATTTTTTCATTTTGTTCTATTTTTTTTCCCTTAATGTTCCCGATAATACGAATACAGTGAAACTTGGATAATTCGAAGCTGAAGGGACCAGAGAAAAAGTTCGAATTATCCAAAAATTCGAATTACAGGTATTCTCTCAAATAGAAGAGATAAATAAAAAAGATTAACTCCACGATCAAAGATTTAACACAAACTTTATCTAAGAATATTGCTACTTTTTTTTATTAAATCAAACATTTTTTACTAGCTTAATTATTCATCTTTCAAAAAAAAAGGCAGATATTTTTAATTGCTTCATTGAATGCAATCTTTGCGTCCTAGCATATGATTCCAAACTCTGAGTTGCCAGGTCCTCTCGTTCTTTTTCTATTTTTTCCATTGCCATTTTTGCTGCTCAAGATTTTATCTTTGTTCTTCAAATATGTCGATAACATGTTGGATGGAATTCTAAATTCGTTGGCGATTTCCGATTTCTTTTTAACGCCTTTTTCCACTTCCTTAATCACCGCTACCTTTTCAGCTAATGTTAATGACTTAGAAGGCGCTTTAGCTTTTGACAATGGCATAGTAAGAGCATATAAACAATACTTAAAGCACAAGCACAAAAACTAAAATTGTATGTAATCGCATTAAATCATTCACAGGAAGCGCACGTGAATCTAAGACCAAAGGGGTGTGGGAGGGGGGAGGGTAACAACAGAGGGTGGACAGAAAAATCTTCGGAAATCCCCACATAGTGACATTCCAACCCTTAGAAAAACCGTTAAAATAAATAATGTATCTTAGCTGAGAAAAATCTCAGGAACAATTTTTACCGTAGTATTTTAAGGACAATCGTACGAAAAATTCGAATTATCCAAAATAAAATTCGAATTATCCACGATTTTTTAGCATTATTTTAATACAGAATTCTAGAGACCGAGTAAAAAATTCGAATTATTCAGAATTTCGATTTAAACAAGTTCGAATTATCCAAGTTTCATTGTAAACAATATACAAATGACAATTTAATTGTCTTGGAATCATATTTCCTTTCGTAAATTGAAAAATTTCGGAGATACGAAATAATTTTATGCCTGAGACCTATTGTAATTTTTCCCTATCAAAATTAGAAAAGGACACAGAATATGGCTGATGGAATTCCTTTAAATCTGTACGTTTCTGCAATGACAACACTGAAATTTTCGGAGAAGAACACTAAATGTTCTCTTTGAGCGATTTGGTGTTGATGTGCTTTTTTTATCTTGAAGGATAAAAAATGTATCGCCTCCTACACCTGTCTAAAGTTGGACATAGGGTCCTATAAATCATCCTTACATCGTCTAGCACTCGTGTTTCCTTTTGGAAGCACGTATAGTCTATCACGCTGCCTAAACAATAAGTGTCCCTTTTATGGATATTAAGATGATGATGTCGCATTCCTTGTTCTCTCCAGATCAGATTATACCTGGAATTGCTCTGCAAAGGAAATCTAGAATCATCTGAAAATAGTATTGATCTCCATTGGTATTTCCAATTGAAGTTTCCGCCTGTGATGGTGTTGCAAGGAATTCACACACTAATGGTCGACTAATATAAGCCTTTTGCGCACAGAGAAAGCAGATACCAGCCTCAATGTACAGATTGCAGCTACTTCGAAGTAGTAGTACTTATCCTTCCGGAACCAGAAGCGTAACTAGAGAATTTTTCGGGGGGGGGGGGGGAGGCCCTTTGTGTTTGGGAAAAAAAGCGGAGAAATTTAAAATTTAAACTTATACCTTCGAATAATTGCATTCTTATTGTTGAAAATAATGCATACAATGCCAATAAGTTAAAAAGTATTTTATTTAATTTACTTTTATATTTAAAATATAAAATATACTAATATTTATTTTTCGGGGGGGGCCACCCCTGGCTCCCCCCTAGTTACGCCTATGTCCGGAACACAATTTAAGATAGCAGTCATTTATCGAAGTTGTAGTCATAGGCCTTCTTTCGCTGTACCTTTAGAAACCTAATTCCTGTATTCATGTCTTTCGACCATAAAAGGAATTACATTCAACCTTTTTCAGTTATTTCTATCTAAATTTGTCTTATCTCTAGTCTTGTGATAATTTTCCAATTGATTTTTTTAAAATAATGTCTCGAAACCTTTACAATCATTTAGTAATAGTGTAGACGACAATCGTGTGAATAGTAGAAAGAAGAGAATGTAGCTTTGTTTCTCCTTATGCTTTCTTTTTAAAGATAATGTCAGACATTAAAATCATAGGAAACACAATGTTTCTGTTTGGAACTGTTTCTTGTAGTCTTAAGTACACTCACTTCCAAAAGTTAAGCAAGGAGAGGAAAAATGTTAATTTCCGTAAGACAATCTGAATTAAAGCAGCTGAAATTTGCTGCAAAGGTAGAAGGAAGTGTACATTTTATATGGATAACAGCTAATCACGGTTTCGCGTCGAGAAATATGCGCAACAGGCAGTCGTATAAGAAGCCTGCATTGTGAAGGGTTACAGGAGTTGCATGTAAGTGCTGATGAAAGGTCTTTAGAACATTCGTACAGTTTGTTTTCAAGCTAGACGTGTTTCTATGGCTTCCAGAAGACG
Organism: Thereuonema tuberculata; assembly: GCA_023159025.1. Lineage (NCBI taxonomy): Eukaryota > Metazoa > Arthropoda > Chilopoda > Scutigeromorpha > Scutigeridae > Thereuonema > Thereuonema tuberculata. The sequence goes on from JAFIDM010012231.1 coordinate 100,609,972, forward strand.
AATGGAAGATTCTGAGCGCTGGCGGGCTGTCGGACGCATTGAAGCAGGACAGTCTATAACAGATGTTACTCTTTTCTTCGGCGTTCATCATTCCGTCATTTCACGATTATGGAATCAATTCCAAACCAGCAAACAGTTGTCCGAAGACCTGTAGCCGGTCGTTCAAGGGTTACGACCCCCGCGGAAGATCGATATATTGCTGTTGTAGCCAAGCGGAATCGAAGATCACCTCCACACGTGGTGACATCTATGGTTGTAGCGGCCATTGGTAAGATGATATCTTACCACTACTGTTCGTCGAAGGCTACACATGAATGGCCTGTAGGCCCGGGTACCAGGAATTTGTATTCCTTTATCCGTCCAATCCAGAGGGGCACGATTACAGTGGTTGGGATATCGCACCGACCTGCACATCTACAGGCGAGGTTCTGTGCCGGGCTGTACGGTATCGAGATGAAGTCCTAGACCCCATTGTGAAACTGTATGCTGCAGCAGTTGGTATTTCTTTCGTTTTAATGGACAATAATGCGCGTTCCCGTAGATCTGCCATCGTTGGCGACTTTCTGGAGAGTGAGGGGATTGCGCGTATGAAGTGGCCGGCTTACTCGCCGGACCTTAATCCAATTGAAAATCTTTGGGATGCCCTCGGCCGTGCTGTATGTCGACGTTTCCCACCTCCAGCCACTCTCAGAGCTTTAGAAACTGCCCTACAGGAGGAATGGCGATTACTGGACTCTGCGGTGGTTGATCATCTCGTAACAAGCATGATTACACGCTATAAACTTTGTATTAATAGGGTATGCAGGTGAGGGGTGCTCACATACCCTATTAATGTCGGTTTTTATTGTTTGTTTTGAATTTCAACATCATTTTGTTAATGACGCAAATATGACGTTATCTTATAATTTATGAAAATTCAATATTTTGGTTATCTCTGTATGTAATTCTTTGTTTTGTTTCATGAATAAACTTAGAGCTACTTACTTGCAGCATTTCATGTCAATCAAAGCAGTACTTGTCCTTTTTTTCGCATTTTACCGCTCCGTGCTTAACTTTTGGAAGTGAGTGTAATAAAACTTACGACTATAAGAAATCGCATCCTCATCAGTTGAAGATTATATGCATATTTATGTTCTTTTTCTTGTGAAAGACATTTCATTCCACTATTTTTTTTTTTTTTTTAGTTAACTCTAGAAGAAGCTGATAAGTTATTGGAGAATGCCCTTGAAATTGGATATCGTTTTATAGATACTGCATTTATTTATGGAAATGAAGACAGCTTGGGAGTAGCTTTGGCTAAAACATTCAAAGAAGGAAAGATTAAAAGAGAAGATTTATTCATTACTACTAAGGTATTTTTTTGTTTGTTTGGAAATCAGAATGATATTTGATGGACGTTGAAAGAGTAATATTTCTTATTGAAATCCATACAATGTATAAATTCTAAACGTAATAGACTTACTTAGGCTATACTCTAAAATAACGATATAAGGATTATGTTATCTTTGTTAAATACTATTGTATTGGGCAAGTGTGCTTCATTTCTCAGTAAAATCCGAAAACGTAATAAAGAAGATCTATTAAGGGTGTTTCGAAAATGTTCTATGGCATTTTGTTGTACGGGCCATAGTTTAGAGTTACGAAATGAATGCTTTGGGAATGGTCCCTAATCACAGAGCTCAGGTATATTGAGAACATGGGGGCGGCCATTTTCAGCATTTTCTTTAATTATCCTATCTGTTTTCAGTCATGACATTTGTTGTCCGGATTGCTTTTGTATTTACTTACATTTCCTAATGTGAACTGCGCTTTATTTAGGGACCATTTCCAAACTCTTAACTTTTCAATTTCTAACTTTAAAACTACTACTTTCGACTCAAAATGAAAGTCGAACCCGTACCTCTTCGCTTTGTCTACCATTTCTGAAACACCCTGTACATGTATTACGGATGTCATAAATGGATCTACTCTTATTTCATTAGATATATATTTTAATTTGGCTTTAATAGGACAGTGCACAATTTCGGAAGAGCCTTTCTCAATTTCGCAATATTTTTTATGTGTTTTCACATATTTTTATGTATTTTAGTGAGATAAAATTTAGAAAACAATAATTTTAATATGGCAATTTAATATAAGGATAACAAAATAAACAATTAGAGCTTTTTTTCAATATCGCTAGGGCGGATATATGGCGCTGCGGTATTGTAGAGATTACAGTGACTACAGAGTACAGTGCGGCCAACCACCAGCGTCCGCCATGTTTTTGCAAACTGGAGCACAAGTTTATATAGGCCACAGTAGGAATTTTTAACATTTTAATTAAATTTTTTGATTCACAGTTGTTCTACTGCCTTTGATTGAATTTAATATTAATTTGAGAAACACAGAAACATTTTTCTTTCAATTTTACACCCTAAAAACACTAAAATATATATATATAAAAAATAAAACAAACCTTATATTTTGTGAGCAAAGCCTCTAATTTTTTTTTTTTTTGCAAAAATTAAATAAAAAATATGAAACATAAAATAAAAATCAATTTAAGAAAAAATAAAACAAACCTTATATTTTGTGAGCAAAGCCTCTAATTTTTTAAATTTTTTTTTGCAAAAATTAAATAAAAAATATGAGATATAAAATAAAAATCAATTTAAGAAAAAATAAAACAAACCTTATTTATTAAACCTTATTTATTTTTTTAACCTGTATTTATTTTGATCCTGAAGAAGACCCGTCATTGGGCTGAAATATAGATGTTTCTAAGATGAAGAGGTGGTTTATTTCAATACTTTATGTTTAATAAACCTTATATTTTGTGAGCAAAGCCTCTTATTTATTTATTTATTTATTTATTTATTTATTTATTTGTGTCATTCATATTTCTTTTATTGACACCAGTACAAAATACTATCAGTTATTTGTTATATAAAACAATAAAATAAAGTAAATATCTCTTTGATATTGTTGAATTTTAATAGAGGAAATGGTGGAAATAAATAAAGGCTTTCTATTGCTTATTATCATTATTTATTATAACAGATTTTTATAATTATTTTAATAATTATAATTATTTTTATAATTTTAATTATAATTATTTTTATAATTATTTTTATATTTTATAAATAAATAAATTAATTAATAAAGGGAAATAAAACGGATTTCAGAAAAAAAATTTACTACAGAGTAACCTAATTACATTCCTTATAATATAAGTTATTATAACAGTTAATATAACATAAAACTATAATATCTAACAATACATATACAACAATGAACAAACAATAGATTTATATACAACTCTATACACAACAATAAACAAACAAATATATTTAATAAATATATAAACAAATATATTTAAAAGAATTTTTGGAGGATTATTATCATGAAGTTATATTTATTATTAAATAAGTATAAATAATTATAAATAAATACTTATTAAGTATAATACTTGTAACAGATAAGTACATTTTTAATTTAAACGATACATTTATTTACAACTAAAAATTTACTTATCTGTTATAATAAAAATTATAAAAATAAATTATAAAAATAATTATAAAAATAATTATAATTATAAATATAAAAATAAATTATAAAAATAATTATAAAAATAATTATAATTATAAAAATAAATTATAAAAATAATTATAAAAATAATTATAAAAATCTGTTAAAATAAATAATGATAATTAGCAATAGAAAGTCTTTATTTATTTCCACCATTTCCCCTATTAAAATTCAACAATATCAAAGAGATATTTACTTTATTTTATTGTTTTATATAACAAATAACTGATAGTATTTTGTACTGGTGTCAATAAAAGAAATATGAATGACACAAATAAATAAATAAATAAATTAATAAGAGGCTTTGCTCACAAAATATAAGGTTTGTTTTATTTTTTCTTAAATCGATTTTTATTTTATGTCTCATCTTTTTTATTTAGTTTTTGCAAAAAAAAAAAAAATTAGAGGCTTTGCTCACAAAAGATAAGGTTTGTTTTATTTTTTATATATATATTTTAGTGTTTTTAGGGTGCAAAATTGCAAGAAAAATGTTTCTGTGTTTCTCAAATTAACATTAAATTCAATCAAAGGCAGTAGAACACCTGCCGCGCCAAGGTATGTTGGCGCCGGGGTGCCAGGTAAAAGTTGCCGCCCCTAATAAAACTAATTTAATTCGGCCTAAATTTAATATTTTTCTTAATAAAACAAATATGTATTTAATTACATATTTCCTTTCCATTAGTATTTCTACACTAAATTATTTGCCGTCCGCCGCCCCCCAAGACATGCCGCCCGGGTGCGGTGCACCCCTGGCACTCCCGCTTGGCGCGGCCCTGAATCAAAAAATTTAGTTAAAATAGTTAAAATCCTTACTGTATCCTGTATAAACTTGTGCTCCAGTTTGCAAAAACATGGCGGCGGAAGCGTTAGCCAATAGAAAAGAAGACCACCGTTGGCCACACTGTAGTCTCTAGTCATTGTAGTAGAGATACAGTGACTTGATATGTCATGTTTTTGATTGGTCGAATTAGTCACGTGGTACTCTGCAGTCTTTTTGTGAAAGTATGTTTCATTGTAAAAATTATACCACAGTTATTTTTAAGGAAATTCTTAAAGTATATGCAATAGAAAGTTAACTTAGTGCTGATTAGTTTTTAAAACATTATTTTGCTCAATTCAATGTTATAAATTTGTAATTTTTTTTTTCGAGTTTTCTTAAGTTAAATCAAAATTAAAAAGTTTTCAAATTCTTTCAAATTAGAATTAATAAATAGAAATTGAAAATTTCAATTTGATATATCATTCCTGTTATGATATAAACAAACTGCCAACAATATTTGATTTTTCATTTTTTAAGTTTAAATGTGGCCTTCCAAAGATTTCTTTTACTTTTCCAATGAAAATACATTTTTTTTTTTTTTATTATTGCATTCTGTGATTGACAACTATTGATATGGAAATGCGGATTTTAACAGTGTGATCTGTAATTGAATTTTCTTTCTTTCAAGCATTTATTGATTTAATATTTTCATAATCGATTTGAATAAACTAAAATACCTAAGAGCCTGTAACACTTTATTTCAGCTGAATACATATCAGAGAGAAAAAAAAAGTTAGAACAAAATAAATAATTCTAGATTACAATTTAAAGTCGATGTAAACAGGTCTGTTCGTTCCTCTACCACAACTTCTAAATCACATGTTTCTAAAAGATTTACTTTCTTTTAATTGTTATTCTTTATAAATGTCATTCTTTATATTGTATTTTTTCTTTTATGTTTTTTTTTTTTTTTTTGATATCGTGAAAAAAAGACTAATGAAAATATTTTATTCTTTAAATTCTACTATTTGCAAATTTACCATTTTCTGAAAAAAATTAATTTAATTCGCATTTTAATCACACAATATCCAGCCTTGCCCAAGTTAATGGATTAGCTAAAGTATTAATACGAAGGGTTGAGGCAGATAAAAATTGAACAAGTTATGATAACTTTATGATAAACCCTTCTTCCTCAAACGATACTGTTCGAAGGACGACCACAGTTATGGACAATCGCCTGACATCACAGTTCATTGCAGGAGGCTTCTGGTAAGATATTCCTGGGGAATTTTTATTTCCCCATTATTTTAAAAAGTCTTTTACATATATTGAATAATTGCTTGTACTCCTATCTGACAGAACCTTCCTGCTATTTCGTAATATGGGTTTATACAGCTACAATCAAAAATTCTTTATTTGGCTTTCTTTCCGACCACCATTACTTTAGATTTATAATTAACATTTCACTTGTGTGATTGCAGGAAATGAATTTATTTCGAAGAGGGAAAAAAAGAATCCATCAACAATAGTTTGTTCTTAAATTCATTCCCATCTCTGAAAATTATAATTTAAAAGGGATGGAAAAGAAATAATAAAACAGAAAAGAAATTCGAAATTTAGTTCAATGAGAGAAAAAAAAAAAACAAATGAATGATTTTGAAATGTTTAATTACCGGTTTGTCTTAAATATAAATTTCCTTGATTTCTGTTTACGATTTAGCTTCCAGCTCATGGCTTGAGAAGAGATTTAGTCAAACATTTCCTCGAATTGTCCTTGAAACGGCTTCAGCTCGATTATGTCGACTTATATCTAATCCACAGTCCTATGGGAATGCAAGTAAGTTGAATTTCCATTCGTTATATTTATTTTGCTTTTCTATGCATTTGATTAATGAATATCCTAAACGTAATAGACTGGGCAGAGGCGGGATTTATTGCACTGAAATCGCTGTAGATACATCAGGATTACGTAAATATTTATATTTGTATTTAAACACATTTATCAATAAATTTTTATCATTTCTAAGTTTCATAAATTGACGGTGTACATATTTGTGAGTTTCTTTTGATTTTGGAATGTGTGAAAAAAGTTTAAAATCTCAAAGGTCAATATTAAAGAAATGAGATGAATTTTGTCTGCAGTCCATCTATGAACATCAATAAAACTTTCTACATCATACTTATGATCAGTTTATGAAATAAACTGGACTCTAATGTGTCTTCAGAACTACTTTAAAATTTTAATACTGTATTTATTTTCTGTCCATAAATTAAATGAGTGACTTATTATTTTTAAATATACTAAAAGATACAATTTATTCTTATTGTATTGTATTAATAAGACGAAGAAGAAGAGGAAGAAAAAGAAGACTAAAACTTATGAACCCAAAGAACTAATTAATTTTGTTTTTACGTAGTACGTTGATGACAACAATCCAAATCCTAAAGACGAAAATGGGGCAATTCTTTTGGACAAAGACACAGATCTTGTGGAAGTATGGAAGGTAAATAGTCTTTTTTAATATCTTGTTATTTGGAATAAGTTCTTTCACTTAAAATAACTGAAGACCCAATTTCCTTTACTGTTATTTTAAACTGAGAATAAGTTCAGTAGTTTTTGATACTTTTTCAAAAACAATGGCCAATTACTTTACAATGATTCTTAATACTTTTATAAATTGTCCGTTCTTTCAGATCTGTTTCAGTATACTTCAGCGGGAAGTCCAACTTTTCGTTTAAATAGATCAATCGTTCGACTTAATAACTAAACAGGAGCATAACTTCGTTTTCATACTTCGACTAATTCTAAATCTATAAATTTACTATGGTTTTTAATAAATAAAAGCTATATTTAAAGATTTTTACCTTGATCACGCGAAAGCATAATTAATAATGAAGAAAATAAACATTTTAAATTTCCCGTTTTCATTTAGTCAAGAAAACTGAAATCAATTTTATAATATGCAAAAATTCAGACCCCAGTAAAGCACTGAAATTTCGCTTTTCTCAAAATTTCAACAAAATTTGACTTAAGAAATTTATTTATAGTTTGGACAGATTTAATTGTACTATTTAGAAGATATTTTCAATAGTTTGAGAATTTTTTACAAATGACCAATATTTCGGTGTGTTATAATGCTGTGATTAATTTGTATTTTAGGTTTGGTTTCTAATTATGCATAACAGAGCTGCACATGTCGAGAAGGACAATAATAATTATCATTAATATACATATACATCGCTAAATAAATGAAATAATCTTCCAGCCCCTATGCTTAGGTTGAAGGCAGGGCCGCCCAGAGGGGAGGGGGGGCAAAAGGGGCAGATTGCCCCGAGGCCCCACAAAAAGAGGGGCCTCATGAGGCCCGAGGGGCCGGCCGTATTGATTGACCTTTTTTTTTTGGTTGATAAAATAGGATTGACCTTTTTTTTTTTGGTTGATAAAATAGAATTGACCTTTTTTTTTTTAGGGTTTTTGATTTTTGGGATGGGGGAGGGGGCCACAAATCCAAATGTTGCCCCGGGGCCACCACTAGTCTCTGGGCGGCCCTGGTTGAAGGTAATATGTTAACAGAAGATTATTCCTTCCTCGGTAAGTCAAAGATTAATGACCAAATGACAGAATTACGTCCATCCTTTAGTATATCAATAAGGTCTTTGACTTTGAACCTCGGTATCTTCTCCTTTGATAACTCAAATAAATCGTACCAAATAATCGTCGAGACTTTGTGAATCTTTTAGTCTATCATTATTGAAAAATGTTTATTATTGAAGGAAACATTTTGATCAAAAAGTAGACCACGAAATATCTATTTACTCGGTCATCACAGACTGATCTTCTTGGTATCTTTTATCAAATAGCTAAGGCTCCAGTTTTCTTACGGGAATTTCCTTGAGTATGATGTTCATATTTCAAAAGAAGAACACTATCTTAAATAATGGAATCTTCGGAATGAGCAAAATCAGTTATTATGCTCTGAAAACAGATAGATTATACTGAAAAATTATAATTTAAATCACTAAATGATCTGTTTGACAGTGTAAAATAGTTTTGCGATTGATAATAACTTTGTAGATAGTATCATGAATGACTTTCTTGTTTATTTACATACATTGACGCTAAATAAAAAAAAAATATCTTTAGTAATTGTAATTTCTTTCCTCTAATTTTGATTCTTTTTTTTTTTCGTCGTAATCTCAAACTTAATACAGATTCGAGCCTTTAGATATATTTTTTTAATATTTTTCAAGGGTATGGAAGAAGTTCAGGATCTTGGTTTAACCAAAGCAATTGGACTGTCAAACTTCAATAGCATTCAAATTCAAAGAATTCTTGATAATTGTAGAATAAAACCAGTCAACTTACAGGTAACAAATCTTACTTATTCCCTAAAATAATAAAAATAATGTTGCTAATAAAATATTTCTGAAATGCAATACTTGTATTTACAGAATGTGGGCAGTTTAATATTATAATATTGTTTGTGGGTACAAAGGACGGCAAACAGTCGGAATGTAGTTTCGGAAGTTCTCTGACGTTTATTTTAAAAACAGGGGTTTCTATAAAAAAAGAAATCGTCGGAAACAAAGAAATATCCTGCCATTGGTAGGTTTTGAAAAAAAAAAAAAGGAAGGAGTTAAAAAAAGAGAGACGAAGGGTGAAAGTTGGAGTGGGGATGGGGTCGAGGTCGTTGAACTGAGCTGTCATAAAATAACGGTCAATTCAACGGGAAAAATACTGAGAGAATTTAAAATAAAGATTAGTTACAAATACAATATAAATCATTACAATATTTAAAATCGATCATCTTCTTTCTAGTAAATTTCTAATTGTAATGAGAACTTTAATACCGTTTCAATCAAATACTCAAAAAAATACTATTAATAGACAGTAATTTTCAATGGGAAAAGACCGGGAAAGGAGCAGTGAAATTTCGGATAATCGAATTAATGTTGTCTTACTTCATATTATATTTGTAAGTGAAAAACTTACAATGAAAGTTACAAATTTTATTTTCAAATTACTTACGATTTGTAAATGAAAAGTAAATGGATTTTTGTTTTGTTTCCAGGCTTAATTAAAACCACGAATCACGACTAGGAATTATTATATTAAAGGTTATTCATGTTTACTGTATTAGATTTACTTGTATCACAATATCAAGCAACGAATCTTTCAGTGGTTGTCAAGATAATTTCATTTCATTTTCTAGTTATCTCTAATTGATTTGTTTAAATCAGGGCCTCCAATCAGGCACGCCAGCAGAGTCGATTCTCTATCATTTGCTCTAACCAATCGGTCCTGACGACTGCAAACCTTTTATTTCTTTTATATACAGTCAAACTCGGCTATATGCGATCTTTCGGATCCAAGATCTCGATACTTCGCGATACTTCGCGATGTCAAATGTAGTATACTCGAACCCTATTATCGCCCAGACGATTCCAAATCGATTTAAAATGGTCATTTCGCGATTACCTACATCATGCAGAGCGATGTGAGAAAATTTTATATTTATAAATATTTATAAATCATTACCTTTTCAACACTTTGATGGGTTATATTAGCCAAAATCTTCATATTTCTGTTTTCTTACGGTTTGGCGCCGCCATCTTGGGATTAGCGGTATTACCCAGTTAGTTTTAATTGTAAGTAGCAAATCGCGAGCAGTTCCCTCTAAATCGATTTTCGTACTTTTTGGGCGAAAATATGGTAAATTTTGCAATTTTACAATTATACACCTTTTTCAAAATCGAAGGGGTCCAAGACCAAATCGCGTTATGTCCGAATTAGCGATATGAACAACCGCGTTATAGCCTAGTTTGACTGTATTTCTTTTTCCAATGCACCTAAAATTCTGAAAATTTAAATATGAACTTGTGAAGCATCTGGGATTTCAATTTTCTGTTTTTAATTTTCAAAATACTCTGTAAATTAATTAAATTAAAGTTCTAAAAACAGTCAATTTTTTGGATGTTTTCGAGGTATTACTCTATATTTTCAACTCAAAAAAAATTTGACGAAAACCTTAAATGTTAAAAAATTGGTAAAATACTGATTTGTATTTAAAATATTTATTATTAGTGCAGCAGTTAATTTTTAAAGAAATAATTTAATCTCAAATAATTTTTAATTTTTTTTTAAATTAACTGTTGCACTAATACTCATAATAAATATTTTAAATACAAATCATTATTTTACAAATTTTTTATCATTTCAGGTTTTCGTTTATTTTTTTTTAAGTTGAAAATACCGAGTAATACCTCGAAAACACAAAAAAAAAATGACTGTTTTTCGAATTTTAATTTAATTACAGAATGTTTTGAAAATTAAAAACAAGAAAATATAAATCCCACATGCTTCTCAAGTTAATATGCAAATTTTGAGAATTTTAGGTGCATATATATAGGCCGACAGATGGTTCTTGATGATCCTGAATTTTCGCGATTTCACGTGATTGACGCGGGAATACCCTCTATCCATGTCTTCTCACAAAATGACGAGAAACATTGCTATTCGAAGCAGCACTCAAAAAATTATATTGCAAGTTGAAGAATATTTTCGTAGAGAATTAATAAATGGAGGACCATTTATTAATCCAATAAATTGGATATAAGTGGAAGAGATGCGACAACCGTTTAGTCCTAAACGAACGTGAAGATATTGTGCTCCGACGCCCAGAGTTTTTGGAAGTTAAATTATTGATGAAGATAACAGCGAATTCGACAATGTTGTTCCCCTGGACGATTCCTCCGATAGTAGTTGAAAACATCAATCGTAATGTTTAAATCCAATGTATAATGTATAACTCAATGAAATGGTCGGCGAAATATTTAAAAGATATATTTTTACAATATCAAACACAGTACAAAATTCGTAATTATTATTTGCTATTTCGTACAATTCCCAATTCACGCAGTTATTGGGAGATGTACGAAATGGCAATTAATAATTACGAATTCTGTACTTGGCTAGATTTTGTAAAATTATATCTTTTACATATTTCGCCGACCCTTTCAATACTGGAAGCAACAGCTGAAAAAAAAAAATTACCTTTAAAGGCCCTTTTCAGGGCCACAAAAGTATATGAAAGAGCTGCCAAGCATACTGATAGCCCACAAAAATAATTGCTAAAATATTAGAAAACCTTAATCTTAAAAATTTCTTAATTGAAACAAAACAAAATACCAAATAAACTACTAGCATTATGTAAATACATTTATATATGACAATCCATTTTAAATTTAAAATGCAACATTACTTTAACGAATTAATCATCAAAAAAGGCACAAATGCAGATTTTACATTTATTTTATTTGCTATTTGCTAATCACAAAAATCAAAACCAAATAAAAAATGCATGAATGTTTCCTATATATTTTTTTTTACAATTCATTGAAATATTTAAATTAATTATAATACGGGGAAATGCATGAGACTTTTACTACATTTTAATATAGTTTTCATAAATTGAAAAAATCAATAAACAAACAATAAATTCATTAGGTAGCAATTTCCTAGTGACAGACATTCAAAATACTACATTCCTTGAGACCTGCTGTAGAGGCTAATGGCCAAATCTCGTAATTTTCGTAATTCTCGCGCAAACGTGATCATCAAGAACCATCTGTCGGCCTATAGAGAGAGCTGGACAGTAATCTGAAATTTGAAAAAAAGCCATTACGAAATTCAAATTACTGTTTCTATGAAGACATGGCCGAATTTGTCTTCACTTCATCAGCGGCACAAGTGTCAAAAACCGCAATTAAAATTTAGAAATCGAGTTTCGCAAAGCAAGGACTTCAATCAATCAATCAATCAATCAATCGAGTTTTGCCTGTTCGATTATATACATAAAAAAAAGAAATAAAAGGTTTGCAGTCGCCTACATTTGCTTGAATCAAGACCTTAATTGAATGTAAATAACACAAAAGCTATTCAATGCGTACATTATTTCCTCTTTTGCTTCAATCAAGTAACAAACAGAAATAATGAAAATGTCTTTTATAGTTGAATAAAAATGTCTACTATAAAAGATCTTAGTCAGATCTCTCGCATTCGAGAGCACTTCTTATCGTTATAATCAAACATTACAATCAAAAAAATAAAAATAAATAAATAGATAAATTAATCCTGAAAAACATATACAGTAAACTCCCGATTATCCGCGGGCGGTTTATCCGCGGACCTCTCCTGTTTCCATCTTTTTTTTTTTTTACTGTACAAAAAAATTACGGAATTAAAAAAAAAAAAAATTACGGAATTAAAAAAAAAAAAAATTAAATGATAGAATAAAGTAAACAATAAAAGAGGCTAACAAAGTAAGTTAAGACAATTATAGACAAACAATTTAAAGAACGACCTTGTGGGCGGAGCTTACGTCGGCAGGTTACACTAAATTACGGGATAGCCTTCCCCTAATAATAAAATTTAAAAATAAATAAATAATTTAAAATAAAATAATTGTTTATAATGTATGAACTGTAACTTATTTTAATGTAATGGCAATGTGTTGATTTTCGTCCTATTTCGGATTATCCGCGGAATTCGCTTATCCGCAGTTGCCGCACCACCCAATTCCGCGGATAATCGGGAGTTTACTGTACTCCAGCTTCCCATTCGTGACTGAATATTTAGAATAATTTTTATATTCTAAATCATCTTTATTGAGACAATCGAAACCACTGTTAACGGCCAAGTTTATTCAAGTGAACCCATTGAATATTAAAGTGTCCCTCTACAGACCTGGACAGGCCTTTGAGGTCAGGCTCCCAGCGTTTCGTGACCAATGGGACGAAGTTGAGGTCGGGCTGAAGTTGAGGCCCGCCCGCCTTTAACTCCCGGGAAAGAGACCCGGTACCCATTCCACAGAGGGCTGGGTAGACCCTAGGACCCGTTTGGAGGTGAAAGGAGCGTGGAAAAATCCCCGCTCTCCGCCGAGACCGGGAATCGAACCCGCTACCTCCAACCCGTAGCCGAGCGCTCTGACCAGTCGGCTACCGGACCCACCATTTTAATAGTAAAATAAAAGTTATGGCTACTGTCACTTTCAATGACACAATCACTTACTTTTTACTGGTCTGGTTTAAATCCTAAAGAAAATGTCAAGTTGAATCTGTTGCAGATTTTTTTATATAAATTCTTATTCAGCAAAATTTATGCATTGTTTTAATTTTACTTGTTAGTAACTTATATCAACTATTTTATTACAGAAAGTAGGAAGTAACTATAAAATAATGTTAAGAAATTAATTCTAACCTATGGGTTAAAATTCATTATGATCATGGAATCTTAATCTGAGGTTCACGAAATAAGCCAGACTGGATTTGTGTCTGTCCATTTGTCCACAGCTTCAATAAGTTTTGAATCGATGACGGGATCAACTTGAAACTTGACATGCACATTTACAGGGAAGACATAACTTCAATTTTTTTCTATGTGAAAATTTTTCCATTTGAGGGGCTATGTCGAGAAATTTTACATGCAAATTCCCATTGAAAAGCATTGAAGCCCCGAAACAATAAGTTTTTAATAATTCATATTGATCCTCTAAATAAAGTTCTGATACGCGTGTTTCGATACATTAAAATTAATTGGATTTAGGCAACTTAGTATTTAGGAATTAAATTAATTTTGAGAAATGAAAATTTTGAAAATTCTGTTTGTATTATTATATTTAAATACAAAATAATAGAAAAAAAGTAAAAACGCAACAATTACGACATGTAAATTCCAGTTGAAAAGAATAAAAACCCAGACATTAAAACTACTAACAGTTAACCTTACATTTGAATAACTACTGAATTCTGAAATTTTATTGTTTCTGTTGAATTGTCCCTTCTTTTTTTTTTAGCTAGAAAAAACGATATTCTAAAAATTAATAAATATTTTACTATTAAAAATCAATTTCTTGAAATTAAAAAGTAATCAGAGCTCGGATTAATTTTGAGTGTCCGTTAGCACCATCACCTCTAATCAACCTTGTTGATTTGCAAAAGCAACGTTTTCGGTAACTTTACTTTATTGCAAATGAAAGACATCCTCTAACGTTTTCTTGCTGTTATATTTCATATATTTATTTACAGGAAAATATTCAGTTAATGAATATTAGATGAGGAATGATTACGGTTAAAAGTGCTTAAGATATTCATCATTATTCAAGTTTTTTTATTCCATTCCTAGATAAGATTAAACTTCTTTTTTTCCGTGTAATAGGTAAGTTTTACTATTTTTTTGGTTCATTCGGCAGTTTTCTAACTGTACGATTAAATTGTACCTGAACTTACCGTTAACAAAACCTTTATTAGTTTTAATTCTGTTATTTACTTTGATGACAATACAGGTGGAATGTCATCTTTATTGTCAGCAAAAAGAACTGGTGGAATTTTGTCATCGCAAAGGGATTACTGTGACTGCTTACACTTCCTTGGGAAACCCTAACATATCAGAAATAGAGAAGAAATTTGGAGTTAAGTGAGTAATAGTTTATACACCATTTAAGTGTAAATTTATAACAATAGAAAACTGGAATTTGGTTTTTGATCTGACTTCATGTTATCTGACTGATAATAGAATTAATAATTTTTTTTTTCAAATGACTTCGGTGATCAAAAAAAAAAAAAAGTTTTAGATGATTGTTTTTTTTTCATATTTTTCATGTAAAGATCGCTATCGATTGTTTTCGCAAGTTGTGCAATTTTGGTTTCTCAGAATATATTTTTCATGTAAAGATCGCTATCG
This sequence comes from Thereuonema tuberculata, assembly GCA_023159025.1. Classification (NCBI taxonomy): domain Eukaryota; kingdom Metazoa; phylum Arthropoda; class Chilopoda; order Scutigeromorpha; family Scutigeridae; genus Thereuonema; species Thereuonema tuberculata. Next base: position 100,625,043 of record JAFIDM010012231.1, read on the forward strand.
ATTGTTTTCGCAAGTT
>JAFIDM010012231.1:100625458-100645518 GCA_023159025.1 Thereuonema tuberculata
AAAAATTTCTTAATTGAAACAAAACAAAATACCAAATAAACTACTAGCATTATGTAAATACATTTATATATGACAATCCATTTTAAATTTAAAATGCAACATTACTTTAACGAATTAATCATCAAAAAAGGCACAAATGCAGATTTTACATTTATTTTATTTGCTATTTGCTAATCACAAAAATCAAAACCAAATAAAAAATGCATGAATGTTTCCTATATATTTTTTTTTACAATTCATTGAAATATTTAAATTAATTATAATACGGGGAAATGCATGAGACTTTTACTACATTTCAATATAGTTTTCATAAATTGAAAAAATCAATAAACAAACAATAAATTCATTAGGTAGCAATTTCCTAGTGACAGACATTCAAAATACTACATTCCTTGAGACCTGCTGTAGAGGCTAATGGCCAAATCTCGTAATTTTCGTAATTCTCGCGCAAACGTGATCATCAAGAACCATCTGTCGGCCTATAGAGAGAGCTGGACAGTAATCTGAAATTTGAAAAAAAGCCATTACGAAATTCAAATTACTGTTTCTATGAAGACATGGCCGAATTTGTCTTCACTTCATCAGCGGCACAAGTGTCAAAAACCGCAATTAAAATTTAGAAATCGAATTTCGCAAAGCAAAGACTTCAATCAATCAATCAATCAATCGAGTTTTGCCTGTTCGATTATATATATAAAAAAAGAAATAAAAGGTTTGCAGTCGCCTACATTTGCTTGAATCAAGACCTTAATTGAATGTAAATAACACAAAAGCTATTCAATGCGTACATTATTTCCTCTTTTGCTTCAATCAAGTAACGAACAGAAATAATGAAAATGTCTTTTATAGTTGAATAAAAATGTCTACTATAAAAGATCCTAGTCAGATCTCTCGCGTTCGAGAGCACTTCTTATCGTTATAATCAAACATTACAATCAAAAAAAAAAAAAAAAAATAGATAAATTAATCCTGAAAAACATATACAGTAAACTCCCGATTATCCGCGGGCGGTTTATCCGCGGACCTCTCCTGTTTCCATCTTTTTTTTTTTTTACTGTACAAAAAAATTACGGAATTAAAAAAAAAAAAAATTACGGAATTAAAAAAAAAAAAAATTAAATGATAGAATAAAGTAAACAATAAAAGAGGCTAACAAAGTAAGTTAAGACAATTATAGACAAACAATTTAAAGAACGACCTTGTGGGCGGAGCTTACGTCGGCAGGTTACACTAAATTACGGGATAGCCTTCCCCTAATAATAAAATTTAAAAATAAATAAATAATTTAAAATAAAATAATTGTTTATAATGTAAGTACTGTAACTTATTTTAATGTAATGGCATAATGTATGTACTGTAACTTATTTTAATGTAATGGCAATGTGTTGATTTTCGTCCTATTTCGGATTATCCGCGGAATTCGGTTATCCGCAGTTGCCGCACCACCCAATTCCGCGGATAATCGGGAGTTTACTGTACTCTAGCTTCCCATTCGTGACTGAATATTTAGAATAATTTTTATATTCTAAATCATCTTTATTGAGACAATCGAAACCACTGTTAACGGCCAAGTTTATTCAAGTGAACCCATTGAATATTAAAGTGTCCCTCTACAGACCTGGACAGGCCTTTGAGGTCAGGCTCCCAGCGTTTCGTGACCAATGGGACGAAGTTGAGGTCGGGCTGAAGTTGAGGCCCGCCCGCCTTTAACTCCCGGGAAAGAGACCCGGTACCCATTCCACAGAGGGCTGGGTAGACCCTAGGACCCGTTTGGAGGTGAAAGGAGCGTGGAAAAATCCCCGCTCTCCGCCGAGACCGGGAATCGAACCCGCTACCTCCAACCCGTAGCCGAGCGCTCTGACCAGTCGGCTACCGGACCCACCATTTTAATAGTAAAATAAAAGTTATGGCTACTGTCACTTTCAATGACACAATCACTTACTTTTTACTGGTCTGGTTTAAATCCTAAAGAAAATGTCAAGTTGAATCTGTTGCAGATTTTTTTATATAAATTCTTATTCAGCAAAATTTATGCATTGTTTTAATTTTACTTGTTAGTAACTTATATCAACTATTTTATTACAGAAAGTAGGAAGTAACTATAAAATAATGTTAAGAAATTAATTCTAACCTATGGGTTAAAATTCATTATGATCATGGAATCTTAATCTGAGGTTCACGAAATAAGCCAGACTGGATTTGTGTCTGTCCATTTGTCCCCAGCTTCAATAAGTTTTGAATCGATGACGGGATCAACTTGAAACTTGACATGCACATTTACAGGGAAGACATAACTTCAATTTTTTTCTATGTGAAAATTTTTCCATTTGAGGGGCTATGTCGAGAAATTTTACATGCAAATTCCCATTGAAAAGCATTGAAGCCCCTAAACAATAAGTTTTTAATAATTCATATTGATCCTCTAAATAAAGTTCTGATACGCGTGTTTCGATACATTAAAATTAATTGGATTTAGGCAACTTAGTATTTAGGAATTAAATTAATTTTGAGAAATGAAAATTTTGAAAATTCTGTTTGTATTATTATATTTAAATACAAAATAATAGAAAAAAAGTAAAAACGCAACAATTACGACATGTAAATTCCAGTTGAAAAGAATAAAAACCCAGACATTAAAACTACAACAGTTAACCTTACATTTGAATAACTACTGAATTCTGAAATTTTATTGTTTCTGTTGAATTGTCCCTTCTTTTTTTTTTAGCTAGAAAAAACGATATTCTAAAAATTAATAAATATTTTACTATTAAAAATCAATTTCTTGAAATTAAAAAGTAATCAGAGCTCGGATTAATTTTGAGTGTCCGTTAGCACCATCACCTCTAATCAACCTTGTTGATTTGCAAAAGCAACGTTTTCGGTAACTTTACTTTATTGCAAATGAAAGACATCCTCTAACGTTTTCTTGCTGTTATATTTCATATATTTATTTACAGGAAAATTTTCAGTTAATGAATATTAGATGAGGAATGATTACGGTTAAAAGTGCTTAAGATATTCATCAATATTCAAGTTTTTTTATTCCATTCCTAGATAAGATTAAACTTCTTTTTTTCCGTGTACTAAGTTTTACTATTTTTTTGGTTCATTCGGCAGTTTTCTAACTGTACGATTAAATTGTACCTGAACTTACCGTTAACAAAACCTTTATTAGTTTTAATTCTGTTATTTACTTTGATGACAATACAGGTGGAATGTCATCTTTATTGTCAGCAAAAAGAACTGGTGGAATTTTGTCATCGCAAAGGGATTACTGTGACTGCTTACACTTCCTTGGGAAACCCTAACATATCAGAAATAGAGAAGAAATTTGGTGTTAAGTGAGTAATAGTTTATAAACCATTTAAGTGTAAATTTATAACAATAGAAAATTGGAATTTGGTTTTTGATCTGACTTCGTGTTATCTGACTGATAATAGAATTAATAATTTTTTTTTTCAAATGACTTCGGTGATCAAAAAAAAAAAAAAGTTTTAGATGATTGTTTTTTTTTCATATTTTTCATGTAAAGATCGCTATCGATTGTTTTCGCAAGTTGTGCAATTTTGGTTTCTCAGAATATATTTTTCATGTAAAGATCGCTATTGATTGTTTTCGCAAGTTGTGCAATTTTGGTTTCTCAGAATATATTTTTCATGTAAAGATCGCTATCGATTGTTTTCGCAAGTTGTGCAATTTTGGTTTCTCAGAATATATTTTTCATGTAAAGATCGCTATCGATTGTTTTCGCAAGTTATGCAATTTGGGTTTCTCAGAATATATTTTTCATGTAAAGATCTCTATCGATTGTTTTCGCAAGTTGTGCAATTTTGGTTTCTCTGAATATATTTTTCATGTAAAGATCGCTATCGATTGTTTTTGCAAGTTGTGCAATTTTGGTTTCTCTGAATATATTTTTCATGTAAAGATCGCTATCGATTGTTTTCGCAAGTTGTGCAATTTTGGTTTCTCAGAATATATTTTTCATGTAAAGATCGCTATCGATTGTTTTTTTGCAAGTTGGGCAATTTTGGTTTCTCAGAATATATTTTTCATGTAAAGATCGCTATCGATTGTTTTCGCAAGTTCTGCAATTTTGGTTTCTCAGAATATATTTTTCATGTAAAGATCGCTATCGATTGTTTTCGCAAGTTGTGCAATTTTGGTTTCTCAGAATATATTTTTCATGTAAAGATCGCTATCGATTGTTTTCGCAAGTTGTGCAATTTTGGTTTCTTGCTAATCCGGCCTCCGGCTTCTGCAATAACTAAAAGAGGCGGAGTCCTTTTTTAGATCATTTGTTGCTACCCAAGTGGTGCTGTGATGGATCACCGGCCACGTGAACTAGAAATCATCAAAAATGTGCAGCAAGAAAAGATGAAAGTGATGAAGATTACATCGCAGAGGCAGGAAGCACGAAATTTCTCTCACTGCTGGTGCCAATGCAACAACCAGACACGTGCAGTACCGACAGAATGCTAGTAAAGCCATTGGGTGGCAGAGCGTGCCATCTTCATTAAAGCAAACAAAATCCGTGCATGTTTTGAAGTGACCGCGCTTAATAGAAAATGCAAGATTTCATCTGTGCTGTGTTACGTTTCCTTTACTGCTTATAGCACATATTGTACTTTACTGTACTGATATGAAAAGATCATTTCATTGTTGTAAATGAAATGGAAATGTACGTACTGATCGTATCTTTTTAACATTATCAATATTCTTGTCTCAAATTTATAATTTTTTTTTTAAATATATATTATAGACAGTAAACTTGTTACATTAATTTTAAAAAAAAAGTAAACTAAATTTTCATGCACTCTTAGTAATCTGGCATCCCTCTGTGCCAAGAACGGCCCGATCAGCAAGATTCTAGTGTATTAAGATAACCTGACAATATAGCTACAGTGGAACCTCGCTATTCGTCCGCCTCGCTATTCGTACAACTCGTTATTCGTCCAACTTTTTCAAGTAAAATTGAACTCGCCATTCGTAGGCTTGCTCGCGATTCGGACAGCTTGACCTTGTTACTGGCCGCCCCATGCGGTCGCTTCAGTTCAGTCTCGTGCTAGCTTCCGTACGCTACGCATCATCTACGCAAGCTTCATGAAACTTTGTGATATTTTATTGTTATTTTTATTGAAAATAGTGCAGCCATGGGTCCAAAAAAGATTACTGATTCAACTAAGCCTAAAAGGAAAGCAGTGAGAACGACAATTGAATTGAAAAAAGAACTCGTTGCGAAGTTTGAAAGTGGAACTCGTGTCTCTGACCTGGCAACTCAGTATGGCATGGCGAAATCAACCATATCGTCCATACTGAAAAAAAAAGACATAATAAGAGAGCCTGTGTATTTATTGTTTTCATAGTTTTTATATATTTTACGCTTAAAGTATTATTACAAAGGTTTAAATAAGCAATCATCTCTGGGTTCTGGAACGGATTAATCCAATTTACATTATACCTTATGTGAAAAAAAGATTCGCCATTCGTACAAATCGTCATTCGAACTGCCTCCTGGAACGGATTGTGTACGAATAGCGGGGTTCCACTGTACTTAAAATTTTATCAATTTTGTAATGTTGCCTTAAAATTTTGAAATAGTATCAATTATATTCGTATTTGATTATAATTTATCATCACAATAAATATGATAAAAAAAACAACAACTTTAATGTTAAATTGTCTAAAGATTTTTCTTCTAAAACAGAAATTGACCTTTCTTATATACTGTATCAAAAATTCTTCTTAATTATTTCAACGATTTATTGATTTTAGTTAAACCTTAGTATAATTAACAATTACTACTTATCTGTTTATTCTCAAATAAACAAATTTTGCTTACGAACTTTTGAAATAATTTCATTACTTCATTTTGAAATTTTGATAGATTACATTCAATTAAAAATAAATAAAACAATCTAATGAAGCAAAGATAAATATAATCATTTGAAAGATAAAAACAAACCCGTATCTAATGTTTGTCTTGATAATTATTCTGAAAATGGTCTGATTAAATCACATAAAAAAGTTTAGGAAAAAAATATCTATATATAAAAAAATCATTTCAGAATATTTTCTAAAAACTGCTTTACACGTTCTGAAATACTTCCATTGCCAGATGGAACTCTCCGCTTGACACAAGGGAGGAAACTTCCAACGGCAAGTCTTGTTTGCTCTCGTTGATATCGAGTTTAAAAAATGCCAAGCCGCGAATTGGTTTTGTAGCTTTAATTTTGCTATTAATTCTCAACTCACAGCAGAAATAAAGAAAAGGGGGAAAAATCCGGAAGAAGAGAAGATGGCGGATGAAGCCGTGGATGGAAACAATGAAAAATGTACATCCGGTTTCCAGCGTGAATTTATGGCTGTCGTAGTTTTTCAAATAAATTTTTCTCCCCACAAGGCACGCTGTTGTCGAGTTCCTTCTAAAACTGTCCTCAAATTAGATGAAATCATATTTAGAGCAAATGGCTGGTTTTTTTGAGCAACTTATCTGTTTTAATAATGGAACTTAAGGCTCTTTTTGTATTTTTTTGCAGTGAATTCAATTCTCTTGCACTTATGAAGTTGACCTTACAGAAATATAAAGAACAGAAAAATGTTTTGTTGAGACCTGAAGCTAAGAAAAATTTGAAAATAATGTTTGGAATGATGGTGCATTACTTGTAAGATGAAAAAAGTTATTATTTATTAAATTCCAGTAAACATATTTTTTATTTATCAAGAATGGAATCATGTTTACTTTTATAATTTATGATTATATAATCAAGAAAATGTGTAGCAGTTAGTATCATGAATTCTCATGCAAAAAAAGTCATTGAGTACGATTGTCTTGTTATTCCAATTACAATATGTTACAATACAATTAAAATTAAAAACCGCATTATAATACAGTAGTTTTACATGAATTTTAATTGCACAACATATACACGGTCAAAAAAAAAAAAGGTTTCAAACTTTTTAATTTTGAACTTTAAAGTTTCTTAAAATTAAAAAGAAGAATTACGAAGCATATACTTACATCAAGCTATATGAATAATAATAAATAATACAATAAATTCTTCTTCGTCATAAATAACTTTACTAAATTTCGGAAATATATCCTGTTTCCTTCATCAGATATAAATTGAGAGGAACCAGATATGTTCCTTCTTCTCAAATTGTTATTCTATCCCATGATACTATCAAATTTTCAGATTGTAATGATATTGTTATTACTATCAAACTTTTAGATTGTATAGATTGTTTATTTTCAATCTTTCAGATTGTTAATGACATTATTATATTCCGTTAAAACATCAAATTGTTATCATTTTCGATATAATTTCCTGATAATTTTTCATGTTTGTTTTTTGATTTGAGGAGAAGGAACATATTTGGTTCCTCTCAAATTATATCTGATGAAGGAAACAGGATATGCTTCCGAAATTTAGTAAAATTATTTATGAAGAAGAATAATTTATTGAATCACGAAGCAGTTTTCATCTTTAAATTTTTGCTTGTTGTCTGTAGGGATTTGCATTATTAAACATTTTAATGTTTCTTAATCTCTCTATATAAAAAGAAAAGTACTGAATCACTCACTGACTCATCAACGCCCAGCCCAAGCCCTTGGACCTAGAAAGCTGAAATTTTGCACAGAGGTTCCCTTTATGATGTAGACAAGTAATAAGGCCGGATTTTTCGAAATTCCCACGGGATAGGGAATAAAGAGGATTTATATTTTCGCTTTAAATTTTTGGTGTATGGTGCCAACCCGCAATACATCTTAGTTATCCGAAGAAGCCACAACAGGCTGGGAACTCGCATAATTTCCCAACTCGATTATTCATTTGCTAAATAAATAAAGTTTTTTTTTTTTTTTTAATGCAATGTATGCAAGGGTTCCGGGGCGAAGCGACGGTACCCGGCTAATCTTCTAAAAGATGCAAATCTTCATAGAGGATCTCGCTAATCTCTGCTTTAAAAATGCTATTAAACATCTTTGGTTATATTAATATCCAAATAACTTATATTAAACAACAATTTATAATGGCAATAATTAGAGTGATTTATTTTCCTTTAGTGCTTTATATTTGATACTTATTTCAGAAATATTTAATTTATTATACAATTATTAATTTAATTTAATTAATTAATGAAATATAATTATTTAATTTATTATTTTAAAATTGTACAAGCAACTTTTATATATTCCTTTATAATTTGTTTCATTTTATTATAACATGATTGAATAACTTTTAAAAACACTTGAAAAAATGGAATTACTTCCATAACTCTTGTAAAGTCTTGCCATAAGACTTTCTATCCTGTTCTATCTGAATAGGATTTCACAGAGCGAGAGTCACGAGTTTAATTTAGATACTAATCTCATGTCATTTTATCGACTGTTAGGAATGTGGAGCATCCAGTGCCTTTGAAAGATCCTGTTGTAAAAAATATTTCACTAAAGTATAAAAAGACTCCCGCACAGGTAATATTACATTTTCATACGTAACAGTCTTTTATATTAAATAATTTAACCCTACTTCTAATGTTACAATTGGTGTTTTAGTTGATTTGCACTGCTATATCTAATATATAAAGTATTCCAGCTAAGTATTAACCTATAGATTTTTCATAATTTAGGCTTTATGAAAACTTTGATGACAGATAAATTCTAAAGAATTTATTTCTTTCTTTATTACTTCTTACAATTTTTGTTTCGTTTGGCCTAAACTATGAAATGTTTGTGCAAATCAGGCTAAACCACTTCCATTAGGAAATGTAAGGGAGGCTCTCAGATCATTCTATGTACTTCCTGTTAATGAATAATAAAAAGATAGCTCCCAAGTGGTTATTGAATGCCAGGATGGTTTCATATCCAGTAAAGGAAGTTGCAGACATGGTTTTGTTAGTACCGTCAAAACATGAATTTGGCAATCAGGGATGTACGTCCATGATAGAAGGCATGACAGACAGAAGGCATCTATCAAGACAAGAAATGAAACGAATTATTCGAAGATTCCGGGAGACTGGAAGTGTTGTACCAGGATCACGAGGAAAAGAAGGCCATCACTTGTAACAGATGAGGAGACTGTTACCTTGATCCTGGCATCATGTTCTGCAAATCTAAGCAGCAATAAAAGCAGCAGTGCAATCGGTCATCAATTAAGTACATCTCAGCAGTCTGTCCTCCGTGAACTCACCAGTTTCACCCCTAATCCAAGTTATTGTTATCAAAGGTTGGAAGAGCAGGATTATTAGCGATGTATGATTAATATCCAATAATAATAATAATAATAATAATATCGCATATTCTGTGAATTGATGAAGCCTAATTCACAAGAGATGGTGTGGTGAATCTTCACAAAGTTCTTTACTGGAGTGAGGAAACTCACGGTGGCTTGGAAGACAAATCATCAAAGGCAGTGGCATTTGTGTGGTGTGGGATTATTGGAACCCAGATTGTCGTAGCTTTATTTTACGATGGTTTGCTGAAATTCGATTGAATGTATTTGTTTTTGACCTTAACCCAAATGTTGAAACTATTTGTTTTTCTTGGGACCGATGGGGAAAATTCTGTGATTGTTTTCTAAAAATTAAAAGGACCATTTATTTGATAACAAAAATATCATTAGCACTCATGGTTTCGTTTAGAATATGTCATCAAAGTCTTTATCACTCCTAAACAACGAAAAATCTAGCGGTTAATCGGAAGGCGTTTAATATTCTCATTGAAGAGTTTTAAACATGCTAAAGATTTTCTATCTGTGTCTAGGTAAAGATGTGAAAACATTTGGCATTTTCAGTTGCTTTCTAATAAAGATACGGAAGTGTTGTTATGGGAAACGTTAATATCTGGATTTTCTTACGATGATACTGTACCTTCTACAGTTCTTTATCATTCTATAGTTCGTAAATTTTGAGCTAACTTTTCATCTTGTGACATTTATAAAACTAGTTTCGTGAACAGTTTGATATCCATTGCTTTTGAAATTATTCAGAAAGCAACTTCTTTTGCAAAGTTTACTCCAAATCAGTTGAGAAATCTAATGAGATACAGATCTAATTACGATCTCTCAACAGTTTGAAAATATCAATCTTTGCTAAAACAGTATTAGATTTCTTAGCTTTATTTATGCTTTTAAATTCGAGTAACGTAGTTCTGGGGAGGGGTGGAGGAATTTACTGGGGTGGACAATGAAGTACTGCTGCGTTTTTGGTTTGAAATTAGGATCCAATTTTTTTTTTTTTTTTTTTTGCAAAACAAATTTCTGATGTCTTGAGGCGTGTTAGAAGCAATGAAATCGAGGTAAAATCCCATACAGAGCACTTCAATTACGCTTCATTAGAAAAAGGGCGAGAAAACAATCTTGACTCTGAAATTATCTTTCAGAGAAGTTGCCAGCGATTGACTATGCCAAGCATTTCTACGCCAAAAAGAATGTCTTTGTCAGACAAGGATGTCACATTTCTTTCCATATTTTTATCCTGTTTTGAAATAGAACAGTTCTCAAATTTAATTAATAATTTTTTTGTTTGGCTTCAGATATAACGATAAAAAATAATTTTCTTTCAGATTCTTCTTCGGTGGTTAACTCAACGTAAAATTATTGTGATTCCAAGAAGCACAAACCCAAATAGACTCAGAGAAAATTTCCAGGTAAACAACTTTTTTTATCACAAGTATCAGATCTTTTATTAACAGTGAATATGAACGACGTGCAATAGGCAGTGGAAGTACTCTGTAATAGCTGAAGGAGTGACTAAAATATGTTTATTGTCAAATTTGAGAGAACTGGGAAAGTTTGCTGATATACGAGAGAGAAAGTTAGTATCAGGCAGACGGTATGGCTGATTATGCGAAGTCATTTATTCATGAAAGTATAAAATACAGAACAAAATAGAGAATATGAATTATATTGTCACATTGCAGCAATTGGGACTTCATCCGTAATGACCGTATAACACATTAAAAAATCATGTTACTAATTAAGATCAAAAAGGGAAAATGTCATTATTTTTGGAGTGTATTAGTTATAACTGGCAAAAGATAGTAGATGTTGTCCTCCACTGTTGAAAACAGAAATGGGACTTGTAACGTAATTTGAAGCATGTTAAATCATTACATGAAGATTTCGTTTCCTGCAAAAAAAGGGATTTGGTGTCTCACTACTCCCCTTCTTGTACGAATGTATTTCCTTAATTGAGTTAATCAAAAGGAGACAAGACATAGTTTATACGCCTGCGCAATGGATGTACTGATGAAATGTCGAAGGAATCTACAAATACAAATCTGTACACAAAACTACTTTCGCGATTACCAAAATCATCTTGATCCATTTTTCAAAAATATCAGTCACTATAAAAGTGAATAAATGGGCTATCAGTTCATATAAGATATTTGAATTCAACAGTCATTCTAAATGTGTTCGGGTTTCATCTTTTTCTAGTGGTGTAGTAACGTACGATTTTCCTCTCGTAAAGTCATCTATTCGTCCATCATTGTTAAATGTGCCTCATATCTATTCTGACTTGAAACCATGAAACCAGCAAAGGCTAAAGATGTAGCAAGAATGTTGGATATCATAGCTTTGAAGTATCGACACTGCTACATCACTATTGTGAACAGGTTTGATAATGTGGAATCTGGTGACGTAGACTTAGTTGATTCAAATAGAGAAGTCTGGGATAGTGATCAGAAATAAAAATATATATTTAATGTGAAAATTAAAAATAATAAGAAATAGTATCAGATACCTCCACTGAAGTTTTCATTTATCTTTCTTAATACTAACATCACAAATATATCGGTTATATCAGCATTAAATAGTGTTTTGTACAAAGTTTAATCAGGTTGAGATCAAAAAAGGGATATGTCAAGCATTTTCTTATTTTTTTTTTAATTTCATCATAAAAATCTGGTGACACAGACGTAGTTGATTCAAATAGTGATTTTTGAATTAGCCATTTTTTTGCTGGTTAATTACAATTACAGTGCACTTGTAATAGAAAAAAATCTTGTGCAGAAATAACAATTATTTACCTCACCACTTGTAATAGAAAAAAATCTTGTGCAGAAATAACAATTATTTACCTCACCAGACAGTTTTTGTGTATTTCTGAAAACTAAGTCTAAGTGACATAGCCCGTTTTTGATCTCAACGCTTCAATTTTAGAATGGTATTTTATTTTACCGGATCCACCAGATAATTTAGCATTCATTTTGCAGTCTGAATTCAATATGAAGGTTTTCGATGAGAAAACTGGAAAGTGGATACTATTTGTGGGGGGTCATAATACAAAGCAGAAATTCATGTAGTGCATAGAGAAACTGTATCAACTTTTATTGGTTCTATGAAGTGATTGCTCAACTATTATCAATTGAACAATGTATAGTGGTGTTCAAAGAAAGTACGTCATCGAGCACTGTCACAGTTCTAAGCTTTTTGACGATTACAAATTACTTTAATGGCCAGCAACACACATGGAAACGTAAAAAAAAAGTTATTTTCATTATTATTAATTGTAAAAGCATAACTAAATAATTATTTTGGAAGTTTTTCTCCAAATGTTCCAAAATTGGAAAAAGAGGATTGTTAACACTATCGATAACCCCAAAAATTAAGGCAGAAAATAATTAGAATCTCTTTAAATGGAAAAAGAAAAAGAAAATATCACCAGATGCAAACTCTAATATTTTGTTGAATCACCTTGAGCACGAGACATTCACCAAATCAATTTCGGAATATAGTCAAACGATACTTCATTGTTCCAAACATGGAATTATGTCTTCCACAAGTTTTTTTGAGGGTCTTTGGATTCTTTTTCTCAACTAAAAATTTTACAACAGTTCTTTATAGGATTAAGTTCAGAGCTGTTTCCTGCCCAGCTAAGAGTTGTAATGGGACTTTTAGCTAGCCATTTTCTTACCTGTAACAAATGCGTTACTGTAAAACCTCTTCTGTAGAATTGAAGCTGTAATAAGTTGTGACGTACCTACTTACTTTCCGTCCGGAGACAAGCAGCAGAATCGTCCTAAAAGATTTCTCGGTTTAAAATGATTTCTAGTTGTTGGTAGCAATTTTCTTTCCAATCTTTCCTCGTAATCCTTGGCATTTAAGGAATATTTGGATTTAAATGACAAAAATTACCAATTTAAAGAGTGATGCATTTTCTTTGAACACCACAAGGATCGAGGATTGTGGGTCTTTTAAAGGATGTATTTCCCTAAGAGCTGAAGGACGTTACACTACTAACCAAAGTAATCCATTCTAGGCTACAAGACAACATACTTATGTCACACTGGAACGATCTTTTCAAACAAAAAAAGATAAAGAAACAACTTGAAAGAGATTACATAAAGAAGGCAGCTTCCCAACGAACTGGATTTCTCATATGATGCATGATAGGGTTTTCATAAGCCTTGTCTGATTCTTTATTAATATCAGTGATTAATGTTAATATTTGATAATCGCAGTCAAAAAGAGAAGTTCAATGAAAGCTGTTGTAATAAGTGACTATCGATGTAAGAGGATCTCTTGGAACTTCTTTCTTCCTTCATGTTTTGCCACTGTTTCTTAATTATTTTTCCCAGCAATAATTTCGATTAGGCAGGCATGGTACTATCCCTGGAGTTTATATCCCTGCCATATAATCTTAAGCTAACTCACTTCCATCTATCCTGAACCAACTTCTTTCCAAATGTTAAAACTAATTAGCTAGAATAATACATCAATTAAAGTAATAAAATAATTAAAAGAAGTCTTCAGTTAAAAAATGAAATTCTTAAAAGTTTTACTTTATCATTGCTAAAATAATATGAGTAATCAATATCCCAATTTATCTTTTATTTAAATGTTTTGTTTTGTTTCAGATATTTGATTTCACCTTGGAATCAGGTGACATTGAACAACTAGAAGCAGTTGATAAGAAACACAGGGTCTATGAAATGGAGAACTTTGCACCAGGGTAAAACCATTTATCACATACAATCAAACAGTCTTTTGCTGTTTTCAAAAGTCTTTTCATGCTTGTTTTCATTTGCTTTAGTTCTACGTTGTAAAGTAATACTTCTCGGATTATATTAAAATGCGAGTTACATAAAAAAAAAAAAGAAAAGCTTGCACATAAAACCGACATCGGTTGATGTTTATTACTAGAAGCCAATCAAAACTTTATGGCTAGATGTCTAATGCAATAATCTACCATACAACAATAATAATAATCTATAATATATATATATATGTAAAGGTGGACGTTTGTTGGTTTGTTTGTTCGCTAAATACTCCTAGGCTCTGTGACCGATCTTTGCAGAATTACTCTTTAGGACCCTGCGGAAATAACAGGATTCAATTGAAACTTGACACTCTTGTATAATTTTCCAGTAGAGTTATGGTTACCGGGTTCAAATCCAATTCGTAGCAATAATTTCTTCTTTTTTTTTTCCTGTTTTTTACTTTGCTTCTTTTCTTTTCTTTTCTTTTTTTATTATTCTGAAATAAATAATATTCTTACTAAAATTAAATTGAAGGCCACCACACATACAATAAAATTTGGGAAATAAAAAGTCAGATAATAGGCAGGCTGCAACATGTGATAATAGGCAGGCAGAAGAGTCCAATCTTGATAACATAAACGGTAGAGACAACATCGCCAACAACCACATCAAACCGACCTCGAAGGGGGAGGAACTAAGAATACTCACAATTTAAATTTTAAAAAAAAGGTTAAAAAAAAAAAAACATTCAGACATAAAATTATTCTACGCTAAACTATTTTGTTTTATGGTTGCTAAAAGACAAAAAAATAAAATAATAACGACAAATATCATTATTTTTCTAATAGAAGTTGCTTGCGTAATTTTGTTGTTGGAAGATAACGAAGCTGGAATTAAATTTGTAATAATATTCTAATGATATATATATATATATATATACAGTATATATCTTATTCCAGTTCAAAAGTCAGAAGAATTAAAGCTTAATTTGTTTAATTATGAAGAAACAAGTCCCAAAATCATGAAGCTTTTACTTGAATCAGTATTTTCTCTTGGTAACGATGAGAATGAAACTCTAGAAGTAAATTTGTTGCATCGAACCAATGGATTATGAACACTTCGAACTAGAAAAGTTGAATTTATTAAGTCATGTAGGAGAGAAATTAATGCAGAATTTTAAAAAGTATATAAATGCAGATTATTTTTCAGTAGGCTTCTTTTATATTCTAAGTGATGGAAGGAATATGTATAAAATGAAAACAAAAAAATCCGAAAGTAATTTTCTAGGGATCATTGAAGAAATTTAGGGAAGTCTTGTTCCCACATTTTCAACAGTAAAATACCGTAGAGATCATGCGTCCTCTTACTTAGAAGCTTCTTAATGCTAAATGTCTTTAATCAAATGAATTTTCGTTTGACAGTTATTGAAAGTTAAAAGAGGGAAATTCTAGTGATTGTGGGATCACTTAAAAATCAGAATTCTTTAACTCTTTAATCGGCAAAGTTAGTCCTCAGTGACGATTTCGTCAATTAAAAACGGTGAACCCTAACCTAATTGAGATACTGCCCTTCCCCCAACAAGTTTCTAAAGTTGCTAATAAATTTGCAACTAATTCACAGATATATGTTTACTGACTTGTTAATTAAAAGCAACCTTCAGGAATTTTGCTATTAACAAACAATGAAATTTTTAATCACAGTTTATTTATTTATTTATTTATTTATTTATTTATTTATTTATTTATATATTTATTTATTTGTTTATTTCGCGAAAAACTGAAAGTGCTTTTTATTTACAGCTTAAATTTTTTCAGTTTGTATTTCTACATAGGATTTTTTTTTTATTAAATCTATTTTTAATTCTATCTAGTTTAATTTTTTATTTTTATTTTGGATAACGTTTTAACTATAAAACTATTAAATTTTTATTTGCTTTTATTTATTTATTTGTTTGTTTATTTACTTACAGAATCAAAGAGCATCCTGAATATCCATTTTCAATTCCGTTTTGAAATAACTACTAATGGGAAGGAAACCTTCATCAAATGATAATGAAAGATGATTTTGAAAAATTCTCTTCGTAGTCGAAGGCTTCGCAGTTATTTCCTAATTTAAACAAAGCAATTTCTTTTAATTTTTGAAAATTTAAGTCAGTGGTGTAGAATCAGAAAAAAGACTGTTTTCAAACAGTAAATGAATTTGAAGAACCCTATTTTTTTTTTTTTACAGATAAAGAGTTATTTTCATATTTACAGAATTAAAATTTGTTCTGATTCAATTCCAGTCGAAGCCTTGATGTAACCACAGTTGTGGATTAAAATTAGATTCCAAATATCTTAAAGAATACCAAAAAAAAAAATTGAAAGGTATTTTGTAGTAATTTCTTATTATTGTGGCTAACTATAAAAATATGAAATACAGAAACAGCAAAACCACGGTAGTATTCGTTTATCTACAGCAGAGGTTCCCAAACTTTTTTTTCTCGTAGACCACTTTCAAAATTTTACTGGTTTCGGTTGACCCCCTGCTGCTACATTTCTACCATATTCCCAAAACTCGTCAAAAAATGTGAAGATTAGATCTAACGATGGAAATTTGCGTCGTGGCTGAGTTTCAACCTTAAATTCGGAGTGGTAAAAAGAAAAATAGTATATTTTCTTGCATTCTATTTATTAAAATAATATGATTACAGACTTAATAGAATTAAAATTAAACATTAATAAATGTTAAACATTAAACGTTACTTCAACAATGCAAAAATTAACAATTTAAAAAAAAAGTCATAATTTTAATGGGAGGGATGTACTTGATGGATTGACAGCAAATTATCAATTTTTGGCTTAGACTACAAATCTGATGTAGCTAATCATTGTTCTCGAACAGGCCACTGGATTAACGATGAGGTCAAAATTTTAATGTTAGAAAAGGATAGTAAAACTAGGAAAATATTGGAGAGCTTCATAATAAGAAATACAAAGAACTTAAATTTCAATAAAAGTAGTGGCTTAGAAGTAGAGAGTATATTTGTAAATTTAGCTAATGAAATGGTAAAAAAATGCTTCAAAGGAAACAAAAAATCTATAATAATTAAGGAATTCAATGAAATGTAAATTATCAATTATTGTAATATTAATAACAAAAATCTGTAATAATTAAGAAATTCAATGGAATGTAAATTATCAATTATTGTAATATTAATGTGAGAATGTAGATGTTATTGCATTATTGTGATTGTTGATAACTATGTCTACGCAATGTAAGTTCACCTGAAATCATATTGTTATCAAACAAACTTGAAAAAGAAAGGAAGGAATATGCTTTCGAAAATTCGTTGGCATTAAAAAATATAATTTTTATAACTTGTGAACCCCCATTTTTTTTTCACGCCAACGTAGACCCCCGTCGAGTCTCTCATGGACCCCTGGGGGTCCACCTGGACCACTTTGGGAAACACTGATCTACAGTGACAATTATTATTCCCTTTTGTATCTTAAGCAAACAAACTTCTTGGGTCTAGCACTGTTTGCTAGCTTCTGACACACCTGGTATCCACGTTTACATGTTTGATTGCAACTCTGAATCCATTTTTCACCATAACAGTCATCTTCATACGATTCACCACACGGAGCACACTCGTCGTCAGCCGTAACTTCTCTCTATAAATTGTTATCATCTTCCGATTGTGATGAAGATGTAGTTTTTTCCCTCAAAGGTTCGTTTGCTAACAATAATTTAAAATTACAATTTTTTTTTCCCAATTCCAGTTGCAGAGCTAAAAATCTAACCTTACATCTCAGTCCATAACTATTCTAACTATTTTGAATGTTATTTATAGTAAACGTTTGATGATTGTTCTAAAATATTTTATATGACAATCATTCATTCCAACCATTGAATTTTTTAAGTATCAGAACATTACACAAAAATTAATGCTTTTAGTATCAAGATCTTCCAAACTTAGATCTTGATAAACTTGTTGTCTCATAAACTTGAATGTACCTGAATCTAATCTTTGTTTTACATTTGAAAGTTTGTTGATATCAATTAACATACAAATAAAAAAACATTAAATTGAGATCTGATGAAACATCCAAGAGTCATATGCTGGTCTGTGCATGTGGTCAGCCTCGGGGTTTAATAGCCATACACTTCGAAATCGCCCAATTATATTTCGTTGGTTGACGGAGTTAGCCAAGCTGGAGTCAAAAACTGCAAAAATCATACCGTTTCAGATATTTCTGCTTGTTTTACCTCATTAGTTTCGTGCTGTAAAGAAAATGACTTCTTTACAGACCGAAAAGACCAACGTCGAAGTTTAGTATGAGGAGGAAACATCAGGAAGTATATTAGTAAACCATTTTCTTTTACCTGAAGTAGTGTCTTTCTGGAAATGTGAGAAGCATCTAATAGTAACAAGATAGACTCCTTGCAGGAATCATGTACATAAACTTCACGAACCATGTATAAAATAGTTTTTGTAGCCTTTCGGTGAAGTAGCAAAACATTATATCCTCCGGTTCTCTCCTCGTGAGATCCTCCAGTATCGCCTTTGAAAATTATCATTGGTGGCAATATTAATTTTATGGAATTTTTATCAATAAAGATAATGTATTTATTTAATTCAATTGAAGGATATTGATTAATTTCGTAATTTTCTCGAAATATAATTTTCAAATTTGGGTGCCCTCCTATGACGAGCATCGAGAATGGCCCGCCTCAGAATGACAAAGCATGGAAGATAGTCACCCGCAGACATGTCTTCGAAGCTTTACAATGATTTTTTTTCTTGTTTCTTAAAATCCCGTTCTTTATTTTGACACTAAATCTTTAAAAATATTTTTAAATGAAATCACCCTTTCTTCTGTAATTTGTCACGATGGTTAGAACAATTAATACAACTTCTCAACTTTCAGCAGTTGGCTAGCGATAGTGCACCAAGGAAACAAGCAACGATTTTTGTAGATACGTTAGATACTTTCTAACAGAAAGTGAAATAACTAAGGGCTTAGAAAGTTGATCCGCAATTGGTATCTGCTCCACAACCGGTTCACTTAAGTTTATAATAATACTTCACCAAATTTTTCACTTTGATTCAAAACTGGCTAAATCATTGATAACAAATAAAAAATTAAAAAAAAAGGATGGCCTTAGTGAACAAAATTGTTTAATCAGGACTGCTTAATCACTACTCAACTTCAAAAGTGCTGCATAAATAAAAGATAACAATACAATCAGCTCATAGTTTGTTCTGTCTACGAAAAGTTTCATACTATCTACTTTTTTTTTCTTAGAATTAATAATATATTTTAAAATTATAATTATCTCAAAGCCTGCTGACCATCTAAAAAGAGTCTTAAGATATAAAAAAAATTTCGTCCACCAACTTAAATTAACAGGAAACAAAATAAAATGAAAATAAATAGTCAAAAAACAAAACTAATGATAATCAGAACAAAAAATAAATTTTTACATGCAAATCCATTCATAAAATACCATAATCATAATTGTTTGAGGAACAATAACATAAATTCCAACAGATGTAACTGTGAAACCATAGAAATAATTAATACAAATAGATATTTAGGTTTACTAATTAACGATCAATTCACTTGGAAAACTCATTACTTATATATATTAAATAAACTCAACTCCTTAATATTTATGTTTAAACATATACAAAATATATTTTCTATAAAACATAAAATACTGTTATATAAATCTTTTATTGACTCATTAATAAATTATGGATTATGTTGCTGGATATATCTAAACAATACAGACATTAATAATATAAATAGAATATTAAATAAAATAATAAACTATATAATAAAAGATTATGGCACTTTAACAAAAAACAAAAAAATAAATATAAGAATTAAATACAAAATTCTAATGCCTAGAGAAAAAATAATGTATTCTTTAATAATAAAAAATTTTTACAAAATAAAAGAACAGTATAGAAAAAATAACATAGAAAATAACTCTAGAAATAACCTAATAAAGATTCTTTATTATGAAAATCCAAAAAATAACTTTGGTCTAAGAAACAAAAATAGAATATTATTGAAACTTTTTACAC
>JAFIDM010012231.1:100645618-100656069 GCA_023159025.1 Thereuonema tuberculata
CCTGTCAGTAGGTTCTGGAGTTTAATAGTTACAATCTGATTAATTTATGGTTGATAATATGATGCAATGTACATATAATCTACATATCTACAAAGTACAATCAATAAAATGCAAAATATTTAGGAACATTCACTCTAATATGAAGATGCAGACATGTGTATATGTCTCTGTGTATATGTATAATATACACACACAGGAGCGTAAATACACATATGTGCATGTTCAGACATATATATTACAGATATACATTAAAATTATGAAAGTTTAAGAATAAGAGGATATATATTTAAATATAATTGAAATATTTACATATAGTACAGATATACATTAATATTATAAAAGTTAAGAATAAGAGGATATGTATTTAAATGTAAATTTAAAATAGTTACGTATGGTACGGATATACATTAATATCATAAAAGTTCAAGAATACGAGGATAAGTATTTAAGTATTACTACTCGCTACAACTTCCTGTTTGTTTTTTGTTTGTTTGTTTTTGTTTTTTTATAACCAATGCTATAGTTGGTTAGGTAGGTGCTTTTAAGGAAGTTCTAGAGAAGTTCTGTACAAAAGCGAGATATTTTCTGGAGTTTGGATTTTAAAGATATGTACTTATTTGAGCCATTTTATCTTGTTTTCTGTGATGTAATTAAAGAGTTTTCTTTTTAAGTCTTTAAAATTTGTTAGGTTGGTTAGATTTTTGTCAAATTGATTAAATATGTTTACTATTGTTTTACTTTTTAATCTTAATCCGTAGTTATTTCGGGGTTGTTCAAATTTTGGTTTATTATAGAAGTTGTTTCTGGTTGGATAGTGCGTTGTGCATTCGGTGTTATTTAGAAGAGTAAAATAGTTCTTTAGTGTAATTGTGTATATTATTTTTTGTCGTGGATATAATATTTTGTGCTTTTTTAGGATATCAAGTTTTTCAGAGCGTGACATTTGCTTGAAATTAGGGAAGATTAGATTTAATATGTTATCTATTGATTTGTCTATTAAGTCTATTTCGTTCTTGTTAGCATGTATCCAGTTAATTATGCCGTAGTTTATTGTTGAGTCAACAAAAGCTTTATAAATTAAGATTTTTGCTTTTAAAGGAAAAGAATTTTTGATTTTGTTGAAAATGTAAGTGTAAGTGTTGAGTTTTTTGAGTATTGAGATTATGTGAATATGCCATGTAAATTTATTGTCAATGTGAATACCAAGATATTTGTAATTGTTTATGTTTTCCAATACTTCACAGCTACAATTAACGGTTTGTTCATTGTCTTTGTGTAGACACTCAAATGTGTGTATTTTTAAGCTTGGTATGGTGCTTATGTTTTTGTTTTTAGTTTTGATTACCATGAATTTTGTTTTTGCTTGGTTTATTTCCATTTTGTAGTCATGGGTCCACTTGACAATTTGATCCAAGTCGTACTGCGTTCTTTGATGAATAGTCTCCATTTCATCGGAAGCATTTATTATTATGAAGTCGTCTGCGTAGGCAAACGCTTTGGAGTGTTTGAGTGTCGTGAATATTGTATTCGTATAAATTAAGAATAATAACGGACCAAGATTAAATCCTTGAGGGATTCCTGTTTTTAATTTGTAGAACTTACTTAGGTTGTTCTTAATGGATACCTTGAATTTTCTATTTTTTAAATAGTTACTTATCAATTTTTGTGCGCTACCTCGAATGCCATGTTTTTCTAATTCTTTTATCAGTATGGCATGATTTAAGCAGTCAAAGGCTTTTTTAAAGTCTATAAATACAATGGATAATATTTTGCTTTTGTTTAAATTAGTGTTTATGTACTCGTTGAAGTCGTCTAATAAGTTTGTGGTACTGGAATTTTTTTGATAGGCGTACTGGTTAGTGTTTATGGTTTTATTTTTTTCTATGAAATTGTAAATTTTAAAATTATAATTATCTCAAAGCCTGCTGACCATCGAAAAAGAGTCTTAAGATATAAAAAAAATTTCGTCCACCAACTTAAATTAACAGGAAACAAAAATTTAATAAGACATTGGTGCCCTGTGTTTTAATCGGAATAGATTAAATCATCAACAAACTTTACTTTATTCCAGTTTCTTGATGTTTGAAAGCATTTTTGTGAAGTATCACAAATAGTAAATAAACAAGCAAAATACTCATCGAGTTTATCACTTGTGACGATTAAACCTATTAAATTTGTCTGATTTTATACTAGTCTCATTACGTTCACCGATTCCCCAAGATCTCGGTAGCCTTCACTCCGCCAGTAATTGGAGTGTTCCCGCTCCAAACACAGCGGGAATACTCCACCAGTAACTTCATCCTTCAATGATCCATCGTACAAACCCTCAATTTTTTGAGTATTGATCAGTGCCATAGACAGCGAAAGAAGAGGAGGAGGAGAAGCAGACAAATACAGGAAATAAATAAATAAATGAAACATCAAAGTCAACGCGACGCCAGGTTCGAACCCATGTTCCGACACATCTGCCTCATGGGAGGCCGTCGCCTATTGCACTGGGCCACGCCGGAACGGTCTGATTTAATACCATTAGAATCTCGGATTTCTTTTTCTTTTTTTTTTAACTCAACTAGTTAAAGTTACACTCAGCTTATGATGAGAAATAAACTAGAAAGGGTCTCCCGAAGCCCCAAAGATGAGAAAATGATCTAGAATCAAAATTTAAAAGCAGGAAACAAATTGAACTTTTTCAAAGCAAAGACGGTAACGAATTTTCTTCAGTATTTTTAAACAGTGATTAGATTTACCGAATCTTTTTGACATACAGGGTGTTACATTTTCAGCTGACCATTATTTTAAAGTGGATGGTGCTCCTACGTATTGGGGACGTATTTTCTAAACCAAACATTTCCAAAGAGGTGGATTGGAAACATTGAAGAGAGGACTTTTTCGTTTAGTGATCAGTAAACTCAAGTTCAGTTCCTTTATTCTAAATATTTAACGTATGATGGTGTCTTTAATAAATATAATAAGACATAACATATTTAATAAATATAAACATTTAATAGCAGTGACAGTTCGAACTATGTAAAGTGTTATTACATAAATAATATTTTTTCCCAAATATTTTTTCCTTTACATTTCTACTTTCTTAACTCACTATTCTAAAGATCAATTAATTTTAAAAGTCACAGTCATTCAATTTATCTTTGTGTAACATGTAATGAAACAAAGAATTGAGTAAGCAAACGAAGGCACAACGTTACAAGAAAGGATTCGCACCCTGAGTTGTCACCTGGAAGAGACTGGGACGGAATCATCGGGTACGTTAAATTTCCTTTCCTTCCCTTTTCACGTAATGAAACAATTGGCAATAATTTTATTGTCTACTGAGTCTCATTTGGAGATAAGCCAAATTGGAAGAAGTTGATCTATTACAATTTCTGATCTTCGTCCCAATTAATCATCAACTTATGTCCTCGTTTTACTAAACAAACAGCGCCGTAGATCAGTAGCAGCCGAATCACGTGACAATAACAGAACCGTGTGTTCTCAAGGGGAAATGACGTGACGTGCAGATCAATGACGTAACCACACAGGCTTTTTCATTTCCTGCCAGAGACGCTGCTTTGAAAGCTGTTTTCAGGTCAAGGCTGCATTGGAAACGTCGATCAATTCACGTCCTTTTGTAGTTAGAATTAGGTTTATCTAATCATTTAGCTTTATCTAATAAATAGCTTTATTTTCGAATCTTTATTGAGTTTTCTTTGGCGATGAGTGAAGTTAAAAAAATCGAGTTAGTCCAAGGTCAGTATATTCCTTTACTTGGACTTGGAACTGCAAAGGTAAGTTATTATGGTTTAAAAACTAACATTACTATTTGACTTATCAGTATATTAGATTAGATTAATTGGAAGTGGGTGGGATGACTGCCGAGCACGTCGACCTGAAAGATCTTTTGTACTATCCCACGGAAAGAAGGACAGATGGAGAGAACGACTGAGAAAGGATGGTTTGAGAAATGCAGGGGAAATGGGAGAACCCCGGGAAAACCTGCCCAGCGCGGATCGCCACCATCAACGAAACCCACATGAGAACCGAACCCGAGACTCAGAGGTGAGAGGCCAGTGTCTTAGCGACATCGCCAACCGCGCGGCCTATCAGTATATTAAGTAGCGTAGAAAAAAAAAGTCATATCTTTCCTTTTTTTTTACTGGATACATACTTTAAATAATGGAAATATTAATATTAAATAAATTAGGCATTATTAAGGTAATTCTTTAGGAACAATTTTGGGATTTGGCGTGCATCTGAGATTACTGTCTGCGATTTTATTATAAAAAAGGTTTTTAATTGTTTTTAGATGACCAGTTTATGGAATCGAATGATGTAATTTAAATTAACGATGTTCCAATCATATTTACCTGCTGTACCATCATTAAGTCGATGCTAAATCGTCATTCAAGTTAGCAGCTGTGGAAGATGAATTCCTCACGATTCCAACATTCACTTACGTAATTTAAATTAACGATGTTCCAGTCATATTTACCTGCTGTACCATCATTAAGTCGATGCTAATTCGTCATTCAAGTTAGCAGCTGTGGAACATGAATTCCTCACGATTTCTCACGATGTTCCTCATGATTCCAAACAGTCACTGACATAATTTAAATTAATAATGTTCCAATCATATTTACCTGCTGTACTATTATTAAGTCGATGCTAAATCGTCATTCAAGTTAGCAGCTGTGGAAGATGAATTCCAGAGATCCGCCTTCTTTTTAAAATAATAATATTTTTTTTTTTGCTTTAATAATCATTTATTTAGGACTTAATGGAGACACTTAAATTTTAATCTTCTTTTTTATCGTACGAGTATTTGAAAACGAAAATTAACTTTTAATTTTTGAATAACATTGACTTCTTAATAATCGGTTCAGTTGCAAATGGGAATTCTGAGTTTATTCTATTTTATCGCCCCCTTTATTTGTAAAAAAAGTATTTAAGTGAAATTAGGAAGATTGCATTATTATTTATGCATCTTATAATTAGTATGTAGAGATGTAGTTGTGGCAAATCTCATGTAAGGCTTAAAATAAAAACTGATTACATTTTGATTTTTTTCTTGTTCGAATTGTATCGAAGTACTTCACTGGGAATATGATTTCATTTTTGTAATGGATCCCTTGTAAAAACTTTTAGTTTTTAAAAATAAATAATGAACATGTTAACAAGTATATGATTGAATTGCAGTTAAGTCTATTTCATTCAGTGATTAAAATGAAGAAATACTTAAATAAGCTCCATCACTTCACAATACCGTCGATTAGCGAAAATCGATGAATACAGAAGCACATATTTAGCTTGCAAATGCATTTTGATCGCAGCAGAATGTAAATTATACAGGATGGATGAATTTTGGATGTCTGTTGCTCACAGATAAACTCGCCCACAGGGACGAGAGCGTGGCAGTGAAAAGAGTATACAGTAAAACCCCGTTAAGTCGTCACCCGGATAAGTCATCACTCCGTTTAAGTCGTCGATTTCCTTTGGTCCCGACAAGGTCTCATACACAATAATGTAAAATAACCCTCCTTTACCCGTCACCAAATTTAATTCTACTCCGGATAACTCGTCACCCTCAAAAATGATCAAAAGCATCTTTCTTCTCCATTTTACATGCCATCGTGTTGTCTTTTCAGCCCCGCCCCTTCACTTTAAGAAAGCCTAGCCTTTACGGGGAATTTTCGACTACGCCTGTCACTTCATTCCTTTCCTATCCCTTCGGGGGATTTGGGTTCTTGGAATCTCGCTGCTAATCATTCAAAGGACACTTCTCGCTGCGACTCTGTCGTGTGTAGTCGTTTTTCTTGACCGTTCCTGAGTGTGATTTCATTTCATAAGGGCTGTTTTTTTCTTGCGGTTTCGTGGTTCGATTACGTTTTTAATATGCCAGGGAAACGAAACCTCGTTAACTTTTAAAGAAAAAAAAGACTTAATTGCACTTTTTGAAAAATCAAATGTTTCGAAACAGCTTTTGCCAAAGAATACCATATTTCCCGGACTACATTAAACGATATTCCTTCATCGAAACAAGTAATTGAAGAAGCTGACTGCAAAGACAAAAGAAAGAGAATGAGGAAATCGAAGTTTGACGAGATCGAGGAGGTTTTAGTTCGATGGCTAAAACATGCCAGATCGCAAAATGTGCCGATTTCTGCCGTGATTCTCAAAGAAAAAGCCATGGAAATTGCTAAGGAGTTGAGCATTAAAATTTCGGCGGCAGCAATGGTTGGCTGGAACGTTTCAAAGACAGACATTGCCTTTCTTTTAAAACGATTAAAATGTGGTAACTATAAAAAGTGTTTTTTAATTTTTTTTTTTTTTTATTTTCCACTCGTTCATTTGCATGTATTGATTTCTGAAAATCTTCTTTTTCTCACCGAATCCTACAGCAATTCATGAAAATACTGTATTTCAGTATTTTTTTGGTTTTTTTTTCTTTCAAAAATTCCCTCTCCGCCTAAGTCGTCACTCCTCTTAAGTCGACAAAAATGTGTGGTCCCTTGAGTGACGACTTAACGAGGTTTTACTGTATTATCAAATTTTTCACATGCCGTGGCTTAGTTACCCGTTTCCAACTAGAAGGCAGTAGTGTGGAAACATACCGTTTTCAGGCGAACAAAAATCATTTTGTGTTTTGCAGCTTGCTAAAATCAAGTCAAGTAAAAGTGCAACGTACTTTTAGAACCAAGTATCATACAGAACCACCGATGCACAAAACAATACGAGAGTGATAGAGGAAATTCGAGGAAACGGGCTGATGTGTGCTGCAAAACAAACAGGCAGGCCACGCCATCGCTTGTGACTGTGGACAGCGTACGAGAATCCTTTACCAGGAGCCCTCAAAATCAACACATCATGCAAGTCGAGAATTACAAATGTCTCACGTGGCTGTTTGGAGCATCCTATGCAAAAGACTTGCCTATAAACTATGCCGGTTGCAGCTGCTTCAGGGTCTGAAGATGACAATCTCCGTCATGAATTCTGTTTGCAATTTCAAGAACGTCTGCAGGAGGAGGCAGGTAAGGCTGTGTTCAGTGATGAGGCGTGCTTCCGTCTTTCTGGCAAGGCCAATCGCCTTAATGTGCCTTATGGGGCGCGGAAAATCCTCGTGCAACAGTTCAACATATCCGTGATTCCCACAAAGGTAATGTGTTTTGTGCAAGTTCATCTCGGAAAGTGAACGGACCATTTTTCTTTGCCGAAAAAAAGTATTAATGGTTTTGTTTTTTAAACATGTTACGGCAATGGCTATTGCCTCAGTTACAGAGGGTAGTGATAATTTCATTTTGCAACTGGACTGAGCTTCTCCACATTTTCATTTGGACGTTCGCCGTCACCTCAATAAGAATTTACCTTACCGTTGGATTGGACGTACGTCTAACGAAGACTCCTCACTTAATCCATGGCCTCTTAGGTCACCCGACCACACTCACGTGACTTTTTCACTTACCCTCATAAAGATAAAGTTTACGTGTCCCCTTTACCACGTGATTTACCAGAGTTTCGACGAAGAATCAGTGCTGCAGTTTCTACCATCGATGTTAATATGTTGCAACGAGTGTGGCAAGAGCTAGATTACAGAATTGATGTCTATCGATTTACCAGAGGAGGACATATCGAGCATCTTTAAGATATGTTAAAAACTTGATTATATATTCTTTTCACTGCCACGCTCTCGTCTCTGTGGGCGAGTTTGTCTGTGAGCTACAAACCTTCGAAATCCCAGAGAGAATTCTGAAACACCCTGTATATCACTTGTAAATGCCTGCGAAAGCTAATATATACACGATGCACTGACACAACCAAGAAAAATCATAAAATCGGAGATAAACAGAATACACGATAGCTCATCGAAACATGAGTAATAGATTGGTTAAGCAAGGCACGCGATCAGTTGTTTGCGATAAAGTTACAATTAAAAAAACTTCAAATTAAGAGAAGAGTCTAAGCTTCAATTAGCGGATATGTCTGTATATAATTAATTGGTAATATGTGATGCTTACTGTTAGAATCGAAGAATTCTTTTTTCTAAATAAATAAATTCTTATTTTTTGATGTCGCTTAAAGTGAACAGAATTCAGACTTTGTAAATTTCGTGAAACCTCGCGTCCGTTTTTCTGAATCGAGGCTTTTCTTCTTTTTCTATTTAAATATTTTCATTTTTGTTTTTATTTTTCTGTAATATACATTTCATGTCTGAAACATGTTTAAAATCACTTTTTCAGAAGAATTTTTGTGTTAACGAGAAACACTTAGAGGTATGAAGCTGGCGAACCAAACATTTTGATGTAATCAAATTAATTGTGAATAAATCTCCAACTAAATCTCGAATTTTCTTTAAAAAAAAAAAAGCTGTTTTCCATCGATTAAATGTGCTACGTATTTCGGAATCGTTTAGTTCCAAAAAAAAACGAAAATTCGTTTTAATTCCACTGGTTCGATAAGTAAATATATTTGAACTAGTATATTGTTTATTAATACATGTATTTTTCAACTTAGAACGATCATAATCTATACTACTAAAATCTTTTATTTTTCTGTCTGTTTGTCCGGCGCAATTGTTGTGATTTGTGAAAATAGAAATAATTTCTACAAGTTCACTTCCGGAATCGAATCTGCAACTTTCTGATCCGAAGTTATATGTCTTATCCAATATGCCGTGGGGACTACTTTCTAATCTCTATAAAAAATAGAAATGTCATAGACGCACTCGCTGGTTCTAAAAGCAGTCGTGGATTGGGAGAATCCACTTTTCCCGGGTTTCTGATATTTTCAATAATAAAGTGTCTATAATAGTTTACAGCTACCACCAAAGCAATTCTATAGTAGTTGATAGGTATTTATTCACATCCACTTTCTGAAGCAAAACCCTGTTAGTTGCTTCAAGGATATTAACATAGTTACTTTTGTCTTTAATGATACCCTTAAACCAGTGTTTTTCAACCGGGGTGCCGCAAAGTTTAGGCATTTTCTTGGAAATTTACTTAAGTTTAGTTCAAGATAACTCATTGTCAGTTCTGTTTTGCTTCGAGATATCTAGTAAGCAAAGAAGCGATGACTAATCGCATGTTAATGTTATGTTCTACGTTACGTGTATGCAAAAAATTCATCTGGCCCATTAGCCCCCCCCTCCCTCCCCTTATTCAGATTCTAGATTCGCCGCTTGGCAAGGGTGTCACGATTTTTTATTTTTCAATCAGGGGGTGCCACTCAATGAAAAAGGTTAAAAAACTGCCTTAAACAATAGATCTCCGGAAGTCCATTCATCGGATTGTACTTTCGAGACATTTCTAGTCTCTCAATTTATTTTTCCCAATTCTCATCCAGCAAGTATTGTGTATTTAGTCCAAAAAGCAAAACATGAATTTTAACTTGTCACTAACCCAACATTCGCATTGGAAATGATTATCTCTTTAAAAGAATAAAAGTACAATAATTATTAAAAAATTAACAAATACAGATACAGTTTAAGAAAAATGTAAACAGACTAAAATAAGAAAAAAAATCTTTTTTTTTTTCCTTTGGATACAGCAGTTGCATGGGATTAAGTGGTTTGTTTTAGTCCTTTTTTATAGATACTTTGTTCTTTTTCTGATTGATATAGTCATAGCTGCCAAATACAAATAGTGATGCAAACTTCCTTTTATTGCAGAATTAAAATAATGAACAATGTCTTAAGTTATGTAATATTCAGGTGATCAGTAGAAGCTCTATTCAAATTGGTCATATTGCTAATGGTAATTAGAAAAGAAAAGAAAAAACAAAATTGCTTTAAGAATTTAATCTGTTGCGTAACGAGATATTTGTAGAAATGCATTTAATTTTTTTTTCTGTCCTTTCAGTTAACGGAAGATGAGGCTGATGAGTTATTGGAGAATGCCCTTCAAATCGGATATCGTTTTATAGATACTGCATTTATTTATGGAAATGAAGCCAGTCTTGGAGTCGCTTTAACTAAACGATTCAAAGAAGGAAAGATTAAGAGAGAAGATCTATTCATTTCTACTAAGGTAAATATTTTATAAATTAATCAATATTGTATAATAATGTGTAACATAATAGACATAGTACACTATAATAGTTCATAAAACGTTGTTATATGGTCATCTGTAACCTATGTCTACCTAATGCTTGTTTGGACTATTATGCATTTGGATTCCTGAAAAGGATATTAAGAAGTCACAGTGCAGCTGCTCTTCGGGGTCTCTTGTAAATTTGTAAGCAGAAATGGAACAGAATTGATCCTTCGTTTTATGCCAGTCACTCTATGGTGGAAATTAAGGTTCAGAGCTATATTGAGGTATTAATGTCTAAAAACCACATAGAGCTAGGAGCGGTATAACGCAGTTCTAAAGAGACGATTGACCTATAGTGTTTTTTACCGAATAAACAGCCCATTTGCTCTGATATTGTAATCAGTTATTTGCATCATCATTCTCATTGCC
>JAFIDM010012231.1:100656169-100667946 GCA_023159025.1 Thereuonema tuberculata
TTTTTTTTTGGCAATGAGTGGATGAATTTTTTTTTTCTTCTCCGACTCTTTTCCAAAAATATTTTGGCAAACACAAGACCTGTTATTGAAATTTTGTCTAGTGCCGAGTGCTATCAGTTAAGAAAATTAAAAATAAGTTTAAATAAAGACATATCCCGAGTTGTCTATCCCATGTAAACCTAGGCATTGCTTCGACTTAACAACGATTCTCGAGTTACGACACTGATGTGAAATGTAACATATCGTAAGTGCGTAACATGTCGTTGTATCAAAGCATTTTTGTTGTTTTTATTTTGAGATGACTATCTCAGTCACCTCTTAAGGATGTAGATCCCAAATACAACGAATGCAGATCCCAAATGTAATGAATGATAAATAACAATAGCTCTGTAAATTTTTAATCTTTTTAAAGATAATTCGAATTTTTTTTATTTTTAATAATTAGTATTATTATTTTTAATAATTGTAATTTTTAATAATTAGTAATGATTTTAAAACTTGACAGAAGTAAGAATGCTTACAAATACAAATTAAACAGAACGAAGCCTTCGTATTGGATATTTTTGTAATAAAAAGAAGTTTTTTTATTCTGTTCACAAAATGAAACATAATTTTGCTTTTAACTTTTAGCTTCCGATTCATGGTATGCGACGTGATTTAGTAAAACATTTCCTTGAATTGTCTCTGAAAACGCTCCAGCTCAGTTATGTTGACATGTATTTGGTCCATATTTCTACAGGAATTCAGGTAAAGTGAATCTATTCTAAATACTTTTAAGTTTCTTATTCCAGATATCTTATTGATAAGAAAGATCAATAACACTGTTTTCTTAATAATATATATACCAACGTACTATTTGTGCCTCAGAAAAAAAAAGTCGCCTTTAAAACAATAAAATACAATAAACAATATACAATAAGTAATATAATGTACACTTTCAAATAGCATCACAAGGAATCAATACACAACAAAATTTTCTTTACTATAGGACCTAGAAAAGAAAAAAAACTTCTTGAAAACAGAGCAATGAAATGGAAAAGGTTTGCTTGAAAAGAAAAGTCAAAATACTGTAAAAAGAAACAAAATTTATTCTAATCAGTATTTGATATTGCCAACCCTAGCTCTTACAACGGCTTCCATACAGTTTGTCATCTGTATTAACTTCTGCACTATGCCTTGCGGAATGGCTTCCCACTCCGCTTCCATGGCTGCCTTGAGTACTGTGCTAGGAGCGTGTCTTCTGGCTCGAACCCTTCTCTTTAGCTTATCCCGTATGTGCTCGATGGGATTATAATCCTGGGCTATGTTCGGGACCAGTCCATGGTTGGCAGATCTCATCTAGATACTACCCGCACACATCGCAATATGTGGTTTCGCATTGTCTTGCATTAGCCCTGACGAAGTACTGACTGCCAAACCCTATGTACGGGACCACATAATCGCCAAAGATGTCTTTAATGTAGTCATCTGCCGTCAAACCACCTTTGCAGCCACCACCAGCTAAGATAACGAGGTCTGATCACCTCAAAGAAATCTCAGCCCACACAATGCCGCCCTAGCTCACTTGTTCTGAGATACAGCGTTGTGCACAACGTTCTCCAAGCTTCCTGTATATTGGAGCTCTTCTGTCGCTGCTGTACAGGCCCATTCGTAAATTAAACATTGCTCCATTCCTCTAAACTCTAATCGACGTGATCGCGAGCAAATTGAAGATGTTCTTGTCGATGAATGGGTTTGTTAAGATGGGCTTGTGAAGAGGGACCCAGTAGTAGGCATCTTCGGTCCCTCTTCACAATTTTCAGCCATTTATCATCCGTCGCCATTTTTCAGCCGTATTCACTCGCTGACATCCACCCCACGCTCGTCGTAGTTCTTGTTGATGCCAATTCCGGTAAGATTTCGGAGTGGGTGAATGAAACGATCACCTCTCTGCAATGTGGACCACGGTCTGCCTGAACCTGGTCTCCGTTCGAAGGAACTAGTCGCCCGATATCTCAGCTACACTCGCGATACGGCAGATTGGTTTATGTTCAACTGCCGAGCGAGAGGGCGCTGTATTTGTCCCTCTTCCAACAAGGCAACAACTCGAGCTGCTTCTTCAGGCGTGGTGTTCATTTCGTGAGTGAATACTGCAACTTAATTAAAGAAGATGTGTGTCTGTCAACTACTGAAATTACTCATTCTAAGAACACATTCATTTTATAGGCAATGAACGCGTGAACACCATACATGACATTGCAAGCATTTGACATCGGTGTTGAGAATAGGCCTGATATAACATTGCAGTATTATTGATATGGACTTTTATCGTACCATTTGAAAGCTTATTTCTACGATTTCAGATGATGTATAATTGTCCGCTGCACATACATTCCTCTCTGAAATAGTTGATAGCGAATGCAAATACTACCGTTGAGTCGATGTTTTTGCTCGCCAGTATATTATCATTAATTAAAAATTTTGTAATCTACAGGGTGTATCGATCAATTTTGCAACTGTAACAACTGTTGTATGTACAACTGTAACAACAATGTAATGAAGGACCATTGTGTGACTGTTGTATGTGACCCTTTCGCAATATGTTTCGCTAGGTCATAACCAGTGTCTACAAATTTCTTCTTGAGTGCAGTCATTGTTTCACGTTTCGGAGAAAAACCATATTCCTTATCAAATAAACGTCTTACTGCAGAGATATTGCCCTTCGATTCGTAAATAAACTTAATGGCAGACACACGTTGCTTTAATATCCATCGAAAAATACCACTTTACCTGCCTGCATTTGTGAATTACTGTAATTAACGCGCGTTCAGTGTCAGGAGGTGCTCGTACTGACGTCAGGTACATGCCCACTTAGTACACAGGTGAAGCTTCCGGTGTCCGCCATGTATTAAGACACTGCTCTTCTTGTGAAAACGTACAAACTGCTCTCGAAAATAACTCCAGGAAGAAGTTACCGTAGATCTGGTCCAATTGATACAACCTATATTATAAATAAATCGAAATAAATTTCTTTGTTTTAGTCACAAAAGAAATTCCAATTCATTTATTTTAGATCTTCATTTAATATGTGATAAATATCTACACTATAAAACAAGGTAGCACACTTTTTATAATATTAACATAAATATATTATAAAACAAGATAGCACATTTTCCTTATTTTTTTAATACTAAAAATAAATATATTATGAAACAAGGTAGCACACTTTTTTTAATATTAACAATAAATATTTTATTGTTAATATTACAAAAAGTGTGTTATCTTGTTTTGTAATATCATTTATTATAGAATTAAATCAAAGAAGATTTTTACTTTAATTGCATTCAATGAATTAACTGGCTTATCTACCTATATAAAAAGAAAAGTCCTGACTCACTCACTGACTCATCAATGCCCAGCCCAAACCCTTGGACCTAGAAAGCTGAAATCTTGCACAGAGGTCCCCCTTATGATGTAGACAAAGAACAGGGCCGGATTTTTCGAAATTCCCACGGGATAGGGAATAAAGAGGATTTATATTTTCGCTTTAAAGTTGCCTTTTCGATATATAGGTATGTGGCGCCAACCCGCAATATACCTGAGTTATCCGGAGAAGGCCACAACGGGCTGGGAACTCGTATATTTTCCGATCTCGGTATTAATTTGCTTAATAATAGTTTTTTTTTTTTTTTTTTTAATGCTGTGTATGGAAGGGTTTCGGAGCGAAGTGACGGTACCCGGCTAGTCACATATAATTTTGCAAATTGACTATTAATAAAATGCTATTATAAATGTTTACTTCCATTTATTTTTTATTTATTTATTTATTTATTTCAGACAATTCTCGAATTAATCCCTTTATAATTTTTTTCTCTTTAATTTTAAAATAAATTTTGTAATTAGTTAATTTAGAGATCATTAATAGTAATGATAATATTCATTGAAATTTCTCAGAAAGTTAAATGAGCTGATATAGAAGAGCAAAGTTGAATCAAGAGGAACTAAAAAATAAGCCTCTGATTGATAAGGTCTCAATTATATAAACTTTTTAAATTTTTATCTTAATTATTTAAAACATAGATTTTTAAATAATTATTTTCGTTAATTATGTTAATTATTTTTATTTGGTTTATTTTTTTTTTGTTCATTAATAGCAAAACAGATTTCATTCAGTCATGAAAAATTATTTGGAAGGGGAAAAGAGAGTGAATAGTTTTTTTTTAAATAGTTTTTAATTTAAATCTATTTAAAAGCCCGTAGCCACAATTAGTTTTACTCAGTTCTATAAGGTAGGCGACCCAAAGGTGGCCATAGTTAGGCTTTGCTGATTTTTTATAATTTAACGGTTGCGGGAATATAAAAAAAAAATCTAGGGTCTTCATCCTGAATCTTCTCTAAACAAGACATATTGATATAATTTTTCTTAAAATATATTTAGTTTGTTTTATAGTTGTTTTATTAAAAAAGTTACTTCCGGGCCACCTTCGGAGCAGGTGAACCTAAGGTGGCCCACATATTTATTTTGTTATTTTCCAAGGGTTGAAAGGACACTTAACACTTTACGACTAAATTCAGTATTTTATAAGCTGCTAGTTTTATACGCCTAAAGTCCTAATACTGAATATGCGTGCAAAATATAGAGGGAAAAAGTCTTTCAAAAAATACAATTAACATTTTTGATTCTGTCACCTTGTGTAAGTCTTTCAATCTGAGTCAATGCAAAAAATACGCTTGAAATCTTTGATTTTTGTCACCTTTTGTAAGTCTTTCACACTTCTCGTGGACATATCTTAAACATTGGTTGCACAGTCTCATGTCAATTATTTTGTGGTCAGGTGGTCAGGTAGGCGGGCCACCTTGTGTACACATCTCAGCACATTGTTTTCACAAATAAACAATGTCATTACCATGAAATTCTTAAACTGTGACAATACGTCCTGAATGAGTAGTGACCGAACTTTAATAAAATATACAACAACTTGCATTTAACAAAACTTTAAACGATTAAATTTAATTTATTACTTACCGGAAAATAAGAACAACGATGCTCAAAAACAAATGTCTTCTTAGTAATGGCCGACGTCTCGTCGAAATGGCTTAGTTTTCAGTAGCCAGCTAGAGTGCGACACCTGTCAAGTAGCAGCTGCCATATACCTACTATTTTGTGTATTACTATATTATATAAGCAGATGGCCATCTTGTGCACTCTGGCCACCTTTGGGTCACCTACCTTAATATACAGTAAAACCCCGTTATTACTCTCGTCAAGGGACCATGACCTACAAGCGTAATAAGCGGGATAGCGCTGTAGACGGCAAATGATTTATGAGATGGGGAAAGATTTGGACACCATTTTACAGGAAACATACATGATTCTGAAATAGATATAGTGCAAATATGACCTATTAAAAATATCTTTGATTGTGGTTTGCGTGTGTGTGTGTGTGTGTGCTACTCTTATGAATTACGACATTTTCAATGCGGTTTAGGTAACTATTAACGTCAAGATACACCACTAGGATCAAAACTAATATATTTTCGGAGCAGATTTAGTGCACACTTTACTTTTTTACGTTTGCAACAACCTTCGCTGCATCGGTAATTGCATCTCTATTTTTCATTATTGTTCGCAGGCTGGACGAGGGAATTCCTAGAGATTCTGCGAAATCCTTCTGACTTCTGTAGAATTCTCGTCGTACTTACGGAGAATTTGCAATTTTTCACTTCACAACTGTATCACAGATCCGCATTTCACAGAGTTCAAAGATTTCCTCCTACCAGGGAAAAAAAAAAAAAGAATCTTTACAGTGTTACATTTCTTTTCGATACAAAAGTTCCGATATAAAAAAAAGCGCTACAAGCGGGATTTGAAGCGTTATAAGAGGGTAAAAGTATACAGAGATATATAGAAAATTCCAGGGACCGTATAAAAGGAGCGTAAAGAACAGGATAGTGCTATAAGCGGGAGCGTTATATCGAGTTTTTACTGTAGTTAAATCCTTTAAAAGCTGCATCGAATGGTTCATATATATTGATTTTGAAGGTTGGCTAACAAAAAGCAGGATCGAATTCACATTTCCTTATAAAATCTTCCCATGCAGTTTTTAGAATATTTCGTTCAAGAAAATAAAACCACATTTCATTACAGCTTTTTAAAACCATGAACCAAAGAGTTAACATCAGTTTGCTTTGAGAAATAAAATAGAAATGCACAAGACTAAGAGTTCACTGATCTGTTTTTGCAAATTGTGATAACGGGAATCCAAGATAGTCTGTACCTGCAATAGGCTATCTTGGATTCACAGTATCACAATTTCGAAAAACAAACCTTAGTCTTGTGCGTTTCTATTTTATTTCTCATGTAATTGTTTCCAAGCACGTTAAGTTTTTGCATTATCAGTTAGTTTTGTTTATTTTTTTTCAGTATGTTAATGATGACACAAAGACTCCGACAGACGAAAACGGTTCAATTTTATGGGATACCAACACCAATCTTGTGGAAATATGGAAGGTAAAACATTCGAAATATTAGTCAATATTATCCATTAAAAATAAATGAGCGATTTCTTCATTTCGTTTATTTAAAATTCGCATTGAAAATTTTAGAATAAGATTATCGCATTTCTTATAAATTATCGATTATATTATATATTGATTACCTTATGGTTGATATTATAAATTAATACTTATTGTAAAAATTAACAATTGTAAAACTTTAAAATATAAGGTTAAGTCGATGTTCATCCTGGGCCTGACTGTGTTTTCTAAGCTTCTGTAGGCTAAATTATAATATCTAAGAGAACATAGAATGGAATAATAATAATAATAAAATCTTTTATGTGTGTTGCTAAAGTTTTAGAGATTAAAAATATTACACACATTAAAATGCATTTAAAAAGGTTAAAATGCAACATTTTTTATCCTCGTACGTCGGGCGATACAAATTAAAATTGAGATACATTGACTTTTTATACAAAGCAGGATTAAAAAAAAACACATATTCAAATTAGATACGAGAATGGTGATTGGCGTTAAATGAAGATGAGTCCATCCAATAAAGGTGGGTGACTGCATATAGTAATAGGCGGCGCACATCTGGACCGTTTCATCGTAATATGCTGCGTTTTAACCTTTTTAAATATATTTTAATGTGTGTAATCTTTTTAATCACTACAACATTGAATGGAGTAGAGATTTAAAAAAAAATCAGAGAATTATGGTAGGAAATAAATGCTACGTAATACGATTAATGAATAATTTAATAATATTTAACAATTACCTGATATATTGCAGCAGGTCTAGGCATTTGAAATGAGAGAATTATCGACGTCATTTAGAGAAATGAAAGTCAAACCAATCAGTAAAAAGGAGAAAAGAAAGAAATAATTTCATAAATATATTTTACGATAGAAAAGTCATTTGAAAATTACAAGAATACAAATTTGTAATTACTTACAAATATTTTGGAAGAACAACTCATGAGGATTACCATGTCGTAAATCTGGCGTAATGATTCTAAATGTGAATAAGGTATGGTAAGGAACTTATAAGTTAGTATGCACTTTAATCAAGTGTTTTATTCTTGATTGCACTTTATTCCAATATTTTTGGTTAACAGTCTATTAACTCTGTCTAGATCTTTGTTTTAATTTCTCATTATGCTTTTTTTTTAAGGGTATGGAAGAAGTTCAGGATCTAGGTTTAACTAAAGCAATTGGACTGTCAAACATGAATAGCATTCAAATTCAAAGAATTCTTGATAACTGTAGAATCAAACCAATCAACTTACAGGTAATAAGCTTTATTCATTCGTCCAAAGAAAAAGTTTCTTTCACGTTATTTTGTTAAAGTAATTCTAGTACACTGTAAATGCAGAGATTTGAATAGTAAAGGATTTGATTTGATACAATCAGAGATAGAGGCCATTCAGTACTTTTTTCTACTTGCAAATACTGTATAAAACATAAGCTTATATTAAAGATACATTCGCAGTTAAATCTCTTTGGACTCTCCAACTATTCTACTAACATAGTCTATCGGAATAATACTTTTCTTCTATGGTGTTTAATTTTCTTTGGGTTTTCTAGGTGGAATGTCATCTGTATCTTCAACAGAAAGAACTGGTGGAATTTTGTCATAGCAAAGGGATTACCGTAACTGCTTACACTCCCTTGGGAAACCCTAACATTACAGAAGCAGAGAAAAAGCTTGGAGTTAGGTAAATTTAAGTACTAATTTAAGAAGAAAACATTGAACTTACGATTTGACTGCCAGTAAAATTCATGAAGTTCGTTCATAGTTTTTTTTATCTCATTTTTATTCTTACGATTTTTCTTCCAATCTTAAAGAAACTATCTTATATTATTTTTTCAAACAATTCATGGTAATAATTTTATTGCTTGGTTGTTTTTTTTTAATGTTTAACATTTTTCCTGAAATCTTGGTTAGACAATTAATTTATTATGGAACGTTCAATTTTTCACAAGAGAGATAATGAAAATAACAAGCTGTGAAATGTTTCGTCAAAATTGATTATAAAATATGTTTTCCTTTGTCTAATTTTGATACATGTGTAATGTGACTGATGTAGGGATTGAAAACAAAAAACTGCAAACGTCGTCAGCAGTGAGATTCGATCCAGGGGACCCCGCGCTTATGAAAGTCGAGCCACAGGATGCTTGGAAATTGCGTAATGTATAAAGTATATGAACACGCTTGAAGATTTCAAACTCGATTTTCTCGGAAGTGGCTGCGATGCGGACCCTATAACTTGCACCTGTTGCAGTCCTAGACATGTCCTACAGGTGCAATGAAAATGGATCGAATCATACCCTCCCTTGTCAGAGCATTTAGAGGATATAAAAGATTGTAAGTGGACAACTGAAATATTGAACTAGATTCCTTAGAATTTGATAGAAGATTGGAAGAAGAAATGGTCATTGAAGAAGATTTGAAGAGCTCTTCCGCCTGCAATAGAAAGGAAATGCTTGAAATCAATTACGATTTTAGTTACATTATTTGAAGTTAAGATAACTAAAGTATCTCAACCTTTCTAGTTGAGATTCTTTCGCCCGTTGTTGTCTGTCGTCCATCGTATGCATCAAATAACTCAAATTCGATCTAACTGAACTCATATTCATGAAACTTGTAAGTCTTAACGATCTACCAAAAAATTTCAGCGAGGTTTTGATGAAAATTAAAAATCATAAAGTTTAATTTTCTTCATAAACCTAAGAATCGTTATATAGCAAATCCTAAGAACTCAGACAACATTCCATCCCTCCTCTAATACGATCTGAAACATTTGAGAGCAAGGCAATTTAGTTGCTAGGGAGATATGGTAGCATAGCAAATCTCAAGTCAATTGAATGAAAGAATAATGTTTAATTTTTATCTTAATTAAAAAAACAAAAATTGAAGTTCTTAGAACCCCCCCCCCTCCCAACTCGCAACTGCGAAGCCCCTGCATGAATTTTTGACTCGTCCTTACTATGATAATTGACATATTAAAGGCAGTCTTCTCAGTTCATTTCCCTTTTTATTCTATATTGATTACTTTAAATTAAACAAATGAAAACAAAATTGTTTAAATTGTGCAATTTAAGTTCAAATATGAAAAATAACAGGAAAAGCAGCACTTAAACAATGAAACAATTTCTTAAATATTACTGGTAACCACAGTAGAGAGAGGATTTTTTGAGTACTTCAAATCCCTCTTTATTTCAGTAGATCGCTGTTGCGTGACTAGCAATGCCATGAATTTATGCTTTGTTACATCACTGTAACATCTAATTTTAGTCGTTACTACTCATTGCTACGCAGATCTAATACAGGTAATTGTAAGAGGACAAACTTTAAGGGGTGGTAGGCAACTAATAATGTCTATAAAACAATATTTTATTGTTCTATAAATATAAAAAATAAATATAAAGGAATTAATTTGTTTTGCAATTCAATATACAGTAGGCTAGTTACGATATGTCTTGACAAAGATTTTGCTTTACATTGCCAATCAAAAGAAATTGTATGGAATGTATGTTATCTTCGCCGTGATAATTTTTCTTAGTCAAACGGTGCCATTATCGAAAGGACAAGTGATATTACTGTAGCTAGCTCATCAACAGCTAACATTCAGATTGTCATTCACAAACAGGGAACGTCTCAAAATGGATTATTTAAATCATTTGTTTTGATCTATAATTATCAATAAAAGAAAAGCAGAGATATTTTTCAGTAGAATAAAATAGATATTTCGACAAAATTTATCGACAACATAAAATATTGTATTAATTGTTAAAACTGTTTGTAGAAAAGATATTTTTCATTGTAATAAATATTTTTTCCGATAAAATTTATGGAAATTTTTAAAATACTAGGCAACTTGGATAATTCGAAGCTGAAGGGACCACTACAAAACTTCAAATTGTCCAAGACTTCAGATTAAACAAGTTACCTCTTTTAACTTTAATTTCAGGTCCACTGAATGCTTGAAAAGATTATTCTGTCAATAAGTAAATATTTATTCAGAAAGATCATGGTATGAAAGACTTAAACACTATACGTATGTAAACAAAATAAGATTTATATTACGTAAGGTACAGTACAGATTACATTCAATACAAAAAATTATAGTTTTTCAGAAAATTGTGCAATGTCTGATTGTTTTGTAGAATTCAGTCGCTTAAGGTTAGCAAAATCATCAAGCATGTTTAGTGAACGGAAAACAGCTTCACTTATGTTGGTTTGTCCTTCAATGTACCGACGAAATTCGGCGCTATCCTGTACTCGTTGGCGATTTGGCATTTCTTCTTCACACCCTTTTCCACCTCGCGAATGACGGCGACCTTTTCAGCGAACGTTAAATTCTTGTACACGCGTGGTTTACTGAAAGACATGGTGACACTGACAGCAGAAAGCTCGAATGGCGTCTGAAGCGTCGCGTGTCGAATGGCGTCACGGGTCGAACGGTGGCGGGAAGGGGATTTCAGTTGTCACGTGTCGAATTTCTTAACAATGAAACGCCGAAAAGTCGTTATGGTTCGAAATTTTTTATAAAAAACTTCGAATTAAGGAAGTTGAACTTCGAATTATCCACGATTTTTTAACATTGATTTTAAAAGACATTCAAGGGACTAAGAGAAATCTTCGAATGAACCACGATTTCGAATTAAAGACGTTCGAATTATCCAAGTTGCACTGTATTTCATATTCTACAGTATGTATTCTAGTTTTTAATGAGACAGCAATGATTACTTAATGTGGTACTTTTAAAAGGATTCTTTTTTACTTAATTTCTCCATTGCTATAAATATTTTTTCTTTTTACTGTATTAATCGATTTTTGAGCGAGTAAATACGATAGAATCTTAATAAAATTTGGCTAAAACTTATTCTAGATTCTAATTAATGACACCACCAATTTTGGTTTTGAAGGATCGACCGACTCTAAACACATAGAGATCAAAAAAACAAACCAATAGAAAGATTTCTGTGCTTAATAGAAATAAATATTGTATTAAAAGTTGATATTGTTGAACACAACATAACTTACTTGAAAAATGTATAAGGTAATTCGGGGGAATATGGCCACTTATTTTTTTGAACACGTTTAATGAGCATATTTTATGCTGCTATAAAGAACCTGAACAGTGTATTGTTTAATATAGAATGTTGTGAATAACTCCTGAAAGACTTTTTAATTCAATTTGTTCACAAATATTTAATAAATGAAAAATAAAAAAAAATAAAAAACTGCCATATTCCCCCAGTACCGGGGGAATATGGCCACATGCAATGTTA
>JAFIDM010012231.1:100670314-100692340 GCA_023159025.1 Thereuonema tuberculata
TTTTAGTGAGTTTTTAATTTTTATAGAGCTAGTTAGTTGGGCATTAGGTGTTAATGATTTCCTTTTTTAACTTGATTATAAACGATTTTTTTCATCAGGAAACATATCTTTTAATTTTATGTGAATACATAAATAATTAAATGTTATTTATGAAAAAAAATCATCAATCATTTTTTTCATCCTGATGAAAAAAATCGTTTATAATCAAGTTAAAAAAGGAAATCATTAACATCTAATGCCCAACTAACTAGCTCTATAAAAATTAAAAACTCACTAAAAGATTTCTTTAAAAATAAAAAGCGCCTAAAAATCAAAACAATATGATGTATATGAGAAAATTTAATAAGGTTTTCACATATTGTCACCTTTTTATTTTAATGGATTATATTAAATCAAAATAACATTTTATTTATTTATTTATTTTCAAAAAATCCTTTCATAATTTACGAATTTTTTGTCCATCTCTTATTATGTTTGCGACGTTTGGATTGCTACAACTGTGGTTTGGAAAATTTTAATGGTCTTTCCTCTCCCCTCTCAGCGGATTATAACATTCCTCCGGATTTATTAGCTTTTTTTCAACCCTGAAAGGAATAATATCAGCGAAATACTTGTTCCTATTATAGGAAAAAAAAATATTTATTTATAAATAGCAAATGTAATATAAATCAAAATGTTGTTAATTTTTTTTTTTAATCTTTATACATGGAACTATAAACTTCAATCATCAGATTTCAAGTTAAAATAACTTTATAGAT
Source organism: Thereuonema tuberculata (assembly GCA_023159025.1). Classification (NCBI taxonomy): domain Eukaryota; kingdom Metazoa; phylum Arthropoda; class Chilopoda; order Scutigeromorpha; family Scutigeridae; genus Thereuonema; species Thereuonema tuberculata. Next base: position 100,671,073 of record JAFIDM010012231.1, read on the forward strand.
TTTATTTTAAAGAAATAATGGTTTTTAATCACATTCCTAAAATTGCTACGTATTGTCTTGTCCTGATGGACTGAATTGAGCAGTTTTGCAACCTTGATGGGTCGAAGAAGGGTTTTACTGGGTCGAAGAAGGGAGAAAATACCCCCGGGCAGAGGGCGGCAGTCGGTTCAGCGGAAACGTAGCTGCTGCGCAGTCTACTGCATTCCTCCTCTCCCTCCTCTAAAAGCACCTCCCCTACCTGCTGCTGCAGCAGTGAGCGGAAACGTAAGCGGACAGAGTTGTTGTAGCCGTTCTATCCAGCGCTTCAGAAATTTATATTTCATCACTCTGACTCTTGAAATATTGAAGAACATTCCAAATTATAGATTTTAGCTATGTAATGTCTTCTCTCGCGAACTGACGGTAACTTAGATACTGATCGGCATTGCAGAGACGCCATTTCTATTTTTGATATCATGATTTCCAGGCGAAAGTAAGTGATCAGATTTCACCGTATAAGGAGAATTTTCTATGTTGATTCCGATTATAATTAAAGGAAGTTTTGAATTTCATTTGATAACTGTGATCCGTTCTATGATCCGTACCTTTTTTTTTTTTTAAATGAAAATACAGTAAAACCCCGTTATTACGCTCGTCAAGGGACCATGACCTACAAGCGTAATAAGCGGGATAGCGCTATAGACGGGAAATGATTTATAAGATGGGGAAAAATTTAGACACCATTTTACAGGAAACATACTTGATTCTGCAAAAGATATAGTGCAAATATGAGCTTAGTTCCTGTTAAAAAAAATCTTCGATTGTAGTTTGCCGTGTGTGTGTGCGCTACTGTTATGGATTATGATTATCACGGAACTAATGAATCCATTCCATCAGAATTTCCTCGGCATCATATTTTCCACACTTTACTTTTTTACGTTTGCAACCACCCTTCGCTGCATTGGTAATTCCATTCTTATTTTTTATTATTGTTCTCAGACTGGATGAGAGAACTCCTAGAGATTCTGCGAAATCCTTCTGACTTAGTGTAGAATTCTCGTCGTACTTATGGAGAATTTGCAATTTTTCACTTATAGAAAAGGATTTCCGCTTCGACATTTTGCACAACTGTATCACAGACCCGCACTTCAAAGAGTTCAAAGATTCCCTCCTACCAGGGAAAGAAAAGAATCTTAGTGTTACATTTCTTTTCGATACAAAATTTCCGATATAAAAAAAGCGCTACAAGCGGGATTTGAAGCGTTATAAGAAGGTAAAAGTATACAGAGTTATATAGAAAATTCCAGGGACCGTATGAAAGGAGCGTAAAGAACGGGATAGTGCTATAAGCGGGAGCGTAATAACGGGGTTTTACTGTACTTATAATAGATTTTTATATAAATAAACAGGACTTTGGAGTAGACCAAATTTCTAATTGCTCCGCTCCGATATCCAAACAAATTTCTTAATTAATTAAGAATATTAATTCGCATTAATAAAGATCAAATATTAAAAAACAAGCGTATTTTTTTTAAATAAACTTTATTAATCATCATAATTAATTCTACAAAAGAGAACGGCGAACAACAAGTCATTTTTCATTGCCTGTCTAGTATCATTTAATATCAATCTTAAGGCAGAAAATAGTCGCTCGACAATGGCTTGTAAAGTGAGCATACTCAATACAACTCAACAGGCAGCTTGAATTCGGTATGGACAATAGCTTCAAACTCTGATTTTACTTTGAGCCTATCCATACCCTCGATTGCATGATAAAATTGGTGAAAATTCCTCTCAAAGTCTTCTTCTTTCAAATGTTGCATTTCCGAAACTCTGACGTTTTTCCAGTTTGCAGTTCTTTTTCAAAATCAACATTTTCTGAAGAATTGTCTGCTGAAATCGAACTATTTATATATTTTTTTTCTGTGATTGTTAGAAACTTGCTACTTGATGTGGCTACTCGGATTCAATTGTTGAGGATTCCAGCCTTTCACCCTCTTGTCTTATTTAAAACGTTTAAAAATTTAGTTTTTTGAGTCAGTCCTTCTTTTGCTTTTATCATTTGCGACGGACTCTGTAAAATCCTTTACCGGCGATCTACCAGCAATTGAAGTGGGTATTTTGGAAAAGATTTTTCTTCACGTTTTCGCATGGAGCTCAAAATTATCTTGGAGAAATTTTGCAACTTTTTGCCATTCCTTCATGTAAACCCCCGGAAATATGTCAGCTACTTGAAGGGTGATTGTCGTAAAAGTTGGCTTTGCCAGGAGATCTCTTATATTCTTAGCTTCATCCCATTCGGCTTTAGTTTATATCAATTCTCTGGTTGGCTAGGTTGCTCAACCCATTGTGCAGGAACAGCCATGTCGAGTTCTCGGCCATCATGTTTCTCAGTTTCTTCCTTCAGTGAAATAATTTCGGTTTTATTAGCGGTCCCATGTTACAGTTAACATATGGAACTGCTCTTGCTTTGTGTTGTCTGTCTGTCACACTGTATGTCACTCTCTGTAGCGGCCAAACGGTTAGAGATATTAGAATGAAACCTTCACCATTGTGTTCAGCATCAAAAAGTAGGTGACCACGTAAAAAAAATCAGACCTGTAGGACCACTCCCTGACCCCCCAAATTAACGTTTTCCATAGCAGTGTTAGTAATAATAATAACAATTAACACAGTAATAATACTGATGCTTCATACATAACAATACTAATAATTGCCATCAGGACATCATTGTTAATATTTACAAATATATTGTTTCATAAATTCTTTAGCATATCCAAATGATGTAAATAAAAAATTTAACGTGCTGTGATTGTAACATGAAAATGAAAAAGAAAAAGCAATTTATTTATTCAGGTGCTGTTTCTTATCCTTGCTTTTTCATTTTCATATCCAAATGATGCGTTAAATTGCATTAGCGGCCCCTAGGTTACAGCTTGCCTGTAAAACATAAAGGAACGGTCTTGCATTTTATATGCTCTTGCTTTTAATTATTTTGTTTGTACAATTGTGCATATTGCGGGGCCGCTTTGCTTTTGACACTGTCTAAAAGCATTAATTGTTAATTAATTAATAGCAGGAAATTCTATCTTGGAGAAAGCAAAAGGACATTAAAGGAACGGGTAATGGAACACGACAGCTACATAAATAATAAATCAATAACCAAATCTGAGGTGGCAGAGCACTGTATTCAACAAAAACATTGTATGAATAATGAGATTAAAATCTTATGCGTGGAAAAAGACCATAAGACAAGAAAGATAATAGAAAGCATGTATATTAGAAACACAAAAAGTAGTAATTTAAATAGAAATGATGGGATTCAAGTGAATGAAAGGATAACAGGAATGGCTAAGGAGATAGTCAATAAAAATTGTGAACGTTGTAAAAACAAAGTAAAATTAGATGTATTTAATGGTTGTTGACTTGTACTACTCTCAAATTATTATTATAATTGTTGTAATAGCAGTTGTTTTTAACAATCAATGTAATATTGTATTCACGTAGTCTTCCTTAATTGTTATTTACATTCTTTTTTATTTCGTTACAATTTCATTTTAAGCTGAAGAAGAAGAGACGTTTTATCTCTTTGAAAATTTCTTTTAATAAATATATGTTTTATTGCATTTATGTATGTATGTTGTGGCTTTATAATAATAATTCCAGAAGAGAAGAAATTAGGAATTAATTACCTTGTTTTATATTTAAATTCAATATTTTTTTTTTTATTTCGGACCATTTAAAATCGAAAGAGCGTAAAGAAAAGGACGAAACGGTCCATCCCAGTCTCTTCCCGGTGACAACTCAGGGTGCGAATCCTAGCTGTAACATTGTACCTTCGTTTGTTTACTTATTTCTTTGAATGTTTTAGGTTTTCTATATCACTTTTTAATTCTGAGCTATACTCAAGATTGAAAAGTTGTGTTTAAGAACTGTGGTAAATTTCTTTATAGAATACAGTAATTAACAGAGAAAGTAATTACCTTACGAGATGAAATCATCTCTCGTCAGATCATCTATTTTAATGCATGACAATTTGAATTGAAACTTTTCTTACGAAAAAGGACACAAGAAATGAAACATTTGTTTCCTCATTTTCAAGCTTCTTTCGAAACAAAATAAACGAAAGGTGAATGTTGAAATTACAACTGAGAATTGCCTCATCATTTCTCTAGAATTTGACAATGTAATGAAATCAAGTCTTAAATAAATAATTGAATAAGGAGGTGATGAATGAAGTAGTTGTTGTTGCCAATTGTCAAACAAATACCCCTTCTCATGTCTCATGTCGACTGAGGTTGTCTTCATTTCACTAGATTAGTGAATTTTGTAAGACAGAGTAACTTAAATTTACAACGTAGAATTAAAACTTAACTACATTTGTGCATAAGAATGTAATTATAGGTGCAACTAAATAAATATGGTAATAAATTATTAAGATTGGAAGAAAGCAAATATAATCAATGCAAAGAAAACAGAAAGATAAAAATTGGCCTTACAGAAAACAGGAAGATTAAAATTTGGATAATCCCAATTTTGATCTTTCTGTTTTCTTTGCAATGATTAGGTCTATATTTACTTTCTTCCCATCTTTATAATCTTTTATTATAGACTAGCAAAAAGACCTGTTCGGGTTACAAAAAACAAATGTCCTAATGTGGAGGATAAATAAATTGCAATTGCGAGATCCCTTCGAAACTTTCACGGTTGGTACAAAAAAAAACAAAAAAACAACAACAACTCAAAAGGTCTGATCTCATTACAAATCTCGAAAACCTCGTAGAAGTATCTTTGAACCATGTTTGCCCATCCACTCACCGTCCTTCCAGTGTACACCCATAGTTGCAGGTTATTTGAATTTTGTAACTCAAGATTCCTAGATATCAAATTAATATCGAGATCGGAAAATTTAAGATTTTCCACCAATTTCTCCCCTTTTCCCTCCTAATTACATCCCTAGTTCCAGATTATTCGAATTTTGTAACGTCATGACCCTATCACTTTAAACCTTTCCTAATTTGTAAAAAAATCACCTGATCATTACAAATCTTTATCTAACCCGAAAACTCCGTCGCTATTATACACAACAATATTTTAGTTCCAATTGTTGCACAACAATATTTTTATAGTCACCACCAGGTGCATTTGTGGCGCTAATTCATGAATTTCACTCCTTTTCATCGCCTAGGGGTGGTGTGTCCAGGTTCCAAGGTAGCCCATTACTTCCGCAGGGTCCTAAAAAGTAATTCTGCAAAGTTTGATCCAGATAGGTCAAAGGAGCTAGGAGTGTATACGTGACAAACAAAGAAACATTCATTTTTATATATTAAGATATATAAGATAGCCATAATTAACTGAAACTACTCAAAGTCATATATAGATATAACATTAGACAAATGGAATGGCACTAAATTTGGTGGGGAAACTAATGAAGACACGGGAAGGAGGATTCTGCGAAAATAAGTAGTTCCAAAACGTAGTTCGCCGATAGGGGGAAATGTGGCGCTGTGCACATTTAAAAAAGAGTTTCAATGGACAAGCAAATGAATAGCAAAGACGAAACTGAACTGAAACATAACCTTTTATGCAGCACATTCATTTTCGGCCCACATATAAACAATCATTGTATCAAATTTTAAAGAAATAAGTGTAGCTGTTTAAGCGATGGATGTCCAGGATCATATTGGAGCGATGGGAGACGTAAAGACCAAAGCGAATTAATTATGTTTTAAACTGAATCATAAATAAGCTACGTATCCAATTTGAAGGAAATCCGTTCAGCTGTTTTAACGTGATGCGCGTACGAATACACAAATGTATGAGCTTCAACCAAAAAAATTTTCAAGTGTAGTAGTAAAACTTTGCATGCTCAGTAAATATCCATATATTCTTAGATCAACATTGATATTACGATGACAATAAAAGCCCATATAAAGTTTCTCTTTAGAGAGACAGAAAAACGTCTCTTATGATTAAACTGGGATTTTTTTATAGCTAAATCTACTTTCTCTAATTATTATTGTACTTTATTGTCTACTTTTCTAGGAAAGTGAGGCCTATAAAATCCATGTCTGTGTGCACTTTTTACCCCTAATAGATTCACCCTGTATAGGACCAAAAGAACTGTTTTAGACAACAATGGGTGTGACCAAATTGTTTACTAAGTGATATCCTGGAACAGCTGTTTCACGGTTTTTGGCGATCATCAGCCAGGAAAAGTCACCATTAAAAAACAAGGTTTCCGTACTGAGGCTGATATGAATGATCGTCGGAAAGCGCAGTGGTGCCTCAAAGGAAATTGTGTATTTTTTCCTTTGTGTAATTTATGTATATATTTATTGAAACATCTTATTGTAAGTCTTGAATTGAAATGAGCCCAACACTAGGACTGGAGAAAACCCTTCGAAGCATTCCCAGTGATTGATTAAATAGGCAAGGAACGACAAAAAAGAATAACGAAATCATTTATACAGTCCGTTTATGAATGGCAGAGCTACCACTTCGGGACGATTTTACTCCGCAGAGGGGTGATACGCTGAGATGGATACTTTCCTAAGAAATTCTTTTGGACATTTTCGCTTTTAAGAAAAAAATAACGAGGAGCATTTTTGCAATAGTATTTATTCTTTCCGTAATTCTTTCCCGAAAAGCGCAAATAGAACGCAGCTACTAGTAAACTAACACTATAAAAAGTAAACATCCCATCTTCCTCGCCCCTATTTGGAAGAAATCGAAGGAGACCTGACGCATGCGCAAAAGCGCTGAAGGCTCTCGTAAACGAAAACGGACTGTATGTTGTGGATCATCGAGTTGATTAATTAAAGCTTTATACTGCAGCGAGGAAGTAAGATTCCTACAATCAGTAGCCAAACGAAACGACTTTGAGCTATTCCGATGCTTGTCCGCTTTGGAAACCCGATGTCCATCGGATAGAGAGCTGAATGAAGCCTGAGACCCCTTTGGAAGAGTCTACAAAATCCCCGATCTCAACCGGCAATTGAACCCGACTGCTTAGAATTTGAGCTGCCGGACCCTAAATCATTTATCGTAGACGAGTCAAGCATTTATTACTGCTAAATTGAAACAGTACTTCAAAATGATTCATTTTCTAAAGTAATTGCTGTTGTTGTTGTAATTTTAAAAGCTCTGACTGATTTGAAATAATTTGTTATTTTGAATTTATGTTTATTTCCTCTTCCTCCTCCCCCTACATAAAAAAACTCCTTCTAAAAGCAATAATAATAGAACGAAAAAGTCAATAGCAATGAAACAAACGCCATTAAAAACACAAATCAATAAGTGAAGTTGGATATGCAATTTATAAACTTGCAGCTTTACTAGCCATCTGTTGTTGATCAGTCAGATGTTGTAAGAATGGCTATTTTATTTATATTTTTTTTTAATGATTTCCTGATGTTCTGTCGCTGTAGAGAAATAATTGGTTTGCCTTTTCAGTTTTCTTCATTTTTCATTAAACCAAGTTAATATTTAATTATTTGTTATTTTCGGATTTTTTTTACAAGCGAAGGATTTCATCGCTGGAACACGGATTTTAATAAAAATTGGCAGGGACATAGCTTTCGGTTTGGAAAACACGACAAAAATATGTCCCAGGTGCTGAGTGGACAAATTCTATGGGTAATTAAAAATTTTAATTGAATTCAAATTAAAAAATAATAGCTATTTAGAACCGAACATAAATGGTCGAGTGGTCTAAGGTATGAGAAGCGTAATCCACTGACTCAGGTTCGATTCCCAACACATGCATTTTTTTAATTATAATTTAATTTGTTTTTAATTAATTATGAGTAGATGTAAGTAACTAGTTGACCCGTGCGAATAATTCGCAACAAAAAAACCATCTTTGAGAAATAATAAACAAATCCAACAGCTGTCGTGCATGTTAGTTAAACATATTGTCAATAGATGGCGCCTCCTCCATTTTAATAAAAAGGTTGACCCGTGCGAATAATTCGCATGGTATCTTGATCAGTCGCCGAATGGTAATGTGGAAATAAATAAATGAATATATTTTCAATAGATGGCGCCTTCTATATTTTTATAAAAAGATTTTTAAAATAAAGTTTTTTAACGAATACATTAATTTTAAAAAAATTGTTCATTTTTCGTCATTAGTGGTGAACGTAATCTTCAAAATGCTATCTCAATCATTGATTTTTGATGAAGTTTAAGGGAAATAAAAAAAAAACACCTTTCAGAAATATTATATGAGAAGTTGACAAATTTTTTGTTTTTTATTGTAATAAATCGTTTATTTTTTATTAAAATATAAATCTTTGGTTTTTTTTTTCTGTTCTTATTAAATAAACGATGAACTATTATTTTAAAGTGCATTTTTATTAAAAAAAAAAAAAAAAATATATATATATTTCAAGTTTACGGCGCTATTGCATTATTTGAAATGTTGTTTCGCTTTCGAAAAGTAATCGCTTCTGTTAAAGCGTGTCTACATTTTTATAAAAGGTTTTTAAAATAAAGTTTTCTTAACTAAAACAATAATTTTAAACAATTTGTTTATTTTTCGTCATTAGCGGGGAGCGTAATCTTCAAAATGATGTCTCAATCATTGATTTTGATTAAGTACTAGTCGGCTACCCGTCGCTTCGCTCCGGAAGCCTCCGCATATGCAACGGAAACCAACTTTTTATTTATTAAAAAAACACACACACACAAATTACATCAAGTAAACTAAAACTAAAAAATTTTTAAGTTTTTTTTTTTTAATTTAATTTCTGATGTTTATATTCTGTCAATCCACGACTGCTTTTAGAACCAGCGTGTGAATCATATATGTATGATATATTTTTATTTTTTATGGAGATTAGAATGTAGTCCTCGTGGTCTAATGAATGGCTAAGACGTCTAACTTCGGAGCAGATGCTTGCATGTTCGATTACCGTAGTGAATTTGTAGAAATATTTCTATTTTCACAAATTACAACAATTGCACCAGACAGACAGAGAAATAAAAGCTTTTAGTAATATAGATATACTTTTCAGTGGTTTTTGAGTTACAAAGACCATTGGTTTTTAAGTTACAAATAGTGATTTTTCAGTATTCTATCTTATAGAAATAGTGCTTCTTTCTTTCTTGAATCTCTTTTCTTAATTACAACCATTACCCGTGTGCAAAGTGATTGATATAGATATTTGAAGAAGAGATATGTTGAGATGGATGTTTGTTAATATAGATCGTAGCTTGAATGAAGATCGTAGCTTGTATACGAAATTCTTGGAGACGAATTGATTGTGACTATTCTTTCGAGTGAAGATAACCAAATTCTGATGACTTATGACTCAAAGGCATAAAGTTGTGCGTGAATGAAGACAACGTTCTCCAAATAGATGGCAATTTTATTTAGAGTCTGTCCTTGAGCTTTATTGATAAACATCGTGTAAGAAGGCCTGATCGGAAATTGCTTTCTTGTGAAAGTGAATAGAAGTAGATTATCGTTTGGTTTCAAAGACATCCTATGGATGAAAACAAAATCTCCTTTGTGAGTTCGTGTTATAATTTCGGCTTCTATTAGATTATTATCGAATGAACGGCATTTAAGTTGAGTTCCGTTGCGGTGTCCAAACTTGGGATTGATTTTTTGCAACAACATTATTGGAAATCCAATCTTCAATGACAAACGATGTTGAGGAATACCGCTGAGATTCAATGAGTTCAGATATTCAGGCAGATAGAGATGTTCGTGTTGTGGATTATCAGAAGTATCAATTTTATTCTCACTTAAATACTCTCTAGTCTCACCTTGTATTCTTTGACTTATCACTCGATTGATGTTATCGACAATCTCGTTCTTTGGTAAGTTCTTAACTTTGACGTGATTCCAGGTATTTGAGTTACAAATAGTGTTTTTCAGTAATCTATCTCATAAAAAGGGTGCTTCTTTCTTTCTTGACTCTGTTTTCTTTACTCCAACATCTGCCATGTACCCGCGCATATTTTTCAATATCACATAGAATTTGGTTAAGGAAGAATACTTAAAATGTTGCAACATTTCGGCAATTACAGTTCTAATTGTCAGTTTCGAATTACAAATAAACTGACGGATGGGAAATAAATAAACAATCTTGGGATTCAAAAAAAAGGTTGAATATTTCTTATTGATGGGGGAAGGGGAAGGAGAGATAAGTCAAAAAGCAATACAAAGAGAGTTCTTGTCCCCATGGCCTAACGGATAACACATCTGACTTCGGATCAGAAGGTTGCAGGTTCGATTCCTGTCGCGGATGTTTCTTTGTAAAAATAATTTATATTTTCCATTCTCACAGAAAATTGCGCCGGACAGACACACAGAATAATAAAAGATTTTAGTAATATAGATTAAGGTAGTTATGGCGTACCGACACAAAAATACCTTTGAGAAATAATATATATGGATTTTTAACTGCTTCCAATGTGTTTTTAATCATTGCTAATTATTACAATTTATTTATAGTAATTTTTTTGGATAATTATGTGCAGTTTTACAGAGGAAACGGTACTGTTCAAATAGAATAGTTAATGTAGTTTTTTAAAATATATATAATTGAAATGTTAAGATTTATTACAGCCAGTACTTTTCTTGACATTGTAATGGAGTTTAAGCATTCCCTCTTAAATCATCATCATCGCAGTAATCCGCACAAAATTCGAGAGAATCATCCTCTTCAGTGTTTGAAATAATCAAACTTTCAAAAAAATCAAATAATATTTCACCTTTCGTTCTTTCAGTTCCCTGCTTACATTTTCGGAATTCGTTACAGACTGTTTTTCGGAAAGTTTTCATAGAAAGGCATTCACTACGTTCGATGGATTCACGTTGATAAAAGAGGGGTAATTATAACTTATCGCTGTCTATATAGCAATGTTAAAGTTGTTCGTGTAAAGCAGTTGAAAGTAAATTAAAGTATTAAAATAATTAATCTTTCAGTAACAGCTATAATTAAGCTTAAAATCAATGAAATTGTCTTGAAAAACACTCGTTAGAGTGCATCATTATATTTGAATTATAGATCTTTTAAAAAAACTATATTATCTCGTTATAATGAACTATTCCATTTGAACAGCACCGTTTCTTCTTTAAAATTGCACAATAATTGTCCAAAAATTATTACAAAAAAAAGTGTAATAATTAGCAAATTATGATTAAAAATGCATTAATTGCACTTAAAATTAATTAAAACCAATTTAATTAATTATAATTAAAAAAATGCTTGTATCGGGAATCGAATGTTAAAGTATCTAAAATTTAAAAATTACTAATATAAGAAATTACTAATATAAAAATTACTTATATAAGAAATAAGCAATAAAGATGGAACTGTTTACTTTATTACTTATTAAATATTTAATATTAAAAATTAAAATTAAAATTAAAAATTTAAATCTGTAATATTATGTTAAAGTATAATATAAAGCTTAAAGAAAATAAGTAAATACCTTAATAAGAAGCAATAAAAATATAAACTTCAAAATTAGGCTTTATAATATATCAAAGAAAGTATATGATAGTAAAAATTTGGCCCACTATCTCATAAGATTGTTCTACTGCTCCGATTCATGTAAGAATTAGAACAGTTGATGTAAGACTTCAAAATGAAGTAAGTTCTTTATTGATTTAAAAAATATTCCTTTCTATGGGATTCTATCCGTACAAAATGAACTACAATCCACTTTTGTTTTGTTTCAAGGGAATTCCACATTGGAATTCTGAATGATAATAGATTTTTGAAGTTTATTAAAATTGCAATATTCCCATTTATCGTCAACTAAAAGAATAAATTATGTAATTAAAAATTCAGTTTAGGGAAAAAAAAAAAAAAAAAAAAAAAGAGGTTCATTGTTAAAATCAAACAGACCATGCCCATCTTTAAATAAAAGCGAAATTTTTTAAGCGAGTAATTATTTGAAACTAAAATTGAAAATGATGCAACGTATAGCGAAATCGAAGCAAGAGTTTTCGGAGGGAAAATGAGAGATTCCTTTAATTACCTTAAATTCTCTTTATAAGAGAACAATAGCTAGCCTCGTTGCTTAGCGAAACATTTTTGAAACATCAATTCTTAATAGAAAAGTGACTGAAAACGGATTTTACGTTGTCTAAACATTATTGTGGACGACTATTGGAATTGCTGAAGAAACAATTCTCTAACTTCATTTCACTACAATACTTTTCCTATGATTCTTCTCGTCGTCAACAATTAATGAATAACAATATAAAATAATTCGCAGGCATTTTTTTCATCACTCAGCACCTTTTAGTAATAAAGTAACTTCCGGAAAGAACTTAAGTATACTTTCCTTAAAATGTTATTCTTGTTTTTTGTTTGTTTTTGTTTTAAAGTCATGAAAACGAAAAACCTACGTTTATTTTTAAATTATAATATTTGCTAAAAAATAACCAGAAAAAAACAAATTTTTCCATTTTCTGAAAAAAATAATAATAATTAAACCATATTATTTACTTAAATTATCTAAAGTCAATTAACTCTAATCATATTAAAATATGCGCTAATTAATGGATTAGTTAAAAGGATTAATACCCATTGTTTGAAAGATTACAGAAATCCATTGTTTGGGTTCTAATGCTTTTCTGTGGGAATTTTTGGGTCGCCTTCGCGCGCTAATTTCTCGACAAGAATCCAATTGAAAAAGATTTCAAATGTTGTCGGCAGAGAGCGCACAGATCCGCATGCAGTTTGAGTTCTCACCGCCTTGGCGCTGGCAGAAGAAGACGACACACGTTTCCAGATCTGTCATTGGTTCATCTCTTCAGCTGTCTTGTATTTATTCTTGTTATTTTTATGTAATTCTCATAGCGAGAAGATGGTTCCTTTTGGAACGGAAACCGGTCCTATTAATGTATTAAAATTATATTATGTCGCATTAAACAGTTTAAGCAGATGCACAGGCTTCATGAGTGATTTTTTAAGGATAGACAGTGCATGTAAAAGATTAGTAGTGTTAGACACTCAGCAGTTCTTAAAAATGTATGCCAAGTTTCAAGAAGATTCATCCAGAGCTTCAAAAGTTATATGAGGAAGACACACAAGGAATGACTGCGTTGATGAGCTTCTCTAACAAAGTAGATTGAAAATTACTGTATGTTGGAATTTCGAATTTCTACTTTCATGCGAAACCAAGACAAAAGATTAAATTGCCTGTAGCATTATCCAGAAATAAATTTATTCTATTCCATCATGTTTATGTAATTCACAGAAAATAATGGGCACAGAACTACAAGTTTATGCCATATAGATAACAGTAATACAGTAGAGCCCCGATTATCCACGAGTGCCGTGAAAAATTTTTTTTAATTACGAACCTCAAAAAAACCAATTTTAATCCAAGCCAACAACACACTACGAAGGTCGAAAATTACTGACAGGTTTATTGTGGATCGTGATCCTATAGGCTTTCTCGGAATTTGTGGATGCAAAGTAGAGCAAAGGTTTCTGCTTTACTGTAAATATTTTAAAAGTTTTATATATTATGTTTTTTGTACAATAAAACGTAGTTTTTAATGGTGAAATAATTTTTTTCTTGTTTACACCTCACTTTTAGTCTTTTTTCGGGTTATCCGCGAAGCCCTTGCCACCCAATTCCGCGGATAATCGGGGCTCTACTGTATTTCACTATCAAAGATCAACTTTAAAATGATCGAATTCTTTCTGTTACGTTGCCATAACAATGAGTAATTAAACAAATTCATTGTTACGGTGATCTTACACAATATGCAACAATATATTTGTTCGCTATCTAACAATGGTCCATTCTAGGATAGGGATAGGGGTAACAAACAAGATCTTTCCAACCGAAAAAAACAGGTCCGAAATGCTACAATTATACTTTCTGTGTAATTTTGTGTTTGTATGCAATCAATTCGGTTAATTTCAAATATATCAGTGGTTTGCACTTTCTATAATAGAAACAACGATTTTAAAACACTGTTAACAATATGATACAATCACATTTAATTGTTCAAAACATTTCAAGATTTCATCAAAATGAAGATAAAGCTTGCTCGATCAGTGTTTACTACAAGAATTATACTCTGATCGGATTCAAATGTGAATTTTAAACTAATTTTGCTTTTTCTGCTCTAACTAAGACTAAGCCCACACATAAATTCAAAACATAGCTACACGACATAAGTTTGTCGTGTCCTGCGTTTGCTAAAATCCATTAGAGGAGTTTTCGGTGCTCTTACATCACTAATATTATCTTCTTCATTTTCTGAAGATATTTGCACAGATTTTTCTAAAACACGTAGAAGGAGGGAGTCGGCAGGAGTCGTAACCCAACAATGAATCCCAAAATGGAAGAATTATAGCATTTCGGATCTGTTTTGCTTCAGGAATGAATTAAAATGCTAACAGGATTCACAATAACTCTCTCAAAATTTAATATTTATTTACTTTTTTTTCCGTAGGATAGTCGTTATAACTTTTAGTTATAACCTTCTTCATTTCATAAGTCTTACAGATATTAAAGGAATCTTTGAGTCTTTATTGTCTTGGCTTTATTTGTAGCTCTTTATATCCTGTCTCGCTATCAAATTCACGATCAAAAACTAAATCCACACATTCCCCCAGAACTATTTCTGCTGTTGTGTAAATTATCATATCTCCCATAACATGGCCACCAACTACTCGGCCATCTTTGTCAGACAGAGATACATGAAGATGACCAGTGGTCGAAGAACCTCCGGTCACTGTTCCAACCAAACTTACAATTTCCAACTGTTCTTCAAAAGTGTGAATCTGAAAGAAAAAAAAAATATATATAATGTACTAAGATGTCTCATATAAATAACATTCAAAAGAAACTGAACTATTCCTTAAGGCTAGTCTTTTTTTTTTTTTCAATTTAATAATAAACTTTTGTAATTATGGGTTCCTCAAAAATTTACAATGAATTCATTACAGTTAAAATATGTTGGAAGAAAAAAGCTGTTACCATGGTAAAGTTATTCTTTTCATTTTTAGTAAAGTATTTTTATATAAAATAAGTTTTAAAAGATTGACATTAAACATGTAATTATACACCGTGAGAAATTGAAATAATGACTGGATAGATTCTCAAAATATTTGCCAATATCTGCTTGATAGTACATCAAAACTCTGCATTTGAATGATCAAAACATTTCCTTTTAAGAGAGACTTGTAGTATTTTATTATTTTGTGTAATGCCACAAACAAAATACTTATCTCATTTCAAAGATTATAAAGGATTTATATGTTCTGAACGCTAAGTACCAATTGTCGCTATTGGTGGGACAGTAATCCTCAATGGATGGAAGATAATCATGTACAAAAGGATCCTAGGGTCATAGTATGGGCTGGAATATGGAAAGAGCAGTTAATCGCTCCATACTTCTTTAACGATAATTTTACAGGTGAAACATACCTGAGATACCTCCATAAGCTGCAGACCTTCTTAATGGATTTTCTTGATGATGTGTCATTAGCAAAGAGACGCAACATGTTTTTTCAACAGGACGGCGCGCCTCCGCATTTTGCAGTGATTGTGTGAGACTTTCTCAATCGTGCGTTTCTTAACAAGTGGATTGGACGACGAGGTCCTGTTGAATGGCACCCAGGTCACCGGACCTTACACCTTTAGATTTATTCTTGTAGGACCACTTGAAATCTGTTGTGTATCAAACGCGCCCAAGAAATATTTAACAACTGAAAGACGGAATATGTTTGGAATGCAGAAACGTTACACAAGAAACCCTCCAACATGTTTAGGAATCACACCACTATAGATTTACAAAGTGTTTACAAGTTGAAGGAGAACAGTTTGAACACACCATTTAACTTATAAACACTTTTTATTTAAGTACTACGTGTTTTATATCATACACCATCCTTTATTTGCTGTACCCTAAATTCCTGTGGTACGCTACTTTTGCCTCACCCTAAATATATACAAGAATGCTTAGCGATATTTAGGGTGATACCTAAAAATGTTGAATTACAAAAACAGGCTGTTGATGGCAAATATTGAATGCAAAGCACAGAGGATGTCATGTGCTCACTGATAGTCGATTAAAGAGAAATCAGACAAGGCGATAGCACCGCATATTTACGTCGCAAGACAATGATTGGGACATTAACTGATAAGCAGTGTCTGAAGTTTAACTGTCTTCACAACCTGTTTTTGTGAATAAAACACGAATTGTTACGGTGACGTAACGGCTAATATTTACCTAAACTGACTATTTTTTTTTCCGAGTCAGAATGCTTACGAAAAAGAAAATATATGCTTTAAATTAAAAAAAATAATAATAATAAATAAAATAGAAAGAGTAATTACTATGCTAACAAAAATTTCATTTACCAGTACCTTTAACTTTGTGTACCTCAACGAAATAGTGAATTACCACAGCAACATAACAGCTTCAACTCATTCAGAAATTTCCACGGTCTTGTTTAACCATCGGATCTTAATCGGACAGCCTGGGTAAAGGACCGGCGATTCGGGTTAGAAATTTTAGATGCTGCTACGTTAGATTGGCTGAATTACAGATTGCTTGGTTATGATCAAAGTGACTAAGTAGTCATCATGATTAATTTTTAGATCCAGATAAATGATCTCAAGAAGAAATGCTTAGGAACAGCGCTATCAGAAAGACAGAAGGTAAGGTGTAGCTGGGGATTCATCAGAGGAGGCAGTTGCTTCAAACTGCCACTTTAAATATCTTTGGCGAATTATAGTTTGTGATATGGACTTCTCCAAAACTACATCCATGGACATCCTTATGATGGCTACTGTTGACCGTACACTGAGGCTCGGCTCAACTGGCATCGGATTAACAAACGTAAGATGGAATGTACATGACCTTTCGTGAGGAATCCTGATTCGACGGTCAGTGTCTCCATATCTGGAGATGATGCAGACAGATAGTAAATCGGTTGCTAGCTGTAACAACATATAGCTTTTCACAATGTAACCTCTTTTAGGGACAATTTATTTTGAAAATAAGTCACATCTGGCAAATTAGCAAGTTAGTCGAAAGCAAAGCATGTGTCTTTTGACCATCTCCTCTAGTTATCCCAAATGCTGTATTTCAACAGTATATGCCAGGAGAAGATATATACAGTTCCCGGGAGCAACCATCATCAATAGAGCATTTTTGGGATATGAATGGTCATTGTTTACAGTCGCCCCGGTAGTTGGAATCCATTGCCTAAATCATTCCTCAGAGTTTACATCCAAATTCTGACAAATCCGTCAGAATTTAAAAGATAGGTGTTCTATCGTTACTTGAAATATACCTATAAATAACTTAAACGGTTGCATTTTCATTGTATTTTGTAATTGTGAGTAGAGAAAATTGCTATTAACACTAATCGGATTTTGAATACTTTCTGGAGTTTAAACAGTTTAAAATGTCTTGCCCTTAATCATATCACGTCGAGTGCTGATATGCGAACATTAGAAAATCCCTTTCTCACAAAGATAAAATAAATAAATAAATATATACGTAAGTAAATATTGATAAATAAATAATAATTCTTTAATTTATAATAATAAATAAACTGAATTGTTTCTTTTCCAGAACTGTACAATCCTTGTTCAGTAACAGCTTTTCCATCACCAAATCCATAAATTTACACCTATGGATACATTCGACAGCTGTAGATTTTGAAAGATTTCTGGAGAATCTACAGAACTATTAATATTCAGTCTGGAACACAACTTTACAGCTGTTTGCATTACCTTGGTCCAAGTGTTAGGCCTAGCGATGAAAAATTAAACCATCACGGCCCAGACGCAACAGATGTAAAGAGATAAAAATAACATTCACAGTAGTAGTAGTACATAATAACTACTACTACACAGTAACTTCTTATGTACTACTACACAGTAGTACATAATAACTACTTAATTATTCAGAATCAGATATCAGTTTCTGCCAGCTTCACGAATCACTGTAATTCCACATCTATTGATTCCCAACAAGATCAATTAGAACACCTCGAAAGATCGGACATAAAACGATGGAGGAAATTCGTTTATCTGAGTTTGCTGTAAAGTTATTGCATTCAACAAAATAAACGAAACACTAAACATGCCTCTTAGTTTTCTGTGTATAACTAACATAACCAACAAAATGTTGCACGAAACAAAATGAATTGCATTTATTAAGTTATTAAATTCGTAATAGGATTAAGAATTCAAAACTATTTAACAAAAGTAAGTATATATTAAAAGAAGAATCAACATTTCGATAATTATTGGAATAGTTTAATTATATAATAATCTCACTAAATTTATTACTGAAGTAATGTACAGGGTGATCGGGAAGTTCCCGTACCCCTTAATGTAATAATATAA
The DNA here is from genome assembly GCA_023159025.1 of Thereuonema tuberculata. Lineage (NCBI taxonomy): Eukaryota > Metazoa > Arthropoda > Chilopoda > Scutigeromorpha > Scutigeridae > Thereuonema > Thereuonema tuberculata. The sequence continues at coordinate 100,689,409 of JAFIDM010012231.1, forward strand.
TAGGGGGTACGGGACCCCTACCCTGTATTACAAATACTATTACTATGTAACTGTTGATAGTGAATCTCTTAAAACTCCTTTATTCTTACCACGAACTACATGAGACTAAAACAGAATCCAGATGTAAACAGATGAATTTATCTTTTGTTGAGTCCAGACACACTCTGATGACGATAGCCTGCATTACAAATGCTTTAAGAATGTGACGATGATAACTTGTTTTCTGTTAGCTTTTGATCTTTAAAGACAAATCTTTAAAGAATTAAAACTTTTAAGATTTGAAGTAAAGAAGCTACGGGAAGCGATTTCTTGGCAGAAAAAGTGGTTCGTATATGTATTGAATGCACCTTACCAAGAGTCAAACTTTCCCATACAGATCTATTCAATTGATATACAGATCATCTTAATATATAAAAATGAATGTTTCTTTGTTTGTTTGTCCCATATGCGTTCCTATACCATTCATCAGATTGGATGAAACTTTGGTGAGTTGTTGCGCACGCCCACGAAGATTTCTGAATTAATAGAACCACTTTACAATATCTGATGTGCGAGTCGTTTTAACAAGTGAGTGTATTTCCGGTTTCAACGTTTGCAGTTTCTGGTGCGACTCGCATTTGCAATGACCATCATCAAAGCACAGGGACAATCGCTACAAGTGTTTGTACTAAATTTGGAAAATCCATGCTTCAAACATGGACAGCTGTATGTGGCCTGCTCACGAATCATAAAACCTTCTGATTTATTCGTGTATGCACCAGACGGAAAAACAAAAAATATTATGTATCCAAAAGCACTTCAATAAACAGAATTAAAACACAAACAATTTCTTTCTTTGAATGGCATTGCAACGCATGCCGGGTACAGCTAGTTTACTATATAAAGAGAAGCATCATAATCTCAATATATAGAGTGACCGGGAAGTTCCCGTTCCCTAGGTATAATAACAACATAATAAGGGGTACGGAACTTGCCGGCCACCCTGTACTGTAAATGCATTTATTTTTTACATCACCTACAGACAAATAAACAATTGCACATTGGAACTGAAAAAAAAAAAAAAAAAATCTGTTAAATAACAAAAATTTCTGAAAGAACTCAGAAACCTAAGTTTTGTCTCGGTTGCTGGGACAAAGACTTTGAGGCCGTGCGGTGCACGATTATTTATCATTGTTGCATTGATTTTGTTTGAGGGCCATTTCGGGGAGCTGAAATGGTTTCCTCATATTTGTGTCGTACTGAGCTACCAACAAGGGTAAATTTGGCTAAAAAAGCTTACTAAGGTTGAAACAGCTGTCCCAGATTCCCGACGTGATAGCTCAGGTTGCAAAACCTTTAGTTTATTTATGTGCAGTTTTAATTTTTTTTACTAAACTATATGCCTGCACATTTATTTAACTTGAAGCTTACTTTTTTTAAAATATCTTTTTTATTTTTATTTTTTAAATTATGAAAACAACACAAGCCTAAGTTTATCTTGAAGTTAGAATATCTGCTCAATGTAAACTCTACAGAGTTTTTATTTCTCAAATGAAAATTAATTACATCCGCTTTTCTTAAATTGTCTAAAACCGATTAATTTCAATCATATCAAAGTAAGCGTAAATCGGCTTATTTCGAAATAAGTGGAATAATACTCAATGTTTCATTTCAAATGCTTTTCTATGGGAATTTCTGTCTCTTCTCGCAAGACCCATTTGGAAAATACAGCATCTCAAGTACTTAAATTTCCATACCAAGCTTCCATGTCCATCCAGCGGTTCAGAAGTTATTACAGAGGACAATGAGTGATTGACTTGAAGAGTCTTATTTTCCTAGTAAGATAGGCTGAAAATAAAGTAATCTTAAAGTTTGAAAAAATTCCTCAAGTTTTCGTTTCTTTAATATCCGTCAACTGTTGGGGAAATGGAAATAAATGAATAAAAGAAAATCGTGTAGAAGAGTACGTTGCTTGTCCTTCCCTTTGATGAAATGTCCGAGGAAACAAAAATGTTCTACTTGTTAAAAGTTCCGTTTACAAATAATCGTTTGGATTTCTTGTTTCCTATTGGAAAGTGAAGCTTATGCAGAACTCATCGCCCCTCTCTCGTCTCAATAAATTGAACCGCTGGGGGGAGTTTCTGGAAACTTGTAGGCATATTGAAACAAGGTAGCGATAGCGATTAGTAAACCAATCATAATGCTTCGCAACGACTTCTGATACGTCAATGAAGGAAATTATTCAAAAATTATAATAAGCTAACAAGCTTTTTTTAATTGAAAACGTTATAATTCAAAATCCACCACTATAGGCTCATGAACACTGAAGAAGGATGAGTAGAGTACAGATTGAGTCACCTTTACGTTAGAATAGACTGCGTCGAGACACGTTCCGACCATCTAAAGAGACAAACTCTACGGCTCTGATCTACTCTTGGCAAGATCTTTTCAACGACACCCTAATCAAGTCTAGCCCTCATGGTTGCTGAGTTGATACTTTGTGTACAGACCGACAAACCGGGGATTTAAAGCTTCACGGTATCAGAAGCCTAGAATGGGAAGATCTAACTTTTGAAATCGATCGATTGAGAAACTACTGTCAGAAGGAGACAAAATTTCCATAGAAAACCTTAGGAATCCAAACGATGGTTTTTTTTATCAGAGACGTGTCCAGAAATTTGGAATGGGAGGGATTAGATGGTCCTAGTCATTCAGCCAGATAAAAAAAAAAGTGTTCTTTTTCCAAACTGTGAGGGGAGGGGGGGAGGCAGGAAATTAAAAGCAAATGATGGCTTTTCAACAACAAAAAATAATATTCAAAATGCTTGATTTCTTGCTTTTCTTAGATGCTGTAGAAAGATTATAATCCCTATCTCGGTCCGAAAATGATTTCTATCTTATTTCTGTTAAACAATGAATATTAAATCTTATTAAGAAAAAAAGGCATAAAGGT
>JAFIDM010012231.1:100699833-100745585 GCA_023159025.1 Thereuonema tuberculata
TGGATAAATATTTTCAAATATTGACTGACATCATCATTTTGAAGACGACCGATCACCTGTGGCTATGAAAATATAAATAATAAAATTATTTTATATTTTATTTTACAAACTTGAGAAATATAGTTTATTCTTAATAAAATATAATTAAAAGTAAATTTCTTTTTGGAGATATTTTAAAGTTAATGTATCCAAATATCATGGCTAAAGAAAAATTTAATTAAAAAATAATATTTGTTTAAAAATATTTTACAGAAAGAAACGTCAAAATGATAAAAATAAACTTTTTTTTGTTTCCTCCCTTCTGTTTGTTGTAATGACGCTGTTGAGTGGACGTGAGTGAGTTGGCGCGGGATTTCTCAAAAATGGCGGAAGAAGAAGGAACAACAGGGCAACCAACGATTCTAAAGAAAGAAGTCGATAGCAGCCTAGAAAATGAAGATAGTGGAATAACAATGATCGATGTATTAGAGGAAGAACAAGAATTAGAAGACGATGCCAATGCTGTGCTGGGTGGAAGCGATGACCAGAATTGTACATATCCTCAGGTATCCTAAGTTACTCAGAAAAACTCAAATAAGGCGTAAATGTCCTTTAGTCAAACCAGCTGCTTATTTATACGATCAACACGAATATTAAGTGGCTTGTTTTGATCTGCCAATAACGAAATAAGGTTAGGTTCTGCGTACGAAAACCAAATGCTAACATTTTCTGAATAAGTTGTCAGCCGATAAGCAACTGCGTAGCTGTCTTCCATCATTCACAATTGGTTTCTATTCACTAAAATTTGGATCTTTATTTATTTTCACTTTCACTCCTTAAAATTTAAGACAGTTACACCTTCAAGTACCATAAAATCATAGACTTCTCATTAAAATCTTTTATTGTGCGTCTAAACAGCTTTATCTCTGACAGTTGTACTCCTAGACTTGTTCGATTATTCGAAAACTTCAGCCATCAACCAATTTTTTGTTATTTTCTTCTATTATGAAATATTTTGAATATATTGAAAATTTTTGAGTCGTTACGAAATTAATTTTACAGTATTTTTTCTTTCTTTCTTTCTTTCTTATTCACATACCGTGGGAAAAATGTAATTGCACATTAAATTACACCAACAACACTACTTATATTGCGAGTTCTACGTTTGACATGCCCAATTGTTTGCAAGAGTTAATAATAAAAAAATTATTTTCGAAAATGTCAGTGGCTTATATTTTAACTATATTTTAATTATATTATTAGCAGGAATGACTAATAATGTAGATTAAGTGCTTTTCAGTTATATCAAAAGTACGTAATAACAAGGAATAATCAGCTCAGGCAAGTAAACAAAGTAGTTAATAGCTTGGTTCTTTGATATTTCGAAGTTTAGTTTATAATGTAGGACTAATAAAACTTATTTTTATGCTATATTTTTAACTGCTAATTTGAGCAGTTATTTTTTTTTAATCCAAATATAGACCTATTTAATATAGGAAAAAAAATATGAACCCAGTTATCTTCATACATTGTAATTGAACAAGCTTGGCATCTTGGAATATACAGTGATCATGTCATTGTTTCTTGGACATAAATTATCCTATCAATATAAACGACCAGACTGCACTTTTCTTATCTAGACAGTCAGTTTTAATTTCCTTTTCTTTTCTTTTTCTTCTTCTAATTTTTTACCAGATGCTTTTGCGCCATTAAAATCTACTAACCAACCAACCAACCAACTTTATAAAATACAGTTACAGTTTTGAGGGCCTGTCTTCTGGCTCTCTTTATCGGATCATTAATATCATTCTAAACCATTGGCAGCAAAACTGTTTCTCAAGGCATTAAGGAGAAGAAGATTTTTCTTATGATTATTTCTGTGCTGTGTTAGTTTACAAAATGAGTAGCTCACAATAAAATACTGAAGTGTGCTTGAAACAAAGCATTTTCTTGATGCAAGTATAAGGTGCACTCTAAATGATTAGTTATTAGTCTTATTACAAAGGCAATCTTGTTTGACTGGAAAAATGTATATATGTATACACACACACACGCATGCACACACACACACATACATACATGCATACATATTGTTGGCATTGATATAAAGATTGATTAAGAATAATTAATGACATTTCTAAGAATGGAAGGAAAATAAAATAACTTTACCAATTTAAAACATGGTGTCATAGTTTTGTAGTGCCCTGAAAACTGATTCTATTTGAAAAATAAATTTTTGGCAATTGATAATGTTAGTTTAAAGCTCTTAAAATTATTGTGAGCTATGATGAATCTAGTTTGTTAAAGATGTTCTTATATATATGAAATGATCTAAGAAATTGATATAGTTTAATGATCTAACTGAATTGCTGTCAATTTTGTTGATTTTGAGGACTGTCAGCTAATTTTATCTTCCCTTCCTTTGCAACTTTATTTCTTTAATTTTGATGATCTTACTTTCCCCTTCCACTTTGTAAAGCAAGTCTTGGGCTGTCATTGAATTTCAATGTTTCGCTCCCCAATTGTGTGAATTAGTAGAATAAGCCTTTCCCAATATAATATTGCATAATTGTGAATTTGGTTGAAACAGATCTTAAGTTTTTGACATTATAATAAAATATTTCTTTTTACTAACTTTCTTTTTCCTTTTCTAATAATGAGCTGTTCTTAAAACCTTTATTGCAAGTTGAAAACTCAGAAGATTTTGAATTCTCAGTGCATTTAAAGTCAAGTGTGTTTGCTATCAATCACTCGAAAGAATACTGGTTTACATAAATTTTCTATGACCTTTCAATATCTTTGTTTGTTTGTCTGAAAGTTCTTTATCTAAAGTCTGATTTCTGTTCTTTAGTATCTACACAGCTTCTTAAATCATCTTGAGAATTAGGAAAGTAATGGTTCAACATTTCTGTAAAGAATTTACTACATATTATTATTTATTGGATGATTGTTTAATTTTTTGATAATTTCTGTGCCTCTTCAGGTTTAAATTCATCAATTTGATAATGTGATTGCTTTTTATTTAGATCATCAGACATTCAGATATTTTTGATTTTAATCCATCTTTACTGGAGTCTTTCTAATTTATAACAAGACATTCAAATCCAAAGATATATAAGATTGCTAAATCTAGATAAGACATATAAGATTATTTTCAAAATGTTTCAAATGTTTTGTAGTTCCTATTTTGAGAGATTTCTAATTTCCTTTGAACATGAATTTGAGATGAAATATCATATTTTGCAGACGAAAGATCTACAGGAAGGCTTTAAAATTTTGGCTGTTGTTGAGATAACGTATTCTAAAGTTCCGTTTTAGAGTCTCTATTCTTTACCATTCATTCACAGGCATGTAGTTGTCATATAGGAAAAGCTTGCACATATCAACTTAACTGTGAATTGAAAACCCAACAAAGGAATACACACACACACAAATATACATAATGTCATGTTAAGGGTCTAGTAAATTTAATAATTTTAAAGGAATAAAAGATCATAAAGGAAATTCTATAGGTCAAATAAAAGTAAATGGTTTTCCTATAAAGCTTTTATATACGTAAACAGCACAATTTAAACCTGATGCAATATTTGGAAATGCAAAGACAAAAAATATATTTATTTATTTTTATTTTTTAGTTAAATTTTGCAGCAGTAATTATGTGTTTTAAACAGCTTGATTGCAATTGTTTTATGTTTTGTTTTTATTTAATATTTTTGATGAGGCTGTGAACAAAAGTTTTTTGTTGAAATGATGCTTTCTTAAAATTTATTATCAGTAGATCAACTCTTCACGTTTCCATCAAAGTTTAAATTCAAACCTGACACCTTCTGTCTTTTACATTTTAGACTTCATAATCATTTGAAAAATATAACTTTACAGTCAGATCGAAGCTCTTTATTTTTTACCTTAATAGGAAAAAAACCTTGTAGATTACCTATTCACCTGAAATTTATATAGAATATATATAGAACAATGGACATACATAAACTTTCAGATTTAAAAAGTGAGTGTTTATTCAATCTCCAATGTACAGTTTAACGTTTTATCAATTTTAGAAGATGGAGATAAAAATAGCTTGAATTTTTCCATACCTTATCTTAATTTCTTGCTTTCTTTCTTCCCTTTAGCTTCTTTGTTTTCATGACCATTTCACACAAGCAGGGAGCAATAAATCCCAATTTAGTGATTATATGTAGGAGATTTGAAAGAGTTCAATGCTTATTTTAAATGTCTGGGTACTTGGATTTATTGTGATGACAACAATCAAATCTAGTAACTGGAGTTAGTGAGAAACTAGAGGATTTTAATGGAGCAAATTTTGAAAATCTGCAGCTCTTTAAGGAACAGATTTATGGATAAAAATATTAAGCTCAAAATTTATAAATCTCTTTACATGTCCAATTGTTGTACATGGCTTTGATACAAGATTTTGATGATTTTTGGATGAAAATGCTCTGATCTTTTAAAAGCAGGATTTTATTTTTTAGCCTACTTTTCGTAAGGAAAATTAGTCTCGTAAAGTCATTATGTCCGTGGAGATCTTCCAGTAACTTGACTATAAGATTTATGGACAACAGATGGTAATTCTTTGTATCTGAACATTTCTCTTTCTGGAACTCTGCAGACGAAGTTTCAAATTCCCATAAAACCTTGAAATGAAACAGGTAACTCTGATTGAAAGGAAACGGTGAATTTCTATTTGAAGTTCAACAGCGGATCAGCAATATGAGATTTTATTTGATTAAATTTAGTTATTGAATATTAGAATTTTCAGATTTAACCAATTTTACCAGATTATTCAATCAAATCAGATTTGGCTTTTAACAAATATAAATGTATCAGGGGATATAATAATTTATAAATATGGAGATGCTCTTTTCTTTTTTCTTTTGTTTTCATGACCTTAAAAAAAAAAAAAAAGTAATGATGAAAACATTTTAAACAAAGTAGGTTTCAGGTTCTTTTAAGAATCTGTTATTTATTTTTAAATAGTAAATATTTAGCAAACAAATCTAACACCGATTTCTCTCTTAAATATGCACAGCAATGAAACATAATGAATTATTAATATACAGTTATAAGTAACAGTTACTAGGTAAAGCCATTTGTTTTATAGTAGAGTTATAACTGTAACTGAGTTACTTTCACCTGTAACACTAGCAATGATGCTTTGCTTTTTTCCTTTTTTTACCTTTTTTTTAAACTGCTCCAACAGTCTATCTTTATAAGAGAAGATTGGCAGTGCTTCATTCTAGAGCTTCGATTGCTATGTCTGTAAGAGCTCTCACATCTTCAAACTTCTTTTAAATGATATTTCCTTAGCCACGTCAAATGCTTTCATTTCCTCAGTTTCCACTTACGCTATTTGAGAGTGTATTAACAACTTGATTACTTTGCCAAATGTAGAAGGAGAATATCAGCTCAAAGCACCAAGAAGAAACAATATATCTTGGCCTGCATAAGCAGAAATATGTACTCATTTAAGCATCACTGATGGGGAAAAAAAAATTCCTTTCAAAATGAAGTGAAGATATACTTAGTTGAAACTAAGAAATGTGTTTCAAATTCTTTTCTTTTTTTCCATGAATATTCACTGACTCTTAACAATTTAAAGCATGAAACTTAGGTTAAAAAGCTAATTATGGAATCATAAGCTTTACCAATAACATCTATTACAAATGAAGATTATCTGTGTTCATCATCATTTATTCCTTCAGTCCAAAGATTGGTTGGAGACAGCACAACAATTTTGCCAAACTGTTCTATCTTCTGCCCATCCCTTTAGAGTACCATAACCCTCTGCTCCCACATCTTCACAAATCTGTTTGATGAATGTTCTCCTAGGTCTTCCCCAAGATTCTTCCCTCAATTATTGTCATTAGAAGGGCATTGTGACGAAGGAAGTGTCCCATCCATTTCAGTCTTCTCTTTTTGATGTTATTAATTAGTTTTCTGTCGTCTCCTGTTTCCTGTAGAACTCTCATTGCATTTCTTCTCTGTCTGGCTTATCCTTAATATTTTCCTCCTGCACCAGATCAAAAGTGCTTCAAGGTGTGTCTCATCTTGTTTCAGCATAGTCCATGCTTCTGATGCATATAAAGCAACCGACCATACAAATGTTTTAACAAGCCTTTTCCTAATCTCGATGTTTCTATTTCTTGAAGTCAGGATTTAATAATACAATTTCAGAAAACATCACATTTAGACTTGTTTGTAAGGGAGGAATATTTTTCAACGGTGCTTTTTTTTTTTAAGAAAATAATTTTAACATAATTTTGATTTTATTTCAGGGCTACGTGAAAAGGCAAGCACTGTATGCATGCAAAACTTGTGCTTCAGAAAGTCAGGAATTGGCTGGAATTTGTTTAGCCTGCAGCTATGCATGTCATGAAGGACATGATCTGATTGAATTGTACACGAAAAGGTAAGTTTTAAAAGATGTTAAACAGGTTTGATTTCATTAATAAGTTTCTTGAATTTAGAATTCTATTCTGATAATTTCATTCTTGTATATTTAAAACTTTTATCATTAAGCTTCGATTTTCTATAATTAGATTAAAAATTAGAAGGTCAGTTCAAGTATATTTAGTTTAGTTAACAATTTTAAATAGTTAAATGTGACTTAATATGCTATATAATTACAACCAAGTAAAATTTTGTAATACTAAATTAATTAAAAAATATTTTTAATAAATATAAAAAATATATTTGTAGAAAAGAAGATTAATAATACAGATATAAAAAAATCGGAAAAAAAAATTACATGATTTTACTTGTCATATTTTCCTAAAAGTTTTAATATCAGTCGAAAATTTCTTTTATGATTGTGGCACTTAGTTGACAGCCATTGAATGAATTATCAGAATTCAAGAAGAAAATAAATAGAAGCTTGATAATAATGTATGATATAGTGTATGACGGTCTTGTTAAATTGTAACTTGGACAAAAGAAGCATTTCTTTTCTTTGTGACCACAGAGATTAAGTCAAACAACTTATCAGTTGCAAAGAAGTAGGATAATTGATAAACACTTTGAGTAGGATAATTATAAATATTTTGTGAGAATTAGGTGAAAACATGTAGATCTGAACTCGGAAGAAGAGCATATTGCCTTGTCGTAGATATCCCATCTTCCATGGCAATGCCGACTTCTGAAAATATCAGATTCTTTTGAAGTTTTGAATTCAAAATTTTGTATCTAAGTTGCAATGAACTTTTTTGAGTGTTACTGCTATTTCCCAGTGCAAATCAATTATACAGTTATCGATTTAACATAAAACGAGAGAGAACATTTCCTGACTTCGTCGGATGTCATAACTTTCATGGGATAAATTTTCAACTGAATATTCATCAGCTTGTCAATCAGTTTAAGCTCAGAAATATAAAAATATAAAGCATGATTTTGATTCCTGAAACTAATGCATTATTATTGCTTTTCATTTTTAGAAAATTTTGCTGTGATTGTGGAAATTCTAAATTCTCAAAGAATCCTTGCAAACTTTATCCAGTAAGTATTTATTATATTATATTCAAGTGGTTATTGATAAACAACAAATTTGATGATACTGCTTTGATAATGTTGCTTTTGAAGATCCGTGAGATACAATGAAAAATAGACATTGCAGTGGCTATGGACATATTACATTGATAGGAAGGTATCTGACATAAGTGTAAGAGCCTTTCATCAGTAGTTGTGCTAGAAAACTTATGTAATGTTGCAGAACAAGAAGCTGATTGATTCAAATTCATTCTGAAAAGAATTGCTAGTTTATCAAATTGACAACAGTAAAGTTTTTTAGTATATGACAATAGATTTCACAACAAGAAAGCAAAAAAATATATTCTGTAAGGCTTAGTCATATTTATTGAATCTGAAGTAATATTGTAGTTAATTTCAAGCTAGAAATATTGTGAACATCTTTGTCATTCATATTTGTTGGAATTTCTAGCCGAGGAGCCTTAAACATTTTAAAATATATATTTTTTTTCAATGTGTGGATTTGTAGAAAACAAGGGTCAACTTACAATTGATTCAAGACTTGATTCAAAGTTCGCAGGCTTTTTATGCCTTTATTTCAATCATTTTATAATAGAAAATAAATGCTGCTTTGTGAATATTTTTGAATCTGTGTGTTTGTTGGCAAGGCTTTCAAAAGCTTTAATGTTTAGCCAAATTAATCTCAATGTGTTTAAAGTACAAAATGTTTCTTGCTTTGAAGAGAATAGTATTGTCTTGTTATAAGACTTGAAAAATGAAAAAGATAATGAAATTTGTATTTCTTGTAACAGCTAAAAAGTACTCTTGAAAACGCTATTAGAAGCCTAATTACAAATCAGATCTAATGTTTGGTTCTAAACAATGTTTAGAACTTTTCTAAATACATTGAGCTAATTTGGTAATGAAAAACAAATAATTGATGATCAATTTTAATGATTTCAGTTTGGACTAATTTGTGTTGCTCCATGTTTTTTTCCTTTTGTCAAAGATAGAAAACTTCAAAAAATATTCAGGGTTCATTTTAGAAACCAAATACAGTGAAACTTCTCCGAGCGGCCACCCCTGTATAGCGGCAACCCTTCTAAACGGCCAATTTTTCATGGCACGGATTTTTCGACTCATAGACCTAGTGTTAAAATAACCTGTATCAGCGGCCATCCGACCCCCTCTAAACGGCCACCGAGTGGGATCGCCCATTTCATTTTTCGGGAAATTCTACTCACTCCATGCTTTAATTTTGACGAAATTATCGAAAATTCCGAAGCGGTTGCAAACGAATCGGTTGGAGATCAGCTTTTTAAAGTAAAAAACGAACTTGAAAAAATGGTTGTTTTAGAGAAAAGTAAAAACTTAAAACTGACACAAATTGTAGCCTTTTTTAAAAAAAATGTAAGAAAGCATGAAATAAAGTACTGTACTATTTTCTCTTTAGATAAGTTTTAAATTTCATTTTAAATAAGGAATATATGTCAGACTTGTTTATATTATGCATTATAGCAATTATCTTATAATAGTAAATGAAACCCTTCAGAGCGGCCACCCCCTCTGAGCGGCCAAATATTCTCGGTACTGTGGGGTGGCCGCTCAGAGAGGTTTCACTGTAGTTCCATTTTTTTCAAAACTGATAGATGATACTTCCTTTTTTTTTTTTGGTATCAATAAGTTTATAAGTGACCTGTCTTAACACTTCTAACACATCACATTATTAGAATGTCTTAAATGCTGAACGTTATAAAGTGTATTAATAGATTGTGCTGAAAATTGATGTTATGAAGAAATTCCTGTTCTATAAAATAGTAGTTTTTTGATATAATCAAGCATCCCAGTGTGATTTAATTTCTTTATTAAAAAATTAACAGTTTCCAGTTATTTCTTATTCAGTTCTTATGAATAACAAGATAAATTTGGATCAATTAGGTAATTTAATAAGGCCAATGTTAAAACGCCTGATTATAGGCTGAAAGAATAGATTCAATTCCCAAAGGTCTAGGAATTTTTTCTTTGGTATTTCTTCTCCAGATGGGTCCTAAGGTTAACGCAGCCCTCTGTAAATTCCAGGTTTCTTTTCCAAAGTTGAATGGGTTGGGTGTCGAGCTTACCATCCGACCTCAATTTAGTCCCATTGGGCATGGAAATGCCAGGAGCCTTGCCTTCTATGTTTTCCTAAAGACCATCTAGGCCTGTATTTGAACTTAGCTTTGATTTTGATAATTTTCAGACTAAGATTCCTTTATTATTGCCTAATGCTACAATTTGTTATTGTATTTTAAAAAGCAATTGATATTATGCAGTAGAGTCAACATATGCAGCGAAAACCAAAATTTAAGAATATCAGAAAAGGCTTTTGTTGGTATGAACTTTATAATGTGAACAGGCTTATTATAATATTCCATGCTTTTGATGATCTTTGTGAAGTAAATGACCCCATTTGGAAGAATAGGGATATCCTTCATTGGAAAAAAAGACTTTTTCATATTCTGAACATTGGAAGTATTTCTTAAGTCTGTGTTCTAAAACTGTGATTCTAATTCATACCATCGCATTAAAAAAAAAAAAAAATGAATAAAAAAAAATAAAAAAATCTCTGTAATTGCAATAGTAGTTAGTGACTTACCAAACAAGTTTTTGTAACCTAACCACAATATGTAATGGATTTAAACTTGGCAGTAAAATGAAATATTTTGCATTATTGATAATTCTTGATGTGTGTTAAGAAAGATTAATTTTCAGTATTTAAATTAGCAGTTTCAAAAATTTCTCTATAAAATATCCTAAGAACAAAATTATTTATTTTCTTTTAAATTTTAAATTGCATTACAAATTTATGTGCTTATTTTTTTTTTTTTCCCAATTATAGAACAAAGTCCCCTACAATAAGCAGAACGTCTACAATCAGAATTTTCAAGGATTGTATTGCATCTGTTCTCGTCCTTACCCAGATCCTGAAAATGATGTAAGTAAATCATAAAATAAAGTTTGGTCCACAAAGGAAGATAATAGGTAGAAATGAAAATTTTTGAATGTTGGAGTGGCAGAATAAGTGATCAAGATAATAAAAGATTTGTTTGGTTTAACATTTGATTCCTCTTAATATAATTTGGGGAGGAAAAAAAAAAAGAATTAAAAAAGTTTTAAAATCCATTTTAAATCATAATATTGAATAACTGTAACGATTTTTTTACATAACACCAAGATAAATCAAAAAATCCTTTCGGTGCTTCATTTATTAATATTAAGTATCTTTTTATAAAAGCTTAGCTTTAGGAATAATGTAAAAAAAATAAAGAGAAAAATGAAAATAAAACACACTTGTAAAAAGAGTAAACAGGATTAAAATCAGTGTAATAAACCGGCAGTTTCGGAATGCTGAGCGTATTCCATCTTCAGGAACGGCACAAACATATAGGACATCATAAAACACTTAGGACAACACAAGGCGAGAATACACTTCACTCCCCTTATACTCCAAGGGGAGTGTTTTGTGCAGTCCCTAAAGATAGAATACTCTTAGCATTCCAAAACTGTCAGTTTATTGCCATCATTTCTTTATTACAAGTGCGTGTTATTGCATTTTTCTTTTTATTTTAATATATTCACATTAAGCCTTCTTGTTATATAGATACACACACACAGTCTTAGCTTTTCTGATACTTCAGTCACTCCATTTCTAGTACATGCAACCATACCCTTTGATATCCACAATTGAAATACACTACAACCTCGTTTTCCGGCCCTCGTTTTTCCAGATCTCCAGATAATCCGGATCAGATGTATAGACATTTTTTTATTTTTTTTATTTAATGTTCACATAGATAATAATCTTAACTATGATAACAAGAACATAACTATAAGTAAGCCAAACATTCGCTTTTTATTTTTGATTAAATGTACAGTTCCTGCATAGATTGTACAATAAATTACGGTAATAAAATGTTTTTGTCGAGTTTAAGAAAGCTTTACTAAAGTAATTTTTTTACAAAACATAGTTTTTTATCGTAATAAACGTTAAGTCTGCTTATTTAAGGATTTGTTTTGCTTATTACCCATATTACCCAGATTATCCGGATTGCCTTTGGTCCCACTTAGTCCAGATAAATGAGATTGTAGTGTACATATAAAGATGCGTATGTGCAATCTGCTGACATGTAGTTTTCAGTGAAGATGGTATCTTATCATGATTTAAGTGACTTTGAATGAGTGCGATAGAGGTACCAAAGAGATATATCACTCCATCTCTGAAATCAACACAAAATTTGGATTTTCATATGTAACATTTTCAAAGATGTACAGCAACTATACAACATCAAGATAGACATCCAGCCTGTGACATTGCTGCAGCTGAGGGAAAAAAATCTGGATGACCATGGACAGTCTGACACACATTATAATATCCAACCAGTATGGGACCCTGCAACAGATAAAAAAAAGAATTCAATGCTAGGGCCACACATACCATCAACATTCAGTCAAGTTCTCTCTTTCTTCTATGAGGTACAGGAGCTGAGGGCCCACTCAGGTCCCATTGCTGATCCGACAGCACAGGGCTCTCGTGTCTCATCTGGGCTTTGAACGCTAAGACTGGATGCAAGATGACTGGAAATGTGTAACCTGGTCCGATGGGTCACATAAGAAGGAGATTCCGCATATGAAAAGGATATGCAGAAGGATGATTACGCATATGAAAAAAAAACCCTGCATGCTAGCAAGCGACAGTCCAGTGCAACAGTGGCTTTGTTATGGTGTGGGGTGTTTTCAGTTGACCCGCATTAGGATCTCGGATACATCAGCAAACATTATTGACCAGCCGATGCTATATAACCATCCAGGCGGATCGTTACACCTGTTCATTTCATACATTCACTTAGACGGGAGTGGGATCTTTCAATGCACCACTGCACAGGTCTGCAGTCGCCAGTTTATAGCTGGAGGGAGCATTCTTCCGAGTTGAAATCATGAGTTGACTTGTGGGATGTAGTTTAATGTGCCATCAATGCCAGGTTACCGTCACCAACACAGATTAAGGAATTGTGGACCTCATTTGAGAAGGTCATTACTTCAGGATGTAAATATTTTATAGGCAATAAATTATTATTATTATTATTATTATTATTATTAATTGTTTCGTATTTTTGTTTCATGTATTTCATTTAATTAAGTAGGAAAAAAAAAGCATTTTTAATGTTTAAAAAATTTAAAGAAAAAAATGTGAAATGTTCTAGTTGAAAAATGTTCTGGAGTGTGTTATGATAGTTATGTTATGAGTGTGTTATCGTAGTGTGTTCTAAGCAGATGATAGTATGAACTGCAGCTCCACAAACCTTGCACCATACTTAATGTTTCTCTTTAAATTGTCTTTTTATTTTGAAGACTCAGCTTTGCTCACCCTTTTTGGAGAAAGTAGCAGATATGAAGGAAAATCGGAAGTAGATTTATATCTGTATTTGTTGTTGGTCTGCCTTGTTTTGGTGCCAGCACTGTTTCATAATACTTTGATATTTTTTGCTCACATAATTTTATTCAAAATACGAAATGGTTGAGTTCAGATCTACATAATTTGAAAATGACAAGACTATTATAGCTTGGTTCAATAAGTATTGAAATGAATTTTATGCAGTACATTTTTTGTTGTTGTTGCCTGTTGACTGGTGTCATCTTATATGCTGATCTGCACGACAACTCTGTTATTGGGTGATCATGGTCAGAAATTACTACTAGTAAGACTCTAACCATTACTACTATGGTTAGATATTAGTTTAGATCTTGTTTTAGATCATCATAGCAGGGTTATTTACAGTCTTAAGAAGGCACGCGTCCATTTTGTCGTAACAGCATAAAGCAAAATATTTATTCCATTGGAAAATGACAACTTCTCTCTCTAGCTTTCTGTGAAGTGAGTCCATATTATTTATGCAGAATCACTTCATTGTCTTTGATTTTTCAATAACTGATAACTGCTCATCTTCACTTATTGTCTTTATCAGAATAAGAAAAAAAAATATTAAATTTTGTCAGAAAGCTTATGGCTTTTGCTTGCAGTTTATTATCTTGGTCTAGGGGCAACTGAGAATTGGTACTCTCCAATACGAACAGTGCTACAAAATTACTAAAGTTCTTGATACCAATATTAGATGGCATCTCCATTTACAGTTTAGATGAATGACATTTAAACTGCCTATTGACATATATTGGGCTCAAAATTGAGGAGATTAGAATCTTTCAAAATACAGTAGAACCTTGATTATCCGAAACTCTTTTAACCGAAACCTCATTTAACCAATGTCAGTTTCCTTAAGTTTTTTTTTGTTTGGTAAATAAACAATACCACTTCAAGTTCACCTTCGACTCAGCTATTCCTACTGCAGGCAGTGCCGACATGCCGATATCTTATCTATTATCTTATTTTTCCATTCTATTGTCCCTCTTTGCCGGAAATTCCATTCGTCTCCAAGACCATCTGCCTTCTGCCTTTCAATTTGCTAATTTCTGTCCGACTCAGAAGCATTGGCTTTACCGAAAGGTAGAACATTCATTTATACCATGGAGCCCACTAAACGAAAATGCAATAGCGATGACGATAACAGCGAAAGTGATGAAGATGAGGTGATCGAAACTTCTAAAATAAGCAACTCCGATGTTTTTGAATGTTTTGCTAAAGGACTGATATGGTTGCAGCAACAGACTGACTCTGATTCTACAGAACTTATGCTACTGAAACAACTTCGGGATAGAGCGGCTAAACGACTATCAGTCATGCTTATGGCAGAGCAAACTTCCATTAAGCCAATGTACAGTATATTATCATATGTCATATAAGCATTTACATTGCATTTTCTGACTTGTGTGACATCTATTGAATAAATTTATTGTATATAATTATAGTAATATAATTTAAAAAATACATTTAGTTATTTTGAACATGTGTATATGTTTAAAATCCAGTGTTAAAATTTTTGCGGTCTCCTGACGGCCATTTTTAAGTGCTCTGTTTTATCCGAAATTTTCGATTTACCGACGGAAGTCCGGTCCCGACCACTTCGGTTAATCGAGGTTCTACTGTAACTTCATAAAGGACTGTTGCATGACAAATAAACATAGTTATCTAGAAAAGCTGAAAACTAATCTGTCATTCTGTATCTGCTATCTTTTTGAATAACTGTTTTTGCAACAGATTTGAAAATTTGTGAATTTTGGATTAGTCTGATCAGTGCTTTTTGAAGACTTTGCCAGTTTCTTTTGATAGTTGATTCCTAAATTTTAATAACTGTGTTCTGCATTGAGGGCCCTCCACCTTCCTATTGTACTTCTGCAATTGGTAACAAAAGTTATCCATGACACTACTTCAACAAGCTCTGTTGGGCAGGTTGGCAACTTCGTGGCAAATCTTGATCTTCTGCTTTTCAGTGTCGTGCAGTCTAATGAGAGAATGTGCAAATGCCTTTTTCAGATATCCCCATAAGAAAGTGTCCAATGTGATGACTGTGGAGGCCAAGTATTATTCCCAAACCAGGAAATACTTGATCTAAGAAGAATCTTTGTAATGTTGAAATCACAAGCTATTATTGATTCTTTTTTAACTCAGAAACATTTGACCATTTGTCTAAATCATTCTACATTAATGATTGGTAATATTCACTGTCCTGTATCACACCAGACAATAACATTTTCATAGTAATATGATCTTTCATGAATTCTTTGTGGATTTTGAGCTACTCGATATCCTAAATTTGGTTTATTAACATATCGGGGGGGGGGAATCTTATAAATTATTAATAAAAAAAATTAACAAAATTTCCATCATAAGGAAAGAAATTAATTTTTATAAAATTATTTAAGAATTGTGAATCTAAAAATATAAAGAAGGAATGCACAGCTTAAACTTCTATGAGCCCCATTATGTACTGTGAGACTTATGTAGGTATGTCAGTACTGCATGTAATTTCTTCACACTAATTGCAACCGAGATAGAGACGCCTCATAACAAAATTCAAATTACAGATAGTAAGCTGTATGTGGCTCATGAGCTAAGGGTTGGGCTCTTGTTAGTTGTAAAGAAATGGGATTTTTTTTGAATTATGATTTCTCTTCATTTTATTTAGTATGATTATTTATTTACAAAATGGGGTAAAACTTAATTCTTCCACTCCATGTATAGTTTAAGTTATATCTTCATTTTCCTTGTCTTTTCAAATAGTGACGAAATAATGGGAGAAGCTTGTGGTATTTGCTCATTTTCTTTCTCTTTTCTGGAAAGCATTTTACTGGAATAGGATTTGAAGGACTAAGATCAAACAAACAAACAAAAAAAAACCTTTTGATGTATTCGTGAAAATAAATGTTTTTACTGACATTTCGGGATCTACAAAACAAACTGGAGTTGATTACATTTTGTTCTTCTTTTCCAAGAGCAAAATCTATTCAACTCCACTTTGTTTTGTAGATTCCGGAATGTCAGTAATAGGATGTTAGATATTTACTAGCATTTATAATTATTTCTTGTTAATTCTTTTGACTTTGATATTCAATTATTAGTTATTAAATTAGTTTAATTAGATCTAAATAGTAGTTTGTTTATTTATTTATTTTCTCTTTCAGATAGAAGACGAGATGATTCAGTGCATTGTCTGCGAAGATTGGTATCATGGAAGGGTAAAGCTAATTTACATTTTTATAACTTCTAAACTTTTAAGAAAAAAAATTCCCTATGAAAGCATCTTTAGAAATAAAATTTTCTTATTTTATTGAAACTTAAAAAAAAAAAAAAAAAAAAAAAATGAGGATCAGGCAAATAGCTTCTGCACCATAAGGATTTTAACCAATACGCATGGTCTCATTGGTTCTTTATGACTAAGTATTTGATTCAGTTCCTGAGAAAATTGGAAAAGAAAGATTGAGGCATTTCATAGAATTTGCAAGTTGTTAGGAGAACATATATCTAAATAAGCATTATTTGCCATCATGTTTTATGAGTCTGGTGTACCTCTACCTCAAAAAAGGAACTTATATTTGTGTTGCTTCATTTTTCTTTTATCTCATTTTTATTTGGATTTAATAATTTATTTTATTAGCCTTAATTGATTGCTTGAAAGTCACTTAAAAAAAACTAAACAAACAAACTCCTTAGTATTATCATTCTAAAAAGGTAGTAAGATGTTGCTAGTAAGGATGATGTTAATTTTATTATCATCCCTAATTTTTTTTTTTTGGGGGGGGGGGGAATTGAAATAGAAATTGATTTAGTAAGAAAAAGACTAGAAATTTTGTAGAATAAAAACAGTTTGAAAGACCTAATATATGTTATGCTAGATAAGTTAGCTAATTCTTTTCACATCTGCAAAAAAATAGCCTGTTCTATTTTGAGATGACCTGTTGAATGCTATATCACTGCTTTCTCAGAAGCCTCATAAAAGCATTTTGCGATCTCATATCCAACCCTCAAAAATTCGTGCCTAAACCAACTCGCAAATGGAAATTTACACTCGCTAGCTAATTAACGAGGGGGGGGGTGAAATTTCTTATATATACGGTATCCCTGTTTCCCAACATGGAGCGCACGCCCCACAGGGGGGGCAATTCAAAAATGGAGCAATGTTGTTTTTTTTCTTGGGTTGTGAAAGTAAAAAAAATTTTAGTAATTTGTTTTTTTTTTTGGTTGTGAAACTTAAAAAGTAGTTTTTTTTTTGTTTTTTTTTAATTTTTTCTTTTTGAAGTTATATCTAATTTGGTGGGGCATAGCATACTTTAGATACTTTAGGTGGGGCACAGCACAAAAAAGGTTGGGAAACACTGCACTATACGTATACTAGCAGCAAAGGTTTTGAATTTAGGAAAAAACCGAGGTGATTTTTTTTCACTTGCAAGTGCCTAATCTCTACTCGCAAATTGTGAGTTTGCGAGTGGGATTTTCGAGGGTTGCTCATATCTTTTATCTTTGCCTGTCTTTTTTTTTGCTTTACATAAATTTCAGATTTGCATACTATGTGTTGATAAATTTTTTTTTTTTTTTTTTAAATTTTGATTTAAGCCAAGGACAATTTCTGAAATAGTTTATATTTATAGTGGATTAAAATACAGTATATATATATGCTGTGTGGTGATCTGTAAAATTCATCAATTTATAATACTTCATGATGATTAATACAACCTTTTATAAAAATCTTGATTAACTTAAATGAAAATTATTAAAAACTCAAAAATAATAAATGATAACCTAAAGCAGGGGTTCTCAACCTTTTTCAACTCACGTACCCCTTTTTGTGCATCATTAACTATGCGTACCCCCAACAAAAACACTTTAGTTTTATTAAAATGTATTATATTGGTTAATGTTTAACTTTAAACTGTTCAAGTTTAATTATGTATAGGTAATTTAAATTAAAAACAAGAAATTTTATTTTAATGGACATGTTATTACAAAGTTTTTATTAATGAGACATAAAATCAAAAAAGTCTAAGAAAATAATTAGTGGGAATACTTTTTGGTATTAACCGCATACCCCTTACAGATTTTCGCATACCCCCAAGGGGTACGCATACCACCGGTTGAGAACCGATGACCTAAAGCCTAATTCCATGTTTTGTAAATTATTACTTTTTTTGCAATAATAATTAATGGTGTATAGATGAACTAAGAGTTTTAGATTTGAAGAATGTTTTGCCGTTATTTAGTATTTAATATTGAAAGTTTCTAAAATATTGGTATCTAATATTGTATTCCAGCATCTAGGAACTTCAATTCCCCCTGGCAATGATTATGGAGAGTATATCTGCTCAGACTGTATGGGAAAATGTGATTTTCTTTGGCATTATGTAGTTCAAGATAAAGGTAAGATCTGAAAACAAGCTAATTACTATATTTTCTATAATTTTTTTTTGTTATATTGAACTCTGTAACATAAAAGTTATAATAGTTAAGATACAAATTATTTAATGTATGTGAAATAGTATTGCTAGACTTTGAATGAAGCTTTTGAGTTGAGAATGCTGTGGAATTTAAAAGTTATACGATGCTTATATAGGTCATTCAAATAAAGCAGAATAATGTAAATGAATAAAGAAGATTTTTATATTAAGCTCTTTTCTCAAATAAACAGTATATTTTTATCATGGAAAAAAAAAAACAATTGAAAACTACTAGTCTGCATGTAATGTACTGATTCTTTTGCTGTTAATCACAAATGGTTCCACCACAGTACAAACATATTTTTTACTTGTATAATTTATGAAATAAAAAGAAAAAAGTTGTTGTAGTTGGACTATCAAAAATTAATGGAGTTTTATTAATAAAAAACAGTAATTGACAGTTAAAATGGGAGTTTTGTTAAATTTTTGTCTTCAAGGTGGAAATTTAAAATTTCCAGATTTAAGAATAGTAAGTAACAATTAAGTTCTGAAAGAGAATGTTACTATTAGCATTAGAAGTACAGCTCGAAAAGAATTGTTTTGAGTGGTGATAAGTCTTTAATCTAAAGTGTTGTGACGGAGAACGCTGACTTTTAAACTTTTCGGGGTTTTTTTTCCCTAGAAATCCCTTTCAATCAGTATTTTATTTAGAATTTATCTACACAGAGTTTTGAAGTTAAACAGAGTTAGTCGTTAGCTATAAATTGAAATAATTAAAGACCCAGAGGCCTATTATCAGTTTTGTAAGTTATAGAACTAATATATAGTTTTATCAGCTAATGAGCTCTTTGATTTTTTTTTTTAATTACTGAAACTTGGTTGTTACGTTTTGAAAAAACAGCTCAGTAGAAATAATAAAATGATGTTAAATGAAAACTGCATTTCCATTTATTACACACAAGCTCGGTTATAATGCTATCTTTCGGATCTTTCGCGATTACCTACATCATTCAGAGCTATGTGAGAGAATTTTATATTTATAAATATATAAATCATTACCTTTTCAACACTTTGATGGGTTATATTAGCCAAAATCGATTTGGCGCTGCCATCTTGGCATCTTGTACAAACGACGAGTCAAGTGGATCGAAACTAGGTATTCATACGCCTATTAGATTACATGGGCCTCTTTACTGGTTGTCATTGGCAGAAAAATAGATCTCGATATTCATTTTGGCTAAACGAAAAAGTCCATGATTCTGGCATTTTTTAAAAAATATATTGTATTTTGAGAATACAAGAATAAAGGCAATGCACCTGATTAACTTTAGAACAATAATTTTAATGCAAAAATGACACAACTATAGTTTCAAATGCACAAAGCAAGCATTCTTTTTCAAGTAAAGGATTACAATAAAATATACATAATATATAAAGGCCACTTCTTCCCAGAATGCCCTTGGAAAACCCCCAAAGTCCAAATTTTCATAAGATGACACAGGTCTCAGGAATGCCTCCAGTGGAATTATCAAGAAACTGCTGGTAAACAAAAGCATGTGCATTAGGAGGTGATCTTGTTTATGTCCATTATTTAGATGATATCTGTTTTGCAATGATAGCTGAATCATCCGCATGAAAGTTGTATTTGAAACCTGTGTCTGTAAATTCAAACAAGCAAAAAACAGGGAAATAAAATATTAAGGAAATCTTATTTTACAATTTTTTTTTAAATTACAACCAAATTGAATACAATTAAATTAAGAAATTTTTTTTAAAAAAAAGTTTATTTAATTAAAATAAAAATAAAAAGCAATTCAAAAGTAACCAAAATAAAATTAAAATAAGATATAAGTTGGAATTAAAATTTAAAAAATAAAACGAAAAATTAAAAAAAAAAAATTTTAAGGTTTAAACCACCTCATAAAAATAGGAGTGAAACCTAAAAACAAGCAAAATTACTGTGAATGAATTAATAAACTGTGAAATTAATACAAATTATTTGATAAAAAGAAAATGAATGCCTGCTTTGTGCATTTGAAACTATAGTTGTGTCATTTTTGTATGAAAATTATTGTTCTAAAGTTAATCAGGTGCATTGCCTTTATTCTTGTATTCTCAATTATAAGTTTTAGTTGCAGCTTTATAGGAAATACAGATTTCTCTTGCTTGTCCCATTCATGCCCTTAACCTCCATCTAAGGAGTACTTCTGTCAAGTTTAAGTTAAATTTGTAAATGTTTAATTATAGATTTTGCTTAGTTCTAGTGAACTTTTAAACACATTCTTTGATTCATTGTTTGTTCTTTTAAATTTACAGTTGTTAAAATTGAAAAGACTGATGTAGATGAAGCTGTTGATGTTGGCTGTGAAGTAACTCCCAATGCGATTCCTTCTTCTTCCACGCCTAATACCTCTAATACATCACACACAGACACAGAAGCCAATCATGGGACCAAAGAATCAGTTTCAATAAAGGAGCCCAAGAAAGAAATTCCCAGTTTCTCTGAAGAGCAGGTCTGATTCAAAATAATTCTTCTAATTAAAATATTAGAATGGCCCAAAAAGCCTTGCCTTAAAAATGTGAATGATTACTAACAGTTCTGCTGCTGCTATGTTTCAATACTTGAACTTTTTGGTTGGTGAAGTCTGATGCATTTTCCATTAATGAAAAGAAATTATATTTTCCAAGATTCTTTTATCAATTGATGACCTATTCGGATGTTCTGTTGTTGCCATCTTAGGTAACAATTTAATATAAATCACCCATTTTGGGCTACTTGGCGTTTATTTTGTTTTAAGAAGTTTGAAGTTAATCAGTGCTGTTGTTGTTAATTCAAAAAACCTTGACCTTCAAAGATAAAATAGTATCTTTACCAAAGCCTTGATTTGATTACTAAACTTTTATATAAAATTATGTGTAATCTGGGACAATTTTTTGCAATGGGGCTGTTCCGAAATACAAAGGCTTTGAGAAAGCCATTTCTCCTTTTTCCATTCAAAACATTGAAAATCTGTAACTGAAAATAGTTTTTTTTTTTTAAATTCAAAGCATAAAACTAGCATAGTGTGGATAACCTTTACTTTAACCATATGCTAGGTTTTTTATTTTATTTTATTCTTTTTTATTAGAAGTTATGCTTGTTTCTATTTTTTTATTTGAAGTTATGCATCTTTACTGTGTATTTTAAGTGCAGCGATAATTTTGTTCCTTATTAGATTTTTTTTTTTTTTTGTTGAATTTTATACTCTTTCTTAGTTTCTTTATAAATTTTATCTGACTTTTCATTACCTTCATTTCTTTCTTTTTTTTTTTTCAGAAAATCAGTGACGATGTCAAGTCCTTCTGTAAATTAGATGAATTGAAAAAGCAGGAAGTTGCTTCTGTCACTGGTGGAATATTTTGGCCAGATGGTTGGCGAGAAAAATTATGCACATGTGCAAAATGCAAGGTAAGCAATAGATACATAAGATTTTATTCCTTTATTTTTATCACTTTTCTTTTAACTTACAATTTAAATTTAAAGCGTAAAATAGAATGAAATCTGGAACGCAGTAACAGTTTGCAGGTTTTACTTAAGTAATGTTGTTAAAAACTTTTCCACATATTAGAAAATAGAGTAAGATAAAGATCCAGTTGAAATTCCCTAAATGTGTGAATTCTAAAGTCAGTTGAGCATTTTACAAAAGTGTTATTTTTAAAAGAAGTTGAGAGAAAATAATTTACAATTAAGTTGCATTGTGTGAATTTCTTTAATGGACCTGATGCTTCAGAGATTGTTTCAGCATAATGATTTAAAGGGTAAAGTGATTCTGACTGTTGTATATTGCTGTCAAAATTAGAGATTCCACAGTTTTCTTATTTATTTTAATTCTTACTATAGTCTTCTACATAATTGAATTACAAATTTCTGTGAAGAACCCATGAAGTGGATACGTTATCAGAGTTAACTTGCCTTTCTGTAACTAACCTGCCACAGTGTGCAATTCATCACCATGTGATTCCTTTCTCTTTGAGTTTGAACCAACCAGTGCCACATAAATCTTATGACTTCAGCAACAAAGCCTTCCGAAAATAATTACAGTAATAATAATAAAATATTATGTTTTATTTCATGTGACTCAAAATGATTATGGTTATTTTGCAGGATTTATACTCTGAGAGAAATATGTCTTATTTATTGGATTTAATGGACACAGTACATTCTTATGAAGAACAAGGAAAAGCAAAAAATACCGGGCAATCACAGTATGATCAGGGAATGCAAGCGTTATCTCGTCTTGATAGAATTCGTCAAGTGGAGGCCATTCATGGTAGGATTCAAATTTTACAATTGATTCAAATATTGATTAACAAGAAATTGAGTTTATCGCCTGAATTATAGATAAAATAGCACAGTAAATACTTAAATCTTGTCTAAAAAATATTATTATTATTATTATTATTTTCTGTTTTAACTTTTTAAAATCATTTACAGTTAAGCTTTTTTGTACTCAAAATGCAATAGATTTGTTGTTTAGATCTGAATAATCAAAAATCTTTCTGCTTTTTCTGCTTTTTTTTTCTTTTTCAGAGTACAACTCAATGAAATCTCAGCTAAAGAACTACCTCAAATCTTTTGCTGAAAACAGAAAGGTAACTTTAATTCAGTTTCAGTACAGAAAAATAAATGTAGTAACAGCTAAGACACTTAATCCTTTGATATCAATATAAAATATGTTTTGCAGGAATTTGAAAACCTGCATATTAAAAATGACCAAGTCACAATTAACATCACTTTTCATTACAAATTATTTTGGAAGTGAAACAATGAATTTTATTTCGAGTTCCTATTCTACGATTGTGAAAAGGGTCAAGGATAAAGATGATGGTGTTTGTTTTGGAAATTAGTAATTCAGGAGTTTTATGATGAAAATGAATGGGGGAACTATATAAAGTTCAACAGGAAGTTGAAAGGAGAATCCTTATATCCCCATTCTGTCCGTCTGTCCTTTCGTTGCAAGAAATTCATCTCTCAAGAACAACATATGCTAGTGATTTTTAATTTTTAATGCTTACATCTTTGATAGATATTGACTTTATTTTTCTTTAGAAGTGATCGTTTTAATAAATGAAGCAGGCTTTATTTACTAATGAATAAATTGCCAAAATTTACCTGTTTATCCCTTTTTTATTTTATCTGAAATTTGAATTTTAAATGTAGCCTAAGAATACGAAAAATCTGAATCGACCCAGTCCCTGAGCAGTCCGGATTTTTGGACTTGATTGTATTTGTTTTATTTCCATTATGAATTAATTCTCATCATATCAGTTCTTACTGTTTTCAATCATGTTGCTATTTGTAAATCTTTCATTTATTAGAAAAGCTTTATTTATTAATATTGTAAGCAATCTTATGCATTTGTTTCTTTATTTTAATCATAATTTTGATTGGCTGAACGATTGCCGATCTTCTTCAGGTAAATAAGTTTGGTATAAATCCCAAGCCTATTCATATGATTCCATATAATAAATTCAAATATAACAAACAATAGCATATCACAAGCATAATACAATTATAAGAAGAGACATTTGTAATACATTGTTCAAATATTTCCATTTATACAATAACTGAATTTTTGTATGTTTTTTTTTTATATACTTAGTTTAAGTATATTTACTGAATAATTACTGATATGCATTCTTTTATCTTTGTTGATATAATCAAAGCTTTTTAATTATTATAGCTTCAATTATAAACCTTTTGGTATCATCCTAAAAATAAAGGAATGCAAATTAGTGATTACCCCCAACCCTCTGCTATAGCGTTTTATTACTATTGCGCATACTTAAAAAGCTGCCCAAATACCTTTATCGTGCCCTGGTTGGTCGAAAAATTCAAATATTGCTGGCTGCGCCATTAAAAAGAGGTGAAAATAGGGTAAATTAGGAGTAAAATTTGAGATCGAGGGACCAATAAGAATATTATTACCCTAAGTTCTTCAGTTCGGCTATCGCGTTTTCTGCTATAGCGCGGCACCAATTGGGCGCGATAGCAGAGGGTTAGGTGTATTCAGTAATTTACTTAAACACTGTAAAAAAAATACAAAAATTCATCTAGTTATAAATGGAGACATTTGAACAATGTATTACGAATGTCTCTTATTATACTTGTATTATGTTTGTTATTTTTGAATTTGTTTTACAGAATTGTAGGGATAGGTTTGAGACTTATGCCAAACTTAATTACCTGAAGAAGGTCGGCAATCATTCAGCTTATAATGAAGCAAATAGATGAGAAAATAATATGATTTTTGTTAATTGTTGGAAACAAGTCTTTTGAATTGACTATTCATTTTTAATTGATTGCTTCTTCCATTTTTTTTTTCTTCAGGTGGTCCGAAAAGAAGACATAGATGAATTCTTCACTCAAATGCGCGAAAGGAAACGACGAAGATTGCAAACAAACATTCCACAGTTTTGCCGTTAAAAGAAGAAAAAAAAAAGTTTTTGTGTCATTTGAAGTAAAGGAAAACAATAGCTGAACTTAGTTATAAACTGTTTCATTTGCAGGCACATTTTTTTATTACTGTATTGTTTATTATCATGAAATTATAGAAAAATATTGTGATATTTTTCTTTTTTGGTTCCTTTCAGACATAAAGTACCTCATTTTGACATACTTTAGCCCTTTGAATTCTATATGCACGTTTAAATGTTAACCCTTTGATCTTTGAAGCCTTGAAGTCTACAGTCCTAAGATAGAGTATTTTTGAAACTATGTATCTTACTTGCAGTGAAAAATAACCTTTAATATATATATCAGTCATGGATTTTGTATTTTATAAACATATTTCACCCTCTTTCGAATCTCATATCGTTATTATCTTAGTTCATTTGTGAACAGTTGTGTTAAAGAATTTCATAGAAACCAAAGTTAGACTTAGGTTAACAAACTTTTGCTCTAAATTAAAACTTAATATCTATACAAAAAAAAATAGTATTGTATAATAATATATTTTGCTTCAGAAATTAGGGATTTATGTTAGCTTTTTAGTTTCATTTTTTTTTTTTAAAATCCAAAGCTCAAGTACAGGTGAATAACCAAGAAGGATTATTAAGTCACATAAAAGTTGTGCTTTATTCATCTCATTTTGCAATTAAGCAATTGAATTGTCATTTTTGTAGTTTAACTGAAATTTAATTTTAGTTATTCTTTTTACCGTTATGGTAAAAATCTTAGGGAATGCTTTAATGTTTCTTTGATTTTTGTAAATAATACATAATCAGAGGATTCTTACAAAGAAATTCTGTAAAAATTAAAAATGTCTTTGATAAGCCAAAAATAAGTATTATTGACAATAGCTTGCATTTTTGTAAATTGGAAATATTTTCATAGTTCTTTTGGCAGCAAATGACTTAGAAATCATGTGGATAATTTGAAGTGTAAAAATAAAATGTTGGTTTTCTTTCAGAAAGGGAGGTAAAGCTCATGAATGTCTGTTGATTTTGATATTTCTTATTATATAATAGCAAATAGGGAAAAGCAGAACAAGAAAAGCAGATCGAGGGTATATTCTACTGTCTTTCAAGATCTGTTTAGCATGAAAATCAAACATAAAAGTCAATGTTTTTTTATTTCTTTTCTTTCCTGGAAAATAATAGCTTTTAATAAACATAAATTTTATTTTAGTATAAGGGGTTTGTTTCGATCAATGCATTCTTAATGTGTTGCTGTAAATTCAGATTATTAAATTCAAACAAATTCAATAAACTTGGTAGAAGATTCCATATTTATTTTCTTTCCCTGTTTCTTTTACCAGATGAAAGTAGCACTTTTGATCAGTGCAGAAGTATTAAGAAATAATGAATGAAATAATTATGAAAATCACAAGTCGGCACTACTTGATTGTGAACTTATAATGTTAACCCTTTATGATCAAAGATCATCTTTGTATTGAACTGAAATAACTTTAAAATTTTCTATTCAGAGGATTGAAATTATGAAATGTTTAATTTAGTTTAACCAGAAGTTATCTTTCAAACCGTTTTGTCTGGTTCTAAAACCTGTTTATTACTTATATTTAAGTAGAGTTCTCTTAGAACCAAACGCATTCACTTTCCAGTTAGTAAAATCGAACATTAGCCAGTTATATATCAAAGTTATTAAATAGATATTCTATCAGAAAATGTAGATTTTTAAAAGAGCCAACTAAAACCCGAAAAGCAGCTTTTATTCCTTTTTTATCTTTTTTAATTTTGTTCATTAGATTTATCTGTTCTGTCAATGCAAAGCAGTGAAAAATTTTGATATATTTTTAGGAACATGAAAGAATCAATAATAAATATATTGCCAATAAATGCTCTATTTGTTGTTTGGTTTCTTAAAAACTGTTGTTGTTTAGCTGCTTGATACATCTTGGCTTCACACTTGGTGAAATTCAAAATAAGCTAAAAATTAATTGTATTTTGCTTTTATTCACTTCAATGGTTTCTGTAATTATTGAAATAACAGTAATATTAATTTTTATGTATCCTGTCTTGATGACTAGTTTTTGACATCTAATTTTTAGTTTCCTACTATTACGTATGAAATTACATATTGTGCTCTCTAATTTGACTACTTATAATTATTGTGCTATTTAAAAGTTATTCAGAGTTTATAAATTTTTGGAGAAAAGTTATTGTTACATGAAATAATATATATATATTGCTAATACTGTTCATAAATGACTGCGTTTCTGAAATAGCCATATTTGACTTAATACCATCATTATTTTAATTCGTATCTTGAAGAATGAAAAGGGCTAAATTTTAAAGTCATTTCATTATTTGATGAGCATCACAACCATATTTTCAGCATGATCAGTACTTTTGTTGTTTTGTATTTTGCATAACGTGTCTTAAATGCAATCATTCAGTGAACGTTTTTCACTTGATCACTTGAGATATAAAAATAGCTGCAGCTATTATTTTCTGCATGCTTCATAATAAAATTCATATTCTATTTTATAAAGTGTTTATCCTTTTAGAACTATAAAGATATTCTCATACAAAAATTTTTTTGAGGTCTCATCAGCGTATTTATTATGGTACACTTAAACCAAGTCATTAAGAATATATTGAAAGCAAATATAGAATTATAAATCTTGATGGAACTTTTCTGAAGTAATTTATTACATTAAAAACTAAATATTTTTAAAGTATGAACTTAAATGTTAGGGGCCTTTATCTTATATTTGGAAAATTTAAAAAAGGAGGATTAATATTATACATAATGTCAAAGTTTATGTAATGTCATGGGGAAAAAAAAAATGTTTTTCTGTAAAAACAAAACAAAAGTGTATGTAAATGTCTGTGTACACTTATCTGCTCTTAGTAAAATAGACTTTCTTATGATTCATTACGAGTTACTGTTTTTGTTTTGTTTTTCCCTTTAATGTTTTCATTTATTATCAATTTGTCAGTTACGTTTATTATTTTCTGCATTGAGAAAGTGGTACCAAAAGTGTAAAGAAACTTATGTCTTTTTTCACTACTAAAATATTCACTATTAACTACTAAAATATCATACAAAAGGCATGATTCGACCTGAATGTTGACAGTGAGCTAAATGGATGCTTTTATGTCAACTTGCATGATTTTGTAATGAGATTTGTTAAGCAACATTTAATTCTCATATAAAATCCTTATTATTCACATTTCAACTCAGAAACGACTTAATATTTTAATTAGAACAGAAAATGAGAAACAGGTATTTATTGAATGAATTAGTGAAAAGCATTTGATGAATAATAATTTTTACTAGATTTACTTTACCTTATTAATTTATTATTAAAATTTATAATTTTATTATTAATAGTTTAGTAATATTTCATTAATAGTAATATTAAATGATTCACTAATCTTACTCAATTTAGATTTAGTTCTCAGTAAATTTATCTACTTTGATCCTTGATGTGTACTGTACTAAGAGTTTATCACTAACATCATTTCTATGCGCTATGGGAAGAAAGCTTTTGGTACTATTTCAGTTCAAAATCATAAACCTTAAGTATTCAACAAAATGTAATGGCCTAAATTTTGTGAAGTGCTGTTAGTTAATGATTTTAAATTTTCAATATTGTATTAACCTTCCCAATTTTGGGAAGGTTAATAATTTTCTATGTCATGGATTCCATGATTTCATTGCATTCTTATATGTATATATATATATATACAGTAGAACCTCATTATAACAGACTAATAGGGACTGAAGGTTGTCCGTTTTAATGAAAGTCCGGTTTATAACAAATAATTCTATATCGATGTAATGCATCAGGGTGTACATCAATGAAAGGACAATAGTTAGCTATAAAAAGTACTTAACGACATGACTCAAAGGTTACTGAATAAAAACTGATGAGTGTGTGCGGCAATTTGTGGAATTTCAGACAATAACGAAATTAAATGATCGATAGAATTGAGAAAGCAAACGAAGGAACAACGCTACAAAGTTGCGAATCCTTCTTTGTAGCGTTGTGCCTTCGTTTGCTTACTCAATTCTTTGAATCATCGGGCACGTTAATTTTTTTTTTTCATTAAATGATCGATGTTTAATCGCTTGCTTGGAAATGTAAAACTCGTCAGATAAACATATGCATCCTTTCTTCTTTCTTCGAATTTGGCCGACTATGGACCACGTGAAATAACTCATGATTATTTTTCTTCCTTCTTTCTTCTCTTCCAGTATTCTTTCATTCTTTCTCCATATTGTTTCCTTCTTTCTTCCGTCCATTTTGCTCCCGTCTTCTTCTTTGCCTTTTCTTGAAAACCCTTGAATCCCCTGATCTTTTTTCTGAATTCTTCTCTTCTCTCCACCTCTTCTCCATCTATTTTCATTTCTTCCATGTCTTTTCTGACCTCCTTGATCCATGTCATCTGAGTGTTGGGGTTTCTGTTGAAGAAGGTGAATAATCTCTTCGTCACTCTACCTTCACTCATTCTTTTAATGTGTCCGTAGAAAGTCACTCTTCTTTTCCTCATTGTGTCAGTTATTTTTTCTGTTTTTGTGTAGATTTCCTTGTTGTTTCTCAGTTTCCATTTTCCATCTTCATATTTTGGTCCCAGGATTTTCCGTAAGATCTTTCTTTCCTTTTTTTCTACCTCGTCTAATTGTCTGGCAGTGTTTAGTGCAAGGCATTCTGAGGCGTAGAGGCCTTCTGGCTTAATGACTGTATTGTAGTACCTAATTTTAGCGTTTATAGATATGGACTTCTTGTTGTATATATTTTTTGTCAACTGGAATGACAGTTCCATTTTTCTTGCTCTTGCTAGGACCGCTTCTTTGTCAAGGGCGTTTGTTGAATTATTTCTCCCAGGTATTTGAACTTATTAACCCTCTTGATTTTCCCATACTTTGTTGTGATCTGTCTTGGTGCATCTTTTCTATTGGTCATGTATTCCGTCTTTTCATAAGATATTTGTAGTCCAGCCTTTTCTGCTGTCTCTTTCAGTATATTTATTTGTCTTCTTGCATCTTCAATGTTTTCCGCTAGTATTGCAAGATCGTCTGCAAAAGCCAGGCAGTCAATTTCCAAGTTATCTTTCTTTCTTCCTATTTTTATTTTCTTGATTCCTTCCTCTTCCATTCTTTTCCCCCACTCTCTCATTACTTTCTCCAGCACACAGTTGAAGAGCAATGGGGAAAGCCCATCTCCCTGTCTTACTCCTGTCTTCACCTCAAATGGTTCTGAAATCTCAACCAAAAATTTTACTTTTGACTTCGTGTTTGTTAGTTTTTTTTGGTGATCGCAATTGATTTGTCGTCAGCTCCGAATTCCTCCAATATATTGAAAAGTGTGTCTCTGTCTATAGAATCGTATGCCTTTTTGAAGTCCACAAATGTCACATGAATGTCTTTGGATCTCAGTCTCCTGTACCTTATTATGAGTTTCATTTACAATTATTCATGAGCATTGTTTGATAGATGGACGTGCCTGAACTCCTCCAATGGTTCATTCATGCACTACATATGTTCCTAATATGCATTCTTTATTATTACTATATTTTTTTAAAAAACTGTCCCTTATAATGAGGAACTACTATATATATATACACACACACACACACAAATTCATCCTGATAAAATAATCTAAGAACTTTAGATAGTTTTTATTCAAATATATCTTAACTAGGCATGCAAATGAGAGATTAGTTGCTATTGAATGTCAAGGTTGCA
Source organism: Thereuonema tuberculata (assembly GCA_023159025.1). Taxonomy (NCBI): domain Eukaryota; kingdom Metazoa; phylum Arthropoda; class Chilopoda; order Scutigeromorpha; family Scutigeridae; genus Thereuonema; species Thereuonema tuberculata. The sequence continues at coordinate 100,730,345 of JAFIDM010012231.1, forward strand.
CCAAGAGCTCATTTGTAGCCTATTTGCTATGAATGTACTGCTTTATCTGATGCCTTTGCTTCACTTGCTTTTAATAATACTACAATGACACTTGCTGATCTGACAAAAACAACTACACAAATTAGAAATTGTTGGTATCATTGGTCTGCAGGACGTGGGTTGATAATACTGACAAATTGGCTGTGATCTTAACCATAATGGTAGTGAGGTGGTTGTTGCAACATTGTCTAAGGCAGCTATGATCATCCCAGGTAATTTACAATTACTCATGAGCATTGTTTGATAGATGGACGTGCCTGAACTCCTCCAATGGTTCATTCATGCACTACATAAACTTATGTTCCTAATGTTGTAGTGATAGTAATTAATATATAGGGTCTTTCAGAAATAATGGTACAATTTGAAAAGGATAATGTTTGAGAATGTTGCAGAGTACAGTAAAATAAGAACGGATGGACAGGAAGTATTCAAGTTTTGTTTGTTATCTTACAGATATTCAATATGTTGCCTTTGGTCATTCGGCAGACATCATTCCTGTAGGACTTTTTTAAGTGGGGTTGCATCAAGGGCACTGTTTTTGTGCCTCGTCTCACCTCCACAAACATTCAAGAGCTGAAGACAAGCATAACATGTTAAGCGTTGATGCAGACATGTTACCACCCACTCATGTCGAGTGTGGCAGGAACTCGACTATTGTTTGGGCGTCTGCCAAATGACCAAAGGCAGAGATATTGAACATCTGTAAGGTAACAAATAAAACTTAATACTTCCTCTGTCCATCCATTTATTTTATTTTACTGTACTCTGCAACATTCTCATACGACATCCTCATCAAATATTACCATTATTTCTGAAAGACCCTGTATTACACATTTCTAAGTAATTTTATAATTAATGTTAGAGATGGTAAAGAATCATTTTTTAATTTAATTTAAGCTAACTTAATATATCCATTTTTTTCTAGGATGGTTGACATATAGGTACTAGTCTTCCTTCAACTTCAGTCAGTTTATTAAATTGATTTAATTTGAATTAAGTTGTCAGTACTAGGTGTGAAAAGCATAGGATGGTTTTTAAGGAATCTTATTTAATCAGTTTTTTTGTACTTTTTTTTTTACATCTGAAGTAACTAAAAACTTTACATAACAATCAAAAATGACAATAAATAAAATGAAATATGAATAATTTACACAATGAATAAAGCTGAAATTAACATTGGTTGTAACAATATTCATTAAGATATTAACATTATTACATTGACGCTTTTTTCTTCAATGTATTACACAGTATAAAAATTATACTGTATAATAGAGAAGATGATATAATTAATCTAAATTAAGTACAAATTAAATGGAATGTGATATTTATGTCGAATCTGAAGTTAGCATTGGTATAGATTTTTAAAATGTTGTACGTTATTTTGAGCAAAACGTGATTGCAAGTGCAAACTAGGAATTTGTTTTTTTTCCCCACCGGCCTAATTTCCTTTGACGTTAACAATATTTCCGAGCTGCAATTCAAGATCGCCCTTGCGTAACTGTTATGGATTCCAAAAATGGACGGAGAAAAACTTTTACAAATTTCTTATAGGAAAAAAAATAATGGGTAATAGTGTTCGCTGCGATGGAGCTTATCCCTCATTACCGCTGAATATCACGAACAATTCTTGTCATGAAAATATATATTTTAATAACTAAGGATCAATACAATTTCAAATCCTATGAATAATATCTATTTTTAGGCAGCATCGAATTTCACTTCCACTATTTAAGAATAACTTTCATGAAAATTAATCACACACACACACACATATATATAGTGTTTTTAAAATAACTTAATAGCTCAATTTTTGTGAAGACATAATGCCAGGTTTAATTAATTGAACCCCATTTTCATAATTTTGCACTCAAATGTTTATTAAAAACAATACAAATAAAAAATGTATTTTGTAATTATAGTAGTCTTATTTATTGTGCGCCGGCCGAGTAGCAGCAGACTCATAACTCGACACGGACTCGCTGCGCGCCGGCCGAGTTAACTCAAAATAGGGAAACGAATTTAGTTATTTAAAAAAAAAAAAATTACTCAGGACCAGGCCGGGTCTATAATCTCTAGTTTACCCCATTGCAATTGTATCGTACTTCCTTGATTCCACATGTTGTATTCTTTTACATTATTGTTATGTGGCTTACATGATAAGGATCTCTTTATCACAAATATAAAATTGGCAATACAGCTACTTGAAAATTAAATGACTTTGTAAAAAGCCCATCTATTGCAATGTATTGGAATAACATTATTTATGCACTAGGTGTAATTTAAATATTTAGTAAATTATTTTATAGAACTATGACTTTTGTAATTTTTGAAAAAAAAAAAAACCCAACAATTTTTTTTTTTAAATAATTATTTTTCTAATTATATAAACTGAAATTTCAAATGCAAAAATTCATTAAAACTATATTAAGTAACTTAATCTTAGATCACGTAATTCAATAATAAAAGGAAATGAACTGAGAAAATCCACCAAAAAAATATATTAAAGAATGATAATTCTTTAACTTTTCTGAATAAATAAAAAGAAATTAGTGAAAAATTTTCAATTTTTTGAGACCATTATTAGAGGGATTACATGTTTTATTTACTTGCCGACACCAATGAATGTTTACCACATCACCACACCACTTTGATCGTTTGGAAGTGCACGTGACAGCAGTTATTCAAAATATGAAGTGAAATTGATCTCAATAATATTTGATTTACACTAATAATATGTTATAAGGAATTACAGTAGTAAAACAACAACATATTACTTACATTCATTCAACAATAGTTTACATCAGTTTAAGTTTTGCAGTAATCTATGTTGTTGATACATGTGGATTGATTAATCAATTACTCATTACCAATGCCGCTGCATGCAAATACCACTTGCATTATTAATAATTGTCTCAAGAAAGCTCAAACAGATTCTACTGTGACATATTTGGAATAACATTATTGAGAATATTGTATATATTATTCTTGAATTTCTCTGAAGTTGTTGAACTCGGTCATTGACTGATACTTACTTTTTCCCGTTAATCTTTGTTATGAAATCTTGGAACAGTGTTTGACGTATTTTTCACATCCTTTTCCTTTCCTTCCGTAACGAGCTGCGCGGAGAAATGAGGTGTACATCTTTGGGGACTGTTTTTCAAGCAAAGAAGTAAGTAGAAGACTGTAAAGAAACAAAGTAAATCCATTGAAACATAACTCCTCCATTGTTTTGGTTTCAGATATGTGTTTCCAGAGTGAATCAAAGTAAACAATATTTCGTTGTCTCGTTTTCTATTCTTCAGATAGAAGGATTAAGTATTTTACAAAATAGTAAATGTGCTGCTGACTAACCTGGCCACTTGAGCTGCCGACTGACCGATAAAACCAGTATCGTGGACAGTTCTATCATTCAGTTGGCAGAGGAAGCTTTGAATGCATCTGGGGTTTTCCGTGTTCTTTGCTGCTGTGTACGTTGATAATATAGAAAGGGCAAGGTCGGGAATTGTATTCAACCACAGATTGTTCTCTTCAGTGCTACGACGCTGGCGTTTGCCAAAGGGATCCTCTCCTCCTCCTCCCCCTTCGCCACCATTGGGAAACAGATCCATTCCTGTGAGCACTTGCTACAAAACCAAACTACTATTTCATTGACAAACAAAATAGTGGACAAACAAAAATAGTCAGAAAAAATAATGGGTTCCTGAAGATTAGGTTTTTTTTGCCAAAATGAAACTTAGTGTTTGACAGATGATTAAATGTCCCTACAATAATGACTAATGATGAGGAGAATGGAACTCCTCTCAACAAAAAGTGCTATATTTTCGAGACTCAAATGTTAAGTCATCAAAAATACAATTAATACAACTTTTCATTTAATTACACTATTTCCTTTCTGTTAATTTTCGAACTAAAAAATCTAACCTACCAGGAACTTGTCTTTTTACCATAAAATTTTTATTATTCCTTTTCTAGACTCTTTTATTTTAATTATAAAATTATCATCATCATTATATATTATTTCTCAAAGGGTTTTTTTTGTCGGACCGCTATATTTCCTTTACTACTTCATCAAAATCAATGATTGAGGCATCATTTTGAAGATTACGTTTCCCGCTAATGACGAAAAATAAACAAATTGTTTAAAATTAATGTTTTCGTTAAAAAACTTTATTTTTAAAAACTTTTTATACAAATGTAGACACGCTTTAACAGAAGCGCCTTATTTTTCGAAAGTGAAAGTATTGCTTTAGCGTTGTAACCTTCAACTATTTCCTTTTTTGAATAAAAATGCACTTTAAATGATATTTCATCATTTATTTAATAACAACAGATAAAAAAAAAACAAAGATTTATATTTTAATAAAAATAAACGATTTATTACAATAGAAACATAAAAATTAGTCAACTTTTCATATATTATTTTATATATTATTTCTCAAAGGGTTTTTTTTTTTGTCGGAACGCCATATTTCCTTTACTACTTCATCAAAATCAATGATTGAGGCATCATTTTGAAGTACGTTCCCCGCTAATGACGAAAAATAAACAAATTGTTTAAAATTAATGTTTTCGTTAAAAAACTTTATTTTTAAAAACTTTTTATAAAAATGTAGACACGCTTTAATAGAAGCGCCTTATTTTTCGAAAGCGAAAATATTGCTTTAGCGTTGTAACCTTCAAATATTTCCTTTTTTTGAATAAAAATGCACTTTAAATGATATTTCATCGTTTATTTAATAACAACAGATAAAAAAAAAAACAAAGATTTATATTTTAATAAAAATAAACGATTTATAACAATAGAAACATAAAAATTAGTCAACTTCTCATATATTATTTCTCAAAGGTGTTTTATTTCCCTTAATACTTCATCGAAATCAATGATTGAGATATTTTCAAGATTACGTTCACCGCTAATGATGAAAAATAAACAGATTGTTTAAAATTAATGTTTTCGTTAAAAAAATTTATTTTAAAAATCTTTTTTGTAAAAATGTAGAAGGCAATCTATTGACAATCTCTTCATTTATTTATTTCCACATTACCATTCGGTGACTGATCAAGATACCATGCGAATTATTCGCACGGGTCAACTTTTTTATAAAACTTGAGAAGACGCCATCTATTGACAATGTGTTTAACTAACATGCACACAAGCTGTTGGATTTGTTTATTATTTCTCAAAGGTGGTTTTTTGTTGCGAATTATTCGCACGGGTCCACTAGTAAAAATTTAAAGATTAATAAGTAAAAACTGTTTAATTCTAAGTAATACTAAAATACATTAATAGCTATAAATTTGTCTACCAATCACAAGATTAAGAGTGGGAAAATCATACTTCAGCAAAATACTTTAATATTCTTAAGTTTTCTATTTAGTATTACTTTGATATTCTTTTATACTTTATCCTTTATCCAGATAAAAATAGAGAATACAAATAATAAGGAAAAGCTTTTAAGGTCTGCTTAGATCCCTTATATTTAAAATCAGTGAATTCCGGGAAAAACACCAAATAACAAAATTGAGTTTGATGGAAAAATAAAGAAAAAAAAAGTAACAAAGACATTTGGCATTAAGACTTACCGACAGTAGGTTTAGAAAAAACATGAAAACTAGTAAAGCCAAAGCAGATTTGGAGGGATCTTTCTTGACAGCAGCTGCTGGAGGCATCATCATTCCTCCTCCCCCATATCTAAAAAGAAACCATTTAGAAAATAAATACAATAGAAATAAAACTATTTGGCTCAGTTTTAATGGAGCTCATAAGCTAAGTTTTAATATGTTTTGAAATACTTTTTGTTAAAAGAAACAAAAACAACAACGATATTCACAACCATATTCTATCTTATCTTCTATTTAGAAGATGACATGATCTGTAAAACATTATCTAGAAATCGCTCTTTTGTAAGATAAAAAAAATGACATATAATGAATAAATAACGACGTGCTTTAAAGAGATACAAGAATGCTTTCGAGATTTTTGATGGTATTTTTATCTGATTTCTCAAATTGCTGACACTGGAACCTCTAGTGACTGATTGGCCATCGGAGTGAAAATAAATGGTTTTCTCATTCCAATGGCCTTAATTTCGCTTGGATAACAAGCAATTTTTTAGTATTTTCTTTCCATTCCTCAGTGTTAAGGTACACTGAATGGACAAAACATTAGACTTGGGTGATGGGAAGTTGCCACTGGATACCCATCTCGTGATGGAACATACTCAATCCAAACGCACCCGATAAATTGCGGACATCTGGGCTTTCCACCAGTGTACCATATACATGGACATGGCTAAAAGTTGCGATCTTAGGATTTGTCGAAACAAGATAGATGGGTCATTCAATTCCCCAAGTGGTAATCACCTAAGGTTTTCGAAAGCAACCTTATCAAGGGGTTACTACTAGTGTACCATTGATGGCTGTACCAGCTAGCAAGCAGTGGTCCCCACAAGTTATTAATGACCGGGGTCGGTGTAGACTGTCCACGTTCGGACAGACCGGCAGAAGAGCAACTGCGGCGTAGGTCTATCCAGTTTTAATGTTGGAGCACCAAGCAATGTCAATGTGAGCGAACGGTCCTGCACACGTTGCATACTTTAGGCTATGGAAGCCGATGCTTACACGTGCCACTGTTGTCTGCTCATTGTCGGAAATAAAAGGGGATAAGCCTGTTACACAATTGAATGGGTCTTAGCGAAAGAAACACAGAAGAAGCCCGCAAAAGGTATTAGTCTTGGCAGCAGCAGCTAGGAACCGGAAGAGGTCCCAGGGCCTGAAGCGGAGCCAGATGGACAGGAAGCAAGTTCGTAGCCAACAAAGAGAGGCATCACCAAAGCAATCGCCTAGGAGGATGAACCCAAGGGAACAAGTGAGAGAAATCATCATTTGAAACGCACGTCGCAGAGAAACCTGTGCAGAAACTGCAAGGCAAGGAGAGGGGAAAAAAAGTGTGTGTATGTTTGGGGGAGGGGGGGGGGGGGAAAAAAAAAACGGCCCTGTAAAAAAAAAAAAAAAAAAGTAAAAACAGGAAACTAGGGCTATATATAAAAATACTGGAGGAAAGAAGAGAAAGAAAAAAAAGGAAGGGGGAAAAAATATTTTAACAAAAATAACATTCGAATACATTCATCCTCGAAAGAAAAAAAATAACAAAATTCCAACAGAACACTCTCCCATCTTCATAAAAGTGCGCCTTCCCTTATGCGGGAACTGGACCTCTGCAGAGTGGTGCCGAATCTTAGGATCAAATGAATCCCATTATCAGCCGTAGGGTCTGACGGCGGGTGTGGCGTCTACAACTTGAGGCCATGGCCCCATCCTGTCAGGTCGGGTCTGCGATGGTTTGGGGAGTTTTCTTCTGGAATACTTTAGGATTTTTACCTATGTCTGGAGCTTCCCATAAACACTGAGAGAATGTGATGGCTGATCACTACACCATTTTATAATCTAACGCATCTCAGCGTAAGTGTGTTGTCAACAAGACAATGCGCTGCCCATTCGGCCGCTACCACCCGGCATGGCTCGAGGAACACTCATCTGAGTTTGGGATCATCCAGTGGCCCGCAAGGTCCTCAGATTTAAACCTATCGTTCATTTCTGGGTTACCATTGCACGAGATATCAGATCCAAAATCGGACATCTAGGGCGGAATTATGGAAATGGTAGAACAGGTACGGCTGGCATTACCTCCGACAACCCTCCAGCATCTGGTAGAATCTCCTGAAATGCTAAATGGAGCAACAGACTTTAGATATTCATTAAATCATCCAATTTCAATCAAGACCATTCATGAGGAGCCGTTGTCTCAAAACAAAGGCTTATTTGCAAATATGGATGGACTTAATTTTATATAAACACCAATGGGTTAGACCAAATTGTTTACCAAGTGACATCCTGGAACAGCTGTTTCACGCTCTTTGGCGATCATCATCAGCCATTGTTGTTTATTAATAATTCAAATGCGCAGTTTGAATTTTTATGCTTTAAAAAAAAAAAAAAAATTCATTGAGGTCTGGAACTGCTGGCACATGAATTTTCTCACTAATTTTTCATTAGTGAGTTTTTTATTGTTCATTTTATCTTTTGAGGCACCACTGCGCTTCCGTTGTTAATTTTATATTGTTAATTATTATCGTTTTATTACATCAGTAAAAATACTTTTTTTTAATTTTATTATGGCAAAAGTTTTTTTTTATGATTTTTTAAAGGTTAGTAACTTTGTCTTTATTTTTTTTAATCATTGAGATTTATAATTACTGTCTGTTGATTTGAACAACAGTTCATTTTAAGAATAAATTCTTTTCTCTAGTACATACCCTGCTCGATCCAAATAATTTTCGTAACGATCCCAGTTCACCGATTGTCGGTCGTAGTAAGTGGTTTCTCTTTTAGTTTGTGTTGTTCCTGAAATGAAAAAAAATCATCAGAAATAAAAATGTATGACTAAGATGTCATGACTTTTCAAATCAAAGTTAACAGATTAAGAGAATTAACATATTCAAGAGATTTGAGAAAGATAACGCACGCATGAACAGGTGGATATAATCTATAATTACTACAAATTTCAAATATGTAGTTTTGCTAAGAGCTAAAAAAATTAAAAACATGTGTTCAAAAATAGCATCCCTGGGGAAATGAATTTAAATTTAACATACTTTACTTAAGCAAATTGGCATTGTGACCACCTCCCTGTTGTCAAATTGTCCTCAATCGTTTCTTCCATGAGGAGATGCACTTCCGACCTCATCTAAGGTGATATCATCCCACGTTCTATTGATTTTCTCCATTTTCGGTGAATTTGTTTTTCTGGTCGCCAAAAGAGAGAATTTCATGTATCGGATTGTATTGGGGGACTGAGGTGGCCAGTCATCCTTTTCGATGAAATTAAGAGTCTTGATGATCCTAGATCGTTCGGTTTGTATAAGAGGGTACCCGGTCTTGCTGGAAAATGTAGTCCTCATCAGTGTACAGCTAACATCAATCAGGAATAACCCATTATCAGGTTAATGTAGCTCTTACGAGTTTTCTTTAGAATTAACATTAATGTACGGTATATATAAGTTTGTTTATTTTTTAGATTGGCATATGAATCATAAATTTATTACAAATATTGTTACATCAAATGTCACGCAATCGGAATGTTAGTTCAAAATATTCTCCGGGATACTTTTTTAGGCATATGTTTTTAAATTTTAAGCTGTAACAAAACTGTAGAACCTATGTATTGAAACTTGCTGCAATTAAAGATTCAAGATAAGACATTTAAATAAACTCCAGCATCTTCACTGTAGATACAGATATTTCGTTTTACAGTATTTCTAAAACTTTTTCAAGGTTCAGCTTGTAAAGCAAAACAAATTAAAAATAAAATAACATAACTATAAAAAATGGAAAGAGAAATCTTCCTCTCACCATAACAATATAATACACTACAAATAAACCATATAATACTTAAGAAACATTTATAAACAAGCAAGTCATAAAATCGGACAATAAAACGGTGACAATTGTTTTATAACAGATTAACTATTCTATATGAGAATCAGAAATTCTTTTAATTTCATATTGTTCATCAATGCTTTTCTGTACATGGATAAAGATATTTCATTTACTTTTAAAGACTTGTTCTTTTTAAAACAAACGCAACAATTGATGAGGCAAGATTTTTAACATGAATCTCTTCTGTTCATCTTGTACGTTATGAACAATCTTTACGAGTGGGTCTGGGTTGTGCCCTTTTAGCAAACAATGGTCTGCCCAGTCTGAAATGTTCTTAGTCTTATTAATAAAAGCACGTAAATGTTCTAGCACTCTTTCTTCAACCGTCCTGCCAGTGCTTCCAATGTACGTTCCCTGGCAATCTCTCCATTGCAAAGCGTACACTACTCCCATACTATGCAAAATATCATCATAATTACTTCTCTTCTTCTTGAATAACATGTTACTTTTGTAAAAAACAAGGTCTCGCTACTGAGGCTGGTATGAATGATACATCGGAAGCGCAGTGGTGCCTCAAAGGATAAAATAAACAACGAAAAACTCACCAATGAACCATTAGTGAGAAAATTCATGTGCCAGCAGTGCGCAGGCTGATGATCGCCAACGAGCGTGAAACAGCTGTTCCAGGATGTCACTTGTAAATAATTTGGTCTCATCCATTGTTATTATTAATAATTCAAATGCGCAGTTTGAATTTTTACGCATTAAAAAAATTCATTGAGGCCTGCGCACTTCCTTATAGTGTTTGTATTTCATTTAATTAATTTTAAAGCGGAGAACGCCGGGCGTACGGGCGTTCGTTGATGCTACGCCACTGATAATAATCAACCGAAGTTTGTGGGTCTTATTTGGGACATCCTGTATAAATTTACTGTTGAAAAAGTTTCTATAGCTTTCTAAAGTTTACTAAAAAAAGTTTCTATAGCTTTCTAAAGTTTACTAAAAAAAGTTTCTATAGCTTTCCTGTAAAATAAAATATCTCTTTTAAAAAATAGTAATTTTATGTTTTGAACAAATAACCCCTTCCTATTTCTTACCATCAAAGGAAGCAACGATTTGACTCAACGTGGAAAAGTGATGATGACTCTTCAATACATTCCGTCATTGATTCTTGAAGTTCTCATTTCAGATAAAACGATATAGTTTGTTGAACTTCACGGTAATTGTAGTTCATCATGTTATCCAAGTGGAAAACTTTCACCTTCAATTTGAAACAGCAATATCCTAAGTTATCCATTGTAATACCGAGTTCTTGAAATTCTAGGAGTTCCAAATAGAATTCGGGGTCAAAATTGCGAATTTCATAAATGATAGTGATTCATTTTTTCCCTCTCCTTTTCTTTAAGAAAGCTGCTCTTTAGAAATATACTAATGGCAATTAACTTCAGAATTTAAACATTTTAATCTACTTATAGATTGTTTCGTTTTTTGTTTGCAGACGAATTTTTTTAAAATGATAATTCTGTTTCTTAACTATATTAACATTTTCTGTTCTGGGATTGGTGGAAAATAAATTAAAATTTCCATTTTTAAATAAAGAAAATACAAGTACAAAAGAAATATTTACAAACTATGAATTCACTGATATCTGGTCTATTGTAAGCTGTGTAACTGGAATTATTTTGTTTGTGGCATTAGACAAGATTAAGACTACCTGGTATTGAAATAGACCTGTCAATAATTAAAAATTTAAAAGTGTAACCTTTGTGGAGGGCACATGCCTTTTAAGTCAGTTTATTCATTACTCTCACCAGATGGATTCTCCTTATTGAAAAACAAGAAAAAGAACCAAATTCAGATTCTTGAATCTTTTCAAAGAATGGAAGCTTTCATTATGTTATTTATACTCTTTCCAAAGACAGAGCTCTGGAGGGGGGCGAGCACATTTGACCCACTCTCGCACCGCCACGTCCACACGCGCGCCCATTTTACCTGTGGGCAATGGTTCTTCCCTGAGTCTCTATTGGACCTTTTTTTTCAAAACTATGTTTTTTTTTAAACTGTTACCTTTACTTAATTTTTATTGCAATTATTAAATTCCTTGCAAAAAGAGTCCAAACACTGTGCAATTGTGATACTTCTAAGCATTTTAATGGTCGTTAATATTTTTTAACCCACTGACCATTAAAATGCTTAGAAGTATCACAATTACACCATGTTTGGACTCTTTTTGCAAGGAATGATATGTAGAATTTAATAATTGTAATAAAAATTAAGTAAAGGTAACAGTTAAAAAAACTTAGTTTTGAAGAAAAAGTCCCAGTAGAGACTCATGGAAGAACTATTGCCCACAGGTAAAACGGGCACGCGTGTGGGCGTGGCGGTGGGAGTGTGGGTTAATTGTGCTTTCCCCTCTCCAGAGCTCACAGCTCTTTGGACAGAGTATAGATTAATAATACGTTATCTTAACGCTTAATTAATGGACTAACCTTGTGTTGTTCTTGTGTCTTCATCTGCTTCTGTTCTTCCACCAATGTATAGAAATAAGAGGATCATCCATAACCATCTCGGTCGATGTCGGTCCTGGGAATTGAATATTAAATTACAACAATTTAAGTTTTGCATTAATATGGCATTGGATTAAAAGTCTACCCCATGATAGTATTTCAAGTTATCAATACAAAAATCTTGTTGATTTTCGGGAACAAATTGTAGCTGCAGTGTTTCTAGAATTATGTAGAATGCAAATATTTGAACATTAGAGAAGCAGAAACTTACATATTTTAGGAAAAGTTTCAACACACTGCACAACATTTGTTTGTCAGTAAATAAAATTTAATTTTGCTACGAGATCTCACTATACGTGTGTAGCATTGTACAAGCTCATTCGATATCTAACTACCTACTCTTTTTTTTTATTATAATTTGAAATTAGAAAACAATCGTAATTTATTTTACCGAAGGAGGAGTTCAAGATGAATGTTGCAGTGCGATAAAGTAAAGAAAAAACTGTCCACTTCGAATTTGATTAGCTGCGAATTGCAGCTAAAAGATATCGACTGTGTTTATTTATATATAAACTCGGTTCAGGGCGTCAGGTGTCGCCTTCCGAAAGAATCTGCAAGAAGTCTATTCCAGGTCTTCCGGTCAAGGGTCCATTCCTCTTCCAGACCCCTAACCCTCATTGCTTATTTAATATCGTCCATCCAAGCCTTTCGTGGTCTTCCTCGTTTCCTTTTTTGATTTGTTTTGTAATCAAAAGCGATTTTGGGTAGTCTTTCGTCACTCATTCTTTTAACATGACCAAACCAAATTAATTGTTTTCTTAGAAGATCGTCCAAAATGTTTCCTTTTATTTTCATCATTTCTTTGATTCTTTCATTTCTTATTCTTTCTATTCTTGATACCCTGCATGATCTTCTTAGGGCACCCATTTCCACTGCCGCTAATTTCTTTTTTTCTGTCTCCGTAATTCTCCATCCTTCTGCCTCATATAACAAGATGCTCTTTACAATAGACTTGTATATATTATACTTTCTTTTCATAGAGACCTCTTCACTTCACCAAATCGAATTTAATAGTTTTATAGCCTTCCTTCCTTGACATATTCTGCTTTTAATTTCTTGTGAGTCTCTACCTTCTCTTCTCTATTAATGTCTACTCCGAGATACCTATAATGCTCACAGCTTTCTATTTTCATGTTATTATTTAGATTTAGGTCCGTCTCATTTCCTCATATACATAGGTATTTGGTCTTGCTAACGTTCATGTCTAGTCCCCATTTCTCATATTCTTCCTTAATTTTTATCGTCATTCTTTCTAAATTATTTTTACTCTTTGCAATTATGACTTGGTCATCTGCGAATTGCAGAGTAAACATTGACGTTCCTTTCACATTAAGTCCCAATCCTCTACAGTTTTCTTTCCAAACTTTCAATGCTGCTTCAACATAAATTTTAAAAAGTGTTGGGGAGATACAACATCCCTGTCTGAGTCCTTTATCTGTTATAAAACCTTTTGACAATCTTTGACCTACTTTAATCTTTGTTTTTGATTGTCTGTAAAGTTCTTGAATTGTTCTAATAATATTTAAATTTATGTTTATTTCCTTTAATACATTCCATAATTTTGCGATTGAAACATTATCATATGCCTTCGTTAGATCAATAAACAAAAGATGATTTTGATTTCCCACCGTCATTTCCTTTTCAATAATTTGTTTAAGACAAAATGTATTATCCATACATGATCTTCCTGCTCTAAATCCACTTTGTTCTTCACTTTCTTTCATTCTAATTTCTTCTGGGACTGGGATAATTTCGACTAGGATTTATGATCAAATTATTACAATTTCTTAATTATAAAAATCTATTATTTGATGGTACTATTTTAATAAGGACAGAGGCTAATTAAATGAACATAACCAAAAAGGATTTGTGGATCACAACTAAGAGATAAATGTAGAAACATATTGAGGTATAAGAAGGCATAATGGCGGCTTTTACACATCTCAAAAACTTGTCCCTTCCAAGTTGCAGCTCTCCGAAATAGATGTCGCTTTACATGAAAATAAACTTCCGGTGGGAAGTCTTGTTTTGCTCTCATTGATATCGGTATCAAAACTTTATGGAAGAAATTTGAAGTGTTAAATAAATAAATCAGTAATCTACATTACTAAAATCTTTTATTTCTCTGTCTGTGTGTCTGTCTGGCGCAATTTTCTGTGAGAATGGAAAATAGAAACAAATTTTACAATGAAACATCCGCGACAGGAATCGAACCTGCAACCTTCTGATCCGAAGTCAGATGCCTTATCCATTAGGCCATAGGGACTACAACTCTCTTCATATGGTTTTTTGACTTATATCTCCTTTCCTTTCCCTCATCAATAAGGAATGTATTCAATCTTTTTTTTGAATCTCAAGATTGTTTATTTATTTCACATCAGTCAGTTTATTTGTAAATCGAAACTGACAATTAGAACGATAATTGCCGAAATGTTGCAATATTTTAATATTCTTACTTAACCAAATTCTATGTGATATTGAAAAATAAGTGCGTATACACGGCAGATGTTGGAGTAAAGAAAACAGAGTCAAGAACGAATGAAGCACTCCTTTTTTTGAAGTGGAATACCGAAAAAAATCACTTTTTGTAACTCAAAAACACCATCAATATTTGTAACTCAAACGCCACTGAAAAGTGACAATTACAATTAAAATGAGAGTCAAAAAAGAAAGAAGCAGTATTTCCATTAGGTAGAATACTAAAAAATCACTATTTGTAACTCAGAAACCATCAATGTTTGGAACACAAAAGCCACTGAAAAGTGACAATTAGAATAAAAAAGAGACTCAAAAAAAGAAAGAAGCAGTATTTCTATTAGATAGAATACTGAACACTATTGTAACTCAGAAACCACTGAAAAGTATCATTTGCAATAAAAAAAAGAGACAAGAAATAAAGAAGCAGTATTTCATTAGGTAGAATACTGAAAAATCACTATTTGTAAATCAAAAACACTGAAAAGTATCAATTGGAATAAAAGAAGAGAGTCAAGAAAGAAAGAAGCACCATTTCCATTAGGTAGAATACTGAAAAATCACTATTTGTTAATCAAAAACACTGAAAAGTATCAATTGGAATAAAAGAAGAGAGTCAAGAAAGAAAGAAGCACCATTTCCATTAGGTAGAATACTGAAAAATCACTATTTGTTAATCAAAAACACTGAAAAGTATCAATTGGAATAAAAGAAGAGAGTCA
>JAFIDM010012231.1:100772711-100816108 GCA_023159025.1 Thereuonema tuberculata
TGAAGGAAAGATCAGAAGAAGGAACAAATAAAATAAAGGATTCATTCAGTTATAAGTTTTCTCATTCAGACATCGCTTAAGGAATAGGTCTTGTCTATAAAGACGTTGAAGAGTCTATTCAGAACTAATGATTTTTCTGCTTCCTGATGTATTCTCTTCCATTTTTTTCTTCTTAATGCTTATTAATGAGGATTAAAATCAAATAAGAACATTTTTTGTAAAATGAGAAATAGAAAAAGCTATTACCGAAATAACGTCTTAATTTGTAAAATATCGAGATATTAGTATTTGTTTCGTTGTGGCTGTGGTTGGAGTCCTAGTGTCCTTGGAATGTTAATCCTTTATTCACTGATAAATGGAATTTCCCCAAATATTTGCCATTCGGGTTTTTAGATCATTTTCAAACATTCTTCCTTTGAAAAAGACGATGTTGAATTATAAATTATCTACAGGGAAACTTTCCATTGTAAATGATTCATATTAGAGATTTACTAAAGATTTGTTAGAATTATTATTTCTCAACGTTGCTTTAAAACCCTTCCACCCATTCACCGGAAGGAAAAACCCCAACAAGAATGGAATGTTATCCGTTGAAAAGATCCAATAGAAATGAGGAGGCCCAACAATTTCTTAGTTAATCTTATTAGTCTAATCTCGCTAATGAAATTGAACTCTTAATTAATTCCGAAGTTGCTAAAAAAAAGGGAGGGTGGGGGGTATGCAAATTTAAATTATCAGAAAAAAGTCAAACATTACATAGTAGACTATCTAAAAAAAATGGAAGAAGCAGAGTTAAAAGTATCTTTGAGTTGATTTCTTCTTGATTGTATTATGTGATTTCTACCACATTTTAGAACATTATTAATAGAAACACCAAAAAGTAAATAAATAAATAAATAAATAAATAAATTAATTCCGAGTCATTGATTTTGATTATGAAAATATTTTAGGAATTTTTGATTTGCTACTACTACTAATTTTTTCTTAATCGATTTAATGGAATAAAATTGAAAGGAAAATTGTATTAGCGAATGAATTGCAATTTAAATGGGATTATTCCTTCAATCTTGAAAACTAAAGATTGTAGCTAATAAAGCACAGTACAGATTTGTAACATTTCTTGATGGACGGAGATAGGCTTAGAATTAATAAAGACAAAAGCAGAATTCGTTCTTTCATTTGTCTTCAATATAACTCAAAACCCTTATATTCTAGGCTTTAAACAGCAGATTAATAACAGGAATATTTCTAATTACTTTGACGGAAATTGGAACAATAAGGAGTGTAGGGGCAAAAAACATTCCAATGGAAATATAATTACCACTATATTTTCAAAACTACAAGTCTTAGAAAATTATTGATTTCGAAAATAAATGTAAACAAACTCAAGTAAAAAAGTGAGTTCCTTTTCCTGTGAAATTATTTACATTCTTGCCTTCACTTGATCCTTGAAATTTTATCATAATTATTTAATTTTTTTTTTCGTGTCTTCACTATTATGACTCTAAAGACTCTTTTTTGTGTCTTTATTTATTAGTTTCTTAGTTTATTTCTTTATTTTGTCACTCATCTGTTTTTGTTTATTTGTTTTTTAAATAACTTTGGATCTTACCCTGGAGGAGAGAATTCCAAAGTAGACATGCCTCCTGGTTTCTATAACACACGATTCGATACAGTTCTGCTATATTTTGAATATATTGATATTGTTTTAGGATTATACATTTCTTAATTTTTTTAAAGTCAAAATGAAAAATTTTGTTTTAAAGCAATAACTCCTTTTGGGAAATTCATAGGTATAAATTTCTAAGTCTGTAACAATTTCTATAGTCCCAATGGAGCTACTGACGCATCCAGTCCTTCTGATAATTAAAATTACTGAAGCACTGTTTTTGAATAGTACTTAAGACCATCTTACGAAAACTAATAACAAAGTACTAAGGAATTTACTGTTGCTTTTCAATTGAAATTACTTTTATCAATAAGAGTGACACTTATTGCAGATTGAAAGCTCCAGAGAAAACAATATTATAAATGACTTATGACTGATTCGAACCCAGAAGCTTCTTCGGTTTTGTAAATATCTATCAGCCCTACATTATTATATCTACACAAGAGAAGTAATGAGTGAGTTGTAGGCCCAATCATAGGAGACAGAGGGCCATTATCATAGTAAGTTATTGGTCAATTCTACCAATCATCTCCTCTCGCTCCGTCAAAGATGTCAATAAATGTATTACATAATTTCTGATTAATTGATAATTTTATAATTAATTAATAAAATTAATAATTGCGTTAATATTGTATTACACAATATGTATATATATACTAAGTCTATGCGATATTTTCCATGCGGGCCTATCGTCTATATTTAATATTGATTTATTGGGGTCTAACCTAAGGGTAAGACTGTCAAGCAACTTAGCAATGAAGAGCCCATCAACAAACGATGACCGGGACTGCACTTATAATCCCTACATATTTCCAATCTTTTTCTTTTCTTCGTCGAAGTGTCTTGATGTTGATGTTGATGTTGAGAAGTTTCGGATATTTCGGATATAAGTTAAAAACTACGAAACTGTAAATAAATGAGAAACAACTGATTCTGTAATGTCAAACTGAAAATAAATATTTTAACCGTTGTTGTAAGTTATGAGATTATTAGTTTAATGCAATTTTCTCGAGTTCGTTCAGTATTTGATTTGGTAAACTCAAAACAATATGAATGAAATTTAGAATAGAAATAAAGCAAACTGAAAGTGAAGCTCACTTATGCTGGTGATCCAGTAATTTTGACAATAGTAAATCTGAAATCGCCGTAATGCAAAAATATCCAATTGGTAATTAAAATTTTAGTTGCTATATTAGATACAGTGATAAGCAGTAATAAAAGGCTCGTTCTCGTTGCGGACGAAATAGAAAAGAATTTCTTTACATTGTGGATATTTCAGGCGAAAAATAGTAGGAGGATGAAGTTTTTATATTTAGGGCGTATAATTGCTTCCCTTACTTCCTCTGCTGCTCAAGCAATGGCTGTACCATCAATAAAAAAAAAAAAGAAAAAGTGCTCATTCCATGTTCATCGGTCTATGAAAGACTCAACTATAATCATATGGAAGATTAAAGAAAGAAAAGCATTGTAAGATCATCACGTGACAAGATTCTTTAGCGCCCCCCCCCCAATCCCTAGTTAAATGGAATTGTATAATTATTTGTTTTAATATAAATTCTTCCTCATCGATAATATTAAATATATATATATGGAAAATCATGAATGCAGAAGTGTATATAAAAATACATCAATAGAGAAAGATATTATTATCTCTTTTAAGTCATCATTCGTGAAGTTTATTTGTATAAACTTTAAAAGAAATTAAATTAATTAAATAAATTAAATGTTGCTTTTTTTTTGGGGGGGGGGGGGGGGATTTTTTTTATATCAAGTTAAGATTTTCGATCAGAATAGTATATGGAAAATAAAAATTTAAGTAATAAATTAGTATAAACAGAACGTCTTTCCAAAATGTTTGTAACATAACAATAGACTACCTCTATGGGAATTTATTTAATGATCTTAAGTTTAATCCTCCATTGACTGTTCTACTTTCAATGACTGCTCAAGTTTTCATTTATTTTCTTCTAAAGCGATATCAATTTTTGGCTTTTTCAATATTTCTTATCAAATTTCCTTCGTATTGACAACTTGTTACGTTTATAGAACACTATATTTAATTGAATAAAACTTTGCAGACTTCTTATTTGTCTAATTACAGACTCCTCTACGAAAAAGTGGATTTAATTAAAATAATTGCAACCTGAAATCAAATCAGAACTTATTTCTCGTAGTTTTTGAGAGCTTTGTTAAAAATCCCAGTTTTAGTTTTCAGTTAGTATACTTTTTTTAAAATTATGTATTAGATAGAAACTGTACAGCGTATGTTGTACTTGAAACACAACTTTCAGTTATTTATATTAATATTTCAAATAGGTAAATAATATTAAAAAAAACATCAGATTCTTTAAAACAGAAGGAACAAGAGAACGTTTAAATGAAAGAGTGAATCAAAATATAATAATTAAAAAAAAAATATATATAAAAGGAATTTGAAATCGTATTTGAAGTATAAAAGGTGCAAAATTCATTAACTGTTAAATCTTGGAATGTAAATTACAATACAAATTTTATATTAACCATTATTATTATTTTTTTCCATATTACGTCACAATAGGTTGGGAAAAGTATCTCATTATCAGATACTTTTGACGTTACAATGAAATACTACCATCGTATCATTTGATCATCAAATTGTTTATGTTTGTTGAAGACAGTTGTCTTAATTATATCTTGAAGAAACCGCTGAGAACTGGAAACAATCCTTTCACTGATTGAGTCGTTCACCTTCAGTTTGTTAGTTTTAAGTCAAGGAAGTCGTTTGTCCAATATTATCATTACAAAGCACAGCCACAGGAATGTCTCAGGTCCATCGCAGGGAGGGAGGCAGGGAGTCTGTTTTTTTTCTCTCTTTTCGTTCAACCTGACCCTGAGTCGGAAGGTAATCCGATCGAATGGTCACAGCTTCCAGGAACCGATTGGGTCAAACAGTTATCAAACTTCCTTCCACTGCAAAACTCCCAAAGATAATCTGCGAATTCTTTGTTTAATCCCCACGATTTAATGATCTTTAATGACCTAATCTGATTACATCATTAAATAAAGACCCTAACTTACTGCTACTTTAGGATTAAATACAAATTCTCAAAATCCTAAGTAACTATTTCGACAAATTTTATATCTCTTATAGAGTTTTAAAATTTTATTAGTGTTTATTATTATTATTATTATTATTGTTTTATTAGTGGACTAAATTTTATTGGTGTTTAATTAATATTTTTATTTAATATCATTTTGAGGGGAAAAAAAAGTGAACGCAATCATGGTTTATAACAATCGACATCAACAAAAGAATAAAAGTGTTACTTCTATTATAATGATTCTATTTAAATAAATTCACAAAATTCGCAGGATTTAATAATGATGAAAACAGCAACATATAATTACATATTTCCTCTAAATACTTTATATAAAAATAAAATAAAATAAAAAGGTGTTAAAGTGATGTCTACAATCATTGAATAATAATAATAATAATAATAATAATAATAATAATAATAATAATAATAATAATAATAATAATAATAATATAACCCGAGAAATATCTACATAAATTTCGTCATATAGTTCTTAAATCATAGTGAAGAAATTAATTTTTTTTTTTAGTTAAAAAATGACAACACACAAGACAAGAACATTTAAAAAGATTACAAAAAATACTTAAAATTTCAGGAGCCTTTCTGATTCCTATGCGGAAAGGGGTGTTGAAGAGGGGTTTTCCGCATAGGAACCAGAAAGGCTCATGGAATTTTAAGTATTTTTTTTATAATCTTTTTAAATGTTCTTGTCTTGTGTTGTCATTTTTAATCTAAATTACTTAAATTCACAAACGTAAATTTTTTTTTCAATCAATGTGATAAATTCATATAATTTGATGGAAAGAAAAATGTAACGTATTTTCATTTGGAAATCAAAACATTTTTTCACTGCTTTCGAAAGGCTTATATACAATTTGTCATTCTCTGAACATAACATTAATGAAATATAATCATCAAGGTTTTCTAGATTTAAATTGTGATTAGAAATTGCGAACACGTTCGACAAAAACTGATTGTGTAAGTTAAAATGACGCAGAGAGAGTATTCCTCAATGATGGCATATTTTGACAGATCGAAAGACTGGAGAATAGTTCAATTCATTGTCTCTGAAGTTTTCGTTTTACATTGTTTTATTTTTGCTGCTGAAGCTATTCGAAGTTGTTTTAACTTTTATCGCATGGCTTTTTCAACTCCTTTTTGTCTAATTAGATTTTTCGATATGTTGCAATTAGTTTGTTTTAATAATTCAAATTCACGCACAATTATTCAATAAAAGCGGTTCTACATGTACTATTTTATTTTTACGTAGTAAATTATTTCATTGGAATGAAAACAATTAATATCTTCAAAATTTATCCATTGATAACTGTTGGATTTAGTTGTTTATTCAGTGTAATATGTATTGCATAATTTACATGGAAAATTTAACCATTGCGCTTAATCAGGTGAAATTCCGGCAAAAACCGGAAAGTTAAGAAGCAGATGTTTTTACATTTTAAATGGTTCAACTCCCATCGGCCCTCTAAATTTTGTGATGTTATATTGTTATATAGAATACAACAATAGAGGTCCAATATAATCTTGTAAAAAGCCCAAAGAATGAATAAAATACCATCCCTTTTTACTATTCAAAGAAGTCAATCTTTCGTAACCATTGGTACTGACATTTAGATGATAATGGTTACGTTACGTTAAGCAGCAAAATTTTCTGAATATAAATATGTAAATTAGAGAGTCTAAACGAACATCGTTAAGTTAGTTTTAAGGAGAAGCCGAACTTTGTCACCTCATTTTTCTTCAGTTGAACATAAAGATTTGCTCAAGAAATTACAACGAAAACAAAGCAAATAAGTATTCAAAAAAATGTATGTATTAATTCGTATTAAGACAATGTAAATAACTCATGTATCCAGAATTACATCAGACTTAACTTCAACGGAGTAAATTCTTTACCATTTTAAAATAAATAAGATTTAAATAATTTTCATAGATAATGTCAATGAATTAACATAGGTTTGTTCGTTATCCTATTCAAAATCATCATAATAAATAAATAAATAAATAAATAAATAAATAAATAAATAAATAAATAAATAAATAAAAATTGCCGAAAGAAAATTTTTTTAAGCGTAAGGAAAATAAAAAATCAGCCAAATTTTGTAATATTAAATATTATAAAAAATAAATAAATAAAAAATCCACACGTAAATTGTAATTAGTTAGCATTATTAATTCCGATATTTTTCAAGTTTCAACTCAATAAAATTCATAACCTAGCTCGTAATGCAAATGCTATTACGTCCATAAAATATTTCAAATTTTTGAGGAATCACGACAAATGGAATAACTTTCTCTGAGTTTGTTCTTGATCTTTTTATTCCGCTTTTGTTTTGATTTCCAATTGATGAAGAAATAAAAAAGGAAAGTCTTCCTACCTTGGACTGCTGTAGTGGATCGTGTCAATGACTAGGGGGTCCGTTGGTGTTCGTTGTCTTTTATACGAACGACCGTTGCTTAAGGCGACCCCTGCCGAGAATGACCTTCCAACCACTATTTGGCAAGCTACACTTGAGTGCGCAAACACCGGCGTTTCCTTTGCCTCTGCTATTTCTCTTGTAATATCCATCACTTCGAATATTATTCTTATTTATGACAGAAGATTATTATTATTATTATTATTTGAGAATTAGTACTTTTACTTTTTTATCTGTAATAAAATACAGATTTTCACGCAATCTGTTTAGATCTATTTTTATTTCCGAAAAAAATTCAATTTTTACTTTTTTATAAAAGAGACAGAAATAATGTATTGGATTGCCTTTGATTTTTTGTTTTTTTTATTTTAAATAAAAATCAGAATTGAATAATTTTTAGAATTTATAATTAGATTTTTCCAAATATCAGACTTCAATTGTCTTTCTTATTAAAGTAATTGTGGATAAAGACACATACGAAGTTAAAATAAACCTATTTTTAAAATA
Source organism: Thereuonema tuberculata (assembly GCA_023159025.1). Classification (NCBI taxonomy): domain Eukaryota; kingdom Metazoa; phylum Arthropoda; class Chilopoda; order Scutigeromorpha; family Scutigeridae; genus Thereuonema; species Thereuonema tuberculata. The sequence continues at coordinate 100,780,400 of JAFIDM010012231.1, forward strand.
ATAGTAAGATATACATCCTGTTAATTAGCTGAAGAACTTTGAAACTAAATTTTAGCTGTTGAAAAGAATCTCCACAAAGTAGACTTCTCTTCTATTTTTTTTTCTATTCCTATTTTTTTTTTTCCATTTTCATTTTATGGTTAATTTTTGTTTGATGGTTTTTTCATTCATTTATTTGCTCTGCAAATTGTTGTCTTTCGTTGTTTTCTTAGTTTTGGTCTAAAATTATTGTTCTAAACGACAATAATTCTTGCATTTATTAATTTCACTTTAGTTGATTTTGGTGTTGATGGTGTACTTTCTTATTTTTGAAAAATACTGTACTTGTTATACTCCATTTAAATATCTTGAAAATAAAAAACAAGATTGTTAACAGCGCTTTTATTATTATCAGCTTGTCTTCTGTTCTGTATCATTACAATCTATCGAAACGACCCAAGAATTTCAAATATTTTCTTTGAACTGTAAACAGATTCTTTTAATTTTGTTAGGTAAGAACAAGTATTGGAATATTTCAGTAAAATAAATATTTAGTATTTCTATAAAGTTATGAAAATCTAAAATTAAAACAGGTTTTTGCATCGATTACATTGTATAAAAATACTTTCTTCAATTTCTTCAAAACCTTGAAATAAAACCTTATTTTTTTTTCTGTTTATAATTATTTGAATTACTTTTAAGGTTCTTTAATGAAAGTAAATGAAAGGCTTTTTATTATTACTATTATTATTTTTGTAAAAGTTTCAAACCATGGGTTTCCCCAGCAAAGACAATATGGCGGGTCAAGGACCAAAACACGTATATTGCCAAGTGTAAAAAAAAAAAAAAAAGCATGTGGAAGAATGATTAGGGATGTGTGTTTGTGTCCTTAAATTTCCTAACTATCCGTGTTGTGCTGAGTACCACAGCCTTCTGCAGTTGTGCATAAGTGTTTTTGTGAAGTCCTAGTGTGCTGAGACTGTGGTGCAATGTGTGAGGCACCAGTCCAGTGGCGGACGGGACGATGGGTACAACACGTACTCGGTCCTGCCTCCAATGCTTCTGGAGCTCGTGTGCTAGATCGATATTATGATTATTATTTATTTAATAATGATGCACTATTATTCGGTGGGATATTTCCATCGTTACTATCATTCATTTGTTAGTGTTCTCAGAAAGCAACTGTACCTGTGATTCATCAACAGATTATTCAATTTAGATTTTGTAATACCTAACAAAAGAAGACAATACCAACTTAATTCTCTGTTTAAATTCAAATGTTTAAATTCTACATTATTTTTTATTGAGAAAAGAATTCAATTAGCATAATAGCCGAGGGTGGGGTAGCCGAGAGGACCCTAGCTTCCCACTCTCCCTTTCCAACACTATCGACTGCATCAAAGTTTTGGAGGTGATACTGAAGTGTCTCTCGAAAGATGGACTGCTGAGGGTGAAAGAAAATGAACTGAACATTGGGACAAATGCATATAACAGCGAGTACATGAAAAACAAGATGTAGAAATTGATGAATAAATGTTTCATTTGAGTTCTGAGAGATCTGTCTTATTCTTTTTGAATAGCCCTCATTTGTTTATAAATTAGTAAATGCTTGCAATTTTTTTTTAAATAATAGATGTTTAATAAAAAATTTGCTTTAATATTCATAAAACAAATATTATGTTCATAACTTATTGAATGATCTGTAATCTTCTGTAAGTAGACTTCAGTTGATTTAATTTAGTAGGAATTTTACTTTTGTATTTCACTTATATTATATTATATTTTTTTATAAATATTTAGTTAAATTTTCCGTTCTACTTTTTGTCGTAGATTAGAAAGATAATCTATTTCTAAAATCCGATTAAAGTTCTTATGTTAAAGTTATTGATTTCTTTTTTTTTTTTTTTTAAGAAATATGATTCATCTTTAGTTTCTAATCCTTAATAAGAGTCCCTTCTCCGTTTTTTTTTTTTTTTTATGAAATTTATAATTAGTCACTTGCTTTAATACTTTTGAGTTAAAAATTATTTGTTAATTTGATTCTGCCAGCGTGTATATTTTCATAAAAAAAAAAAAAAAACCACATAAAAACATTTGAAAATCAATGTAATAGTTCCAAGTTATGCAATCATTTAATTAGGATTAAGTTTAAGGGAATAAATTTCAAGTAACGATGATTAGAAAGAGAATATTTGTTATTTACTGATTTAATTTGATAATTAAGGTAATTTTTATTTATTAATCAATGTAATGAAATTATTAACAAATATTTTAAATTCTTGTTATTACTTATCTTGTTATAATTGTACATTAATTGCTTAATTTTATATATTTAATAATTGCAATTTTAATAAATAAGATTTGAAGCTTTAGTGACGGCGAATATTATAGAAATGTTGTGACAAATGATAGTTTGATTTTTCTTTTTTAATAATTTCCTTTTAGAAGCTAATAATAATACAAAAAGTTGAAATACATTGTACGGCCAATTTATTAGGTACACTCCTGCTGTGCGCATGAATGTCTGGACCCGTCATGTCTCACAACAACTCTTCAAGCCGGTAGGGGCAGTGTCATGGTGTGGGGGATGTTTTACTGGCATACGTTGGATCCATTGATACCTCCGGAGGCACATCAGGATGCTAGAGCGTGCCTAAACATCGTAGCTGACCAAGTGCAACCGTACATGTTAACAGTTTATCCTCATGCAGATGACTACTTCCAGCAGAATAATGCGCCGGATGCACAAAGCTCGCATCACTATGGGATGGTTTGATGAACATAACGATGACTTTTCGTTGCTGCAGTGGCCCGCTCAGTCCTCGATCTCAGCCCGAACTTTGTGGGATGAGCTGGAACGAGCTGTTTGCTCCAGGCCTCATCATCAATAGTATTCTGTCTCATGATAGGTCCAAGGCAAAAAAAAATAAAATCACTGAAGTCTCTTCCTTCATTTTCCTCTGTCTCTTGCTGTCTCTTTCATTACTTGATATCTATTTTCGTTTCCCATGTCATCCAGTATCATTATTCTTCTTCTTCCCCTTGGGCGCTTTCCCTCAATTTTTCCCTCCAATACATTTTTCGTAAGGTTTTCTCCTCTTAATACATATCCAATCCAATTATTCTTTCTTCTTTTTAAAGTCTTTATGAAGGATCTTTCTTCATCAACTCTTTTCACAACTTCTACATTCGTTATCCTATCTGTCCATTTTATCCTCTCCATCCTCCTCCACATCCACATCTCAAACGCTTCTAACCTCTCTTCATCTCTCTTCCTCATTGTCCAAGTTTCCGAGCCATAATATATGCTCCAAAAGTTACATTTTATTAGTCTCTTCCCCAGATTTAAATTCATGTTATTAATAAATAAATTCTTCCTGTTGTAGAATGCAAATATCCCTTTCCTAATTTTGTCCTTAATGTCTTTGTCGCATTTTCCGTTCTCTTGAATGATGCTTCCCAGATACTTATATTGACTTACTTATTCTATTTTCTCCCCATTCAGCTTCATTTCTAACTTCTCTTGGTCTCTGGCACTCTCATCATCTTTGTTTTCTGTATGTTAATCTTCCTACCGTAATTTGTGTAAGCTTTCTCAAATCTTTCCAATAAGAATTGCAGATCCTTTTCCGACTCAGGTAAAATTGCCTGATCGTCTGCAAATCTTATACTTTTAACTTGTCTACCTCCAATACTGAGTCCCTTATTCAGACTAAGATTTTCCTTTTTTTCTCTTTCATTGTAATTAAAAGCATCTTTTAGCATTTCTTCTGAGAAAATATTGAAAAGTAACGGAGACAGACAGCATCCCTGTCTTACCCTCTTATAATTGTACATTCCTTTCTATTTTTACCATCTGTATGAATTATTGCTGATTGTTTCAAATATAATTCTGCTATTAGTCTTCTATCTCTCCGATCCACACCAATCATCTTCGTAATTTGTAACAATTTATCCCACTTCAACATGTCAAAGGCTTTAGCCTGATCAATAAAGCCAATACCTCAACAACGTTTACAGCATCTTGTGGAATCCATGCCTCGACGAATTCAGGCTGTTTTGAGGGCTAAAGGAGTCCCAACACTCTACTAGGTTGGTGCACCTAATAAAGTGGCCGGACAGTGTATATCTTATAACTATCTTTACTAATATCTTTAATAATTTAAAAATTATTTTAAAATACGATGGAAAATGTTTTACGAAATGCTAAAAACAAAACAAACCAGTAAGCCATTGACATGCCGAGGGGATTTATATATTAACATATAAATAAGCAAGGCTGATCCTCGTCATTCAACAAATAAAAAAAAAATCGATTCTCCAACCCCCAATATTTTATGTAAGCTTATAAAATTTTTTTGGGGTTGGAGAATCGATTTTTTTTTTATTTGTTGAATGACGAGGATTAACTATGCCTATTTCAAAGTTCCCCAGCACGTTAGCAAAATAAACAGCTAGATAGTGTATTTGATAGTAATTGTGGAAAACAAGCTGCCTCTTAATGTATTCGATTCCGCAATTTATTTCTAAATTATGGAAAAACAAAACAAAAAAAAAACCCTTTTTCAATGTAATGTTAATAACCAATTTGTTACTATTTGAAACTTACGTTATGGCCTGATTTTACTTGAAGAAAATAATATATCTAAATAAGGTTAAAAATACCAATAATTAATATAAAAGTATAAAGATATAACAGAGAAATTAAAAATATCTGAGCCTTCATCGATGAGAGTCTGGGACGGCAATTTTGTCTACTCTCAGCAAAAGTGATTGAACATAGTACTTTTATTGTGCTTTCTGGTTTGGCTTTTTTTATTTGTGCTTTCTTTTGGAAGAAGACCACTGTCGGGTGCGTTCAATTTGTACAATTTGAGTATTTCGTGGGGGTGTGGCTGATGAATTTACAAAAAGGACGAAACCGCTGTCCCAGACTCTCACCGATGAAAGCTCAGATATTTTTAATATCTGTATAATTTCTTTACACTTTTATAAAATAATACATTAATTTTTTACTTGCCACAAATCGCGGACTTAATAGAAAGCTCTGCATTTAAAGGAAGGAGTCAGAGGAAATCTTGCTTTCTTCTTTGTTTTTCTTTTCTTTGTTTTGTTTTGATAAAATTATTGAAATATTATTGTTGCCAGTAGTATAAAAAAGAAAGCAATTTATAAGCATTCAAATAATAAAATGAACTTATGAAAAAATGAAAACAACGTATTTTATACTCGTTAATAACAGAGCTTTGTAATAAAAAACAAAACAAAAAGATCAGCGTTCGATTACTTATAAGGCATTCTTATAAATGAATCCTGATAACTGTACAAAAATGTTGAAGTAAAATCACATTAGTTAATGAACTCTAGAGATATGACACAATTTAATACCAAATAAACTTACACCAAAAAAGGATTTTCGTATTACTTGCTACTCCATAAACACTTTTATTGTTTATTAGTAGTATTTATTAAATACTAATCTAGTATTTAGGAGTATGTTAACTGTCAAGGGCGAATGTAAGGGGGGGGGGCGAGGCCCCCCTCCCCCGAAATAATGAATATAAAGAAAAAAATAAGTAAATAGGTAAGAAGAAAGAGGATAAAAATAGGATTTTCCTTTTATATTTATTATTTCGGAGGGCCCGGGCCCCTTCCCCAAAATTTTTCTTGGTTGTTAAATTAGGATTGCCGTTTTTTTTTGGTTGTTAAATTAGAATTGCCGTTCTTTTTTGGTTGTTAAGATAGGATTGCCGTTTTTTTTGGTTGTTAAGATAGGATTGCCGTTTTTTGTGGTTGTTAAAATTCATTACATTAATCTTCCCCCCCCCCAAAAAAAAAAAAATATATATATATTTTATATTCGCCACTGTTAACTGTGCTCAGATGAAACTCTACATAAATTACAGAATTAAAAACACACACACAAAACAAACAAACAAAAAACAATTTTACTACAACATACATCAACTGTAGAGAAAATTCATTGTATGACAACAGTCAATACAATAGAAATCTGAAATCTTTTTATTTAAGGAATCTTAAGAACAGATGTGGTTTTTATATTTTGCATTCCTCTTTTTAAATGTTCATTTTATTTAAATTACTTATTGTAATTCTTTCCAATTACGTTGTATTTTAAATTAAGTTTTTTATTCTATGTTTTTTAAAATAGTTATTTGCTATCATAAGTTTCTGTAGATTTTTCTCTTTTAATGCTTTGCAGATAAATTGACTCTTAATGAATTCTGGACTTGAGAGAACAGAGGGAGAGACCCTGACCCCCATAGGTATCTGGAAATGTGTAGCCTATTTTGTTTGTTTTGTTTTTGGTTAGAAGAATAGTCAAAAGAACCTTGGCAGTCCCGACCATCACCCTTTGAAGACGGCATACTTTTTTGGGGGGCTCCCTGTGTTGGCCCATCCCGAAATCAAATCCTATGTCCCGAGTACTTGCCTGCTCGAAAAGTTCCTTATTATTGGTAGCATATTTTTGATGGAGCTCTTTCTCATGTTTGACAGAAGAACACGAATGTGAACTTTTTTCCGTGCAGTCACAGGAATGATACGAAAAGTTTATTGTTTCAATTCTAACCTAAAGAAGATCCAGAAGAAAAGCTTAGACAAGATAGTACAAAGAAACGACGAAAACTTTAGACTTACAAACATTAGCTTTATTTGTCAGCTACGACTCTTCAATGGTTCCATCGTAACAAAAACCCAATTAACAACATGGGAGAAATTTGAGGACGAATTGAAAGAAGTCATTGGAATTTCCAAACATAGATGTCAACGGGTAGAAGACGTAGGAGAGGAATGAATAGTATCTGGAATATTCTTCAGTTTCTGCAAGATGGAGAATTCGATGATAATCGAGACGTTTAGATCAAATGCCTTACGAAAGCAGTTGTAGAATACTCTCGAATATTAATCCCACTATTGTAATATGGCGCTGGGCAATCTAGAGAATAATCGGAAATGCATTGTTGTTGTAGTAAAACAGCTAGCCAGGCCAATTCAACTCAAGCGAGCAGTGTTAGTACCACAATAACAGTACACTGCGGCTACAAAGATTGATGCCTTCAACAGTCGATTACAGATATTTGCTTTTCCACTGTTGTTGACGAAGACGCGCAGTGAAATATTTTCAGGGATAAGCAACATTAGCACCGATTTCGCAATGACGAAGTTATTTTAATTCGTTTAAGAAAGCTGGCAGCTGCAGCAAAAATACCTATCCAATCAAATAAACACAGGATCAGGTGTTTATAAGGAACTATAAGGAAAATGGATGTCGTTTTGCAATTATTGCTTTGATCTCAAATTAACACTTGTAAGGTCATGTTTATTAGCTGTAAAGAATACAGAATTTCATTTTGGAACAACACCTATACCTCTTCCATCGAATACAAGATAAATGCTACTGCTGAAGCTTTGATAGTTATGTACGAACAGCGAATGGAAGAATGCGACCACTAGCTATTGCTTGTTTTGCAGCAAACTTGTAGTAAATTTCGACATAATTGATTGGTTATTTAAGACAGATCCTTTGCCAGAAAGGCGAAACAACAGAGCAGAAGAATATGTTGAATAACTCAACGAATTATATCCTCTCATTTTCTAAACTGACATCATTTTAAAAATCCTGCTGAGTTTCTTCACATTTTCTACATTTTCCCCTACTTCATCAGCTGAGCCTGAAGAAAGGATCAGTTGTGATGCTCCTTCGCAATCTTAATCCAAAGAAAGAACTCTGTAATGGCACACGATTGGTCAGTATTACATATTTTCTGTATGATATGCTTTTTTTTAAGTGCAAATTTTTGAATTACATAAATGTGTAACTATACCTTTACTTATTACAATAGTACAAATGTATCAAGCAGACATAGTTGGTAATAACAATAATGCCGTAATTTTTTTCTCTCCTTCTGCTGTAAATGAGCAGAAGTTCACTCTCACCTGGACCCTCTTGCATATCCGAGAAGTATCTGGCAAATGAAGAAAGGGTTATGCAAATGCTATTTAAAAGACTTTTACCTGTATATTCTGTCATTGTGATCTCCTCAATTAACACCGTAACAGAGGGTATTAATCACTTTATCAAAAACGATTATGAAAGATCTGGTGGTGTCCCACTAACTCACTTTTTTTCATGTGATATCCCTAAAGGCGATCATCTGCGACGCTCCTCTGTCGGCCTCCAGGATTTCTCCAGGCGGGTCTTTCCTCCTGCATCCCCGCTGCTCCTGCTTTGCTTGTTTCATGGCAGGTTTTCTTAGCTTCCCTGCTAAGACCCATTCAGTTGGGTATATGGCTTTCTCCTTTAATGTCTCATTAACATGAAGACAACAGAATAACAATTTTGTCGCTAATTGCAGTTTTCGAATAGTATACTCATTGCAGGAAGTCATTCCTCTAGTATACTCACTGACTAGACTACTACAGTAAAACCGAACTTGGGTCAACCGAAACCCGGATTATCCGAAACTCCCCCGAAAATCGAAAATCCAAACATTAATACTGTACTGCACGGAAATAATTCGAGGGCGAGAGTGTGCTGGGTTATAGTTAGCGGGGAATGAGTAATTCATATGCTACAAACTATTAAGTACAGAATATTGTATATTGATGTAGTCTACTGTAATCCTAAAAATGTAATTTTAACTTTAATAAAGAACATAAGTATAGCATACAAAGAGATTTTTGAATTCGTTTGACCTTCAAAGCCTTTCAAAAATACGTACTGTAATTACAATACAAAATACTGTAGCTGTATTAGATGTTCACGGCTTAACCGAAAAAAATGTTATTCGAAACGGCTTCCCCCCTCCCCCTTTAGTTCGGTTAACCAGGGTTTTACTGTATATTAGAACATTGAACTGTTCTGTACTGTATTGTACTGTAATTACATTGTACTGTAAAACCGAGGTTTTTACCTGTATAATTGAGTTATAATTATTATATGGACAATGCAGTCTGGAAATCAAAATGAAAAGGAAAGTCAATAGACTATAGGTTAGGATCAATTGAAAAGAAGTGACTTTCGACTTTGGTACGTTTCCTTCATATCATTAATCATTCACCGAATCGTCATGGGTGAAAGCAACCTATCCAGCAGAAACCATAAGAAGTATGTGGCATCTGTTACATATTAAAAAGTAGACAAGATGATGAAATAAGGATTGTCGAATCATTCAGTAGCTATAGAAAAACAAAGATGGTTTTCTGGAGGTTTTTCTATCAATACTACGTGATTAGGCTATATTGATACAAAGCACGCCTGCAAGTGACGAAGGAGAACAAAGAAATAATCAAGAAGCTTTAATATAGGTTCTTGAGAATCCTTGTATTTTCAGATTTGATTCTAACTGATTAACATTGTCATTTCAAGTATTTTGATTAATACTTAGCGAATAAAAGCTTCCATCACTGCAGAATAAGTCTCCGATGATCTCTTGAGATCCAGTTGCCCGATTTCTTAAAAGATGACATCTATGTTAATGTTTCTAAATTTTTGATTGACGCAGGTGAGTTGCAGTACCCATAATCTGTAAACGTATCCTGGTTGCAGTGACTACATATTAGGATACATAGTTACTGCAATCAGGCTACAACTAATAAATCTCTGTTATGTGTATTTATCGAAAGACAAAAATCCTATTTTCCTAAGTTCTAGTAACTTGTTTTGCAATTAGCTTCATTTGTAAGTATGTTTGTTGAGGAGGACAAGAACAATGAAACATACATGAAACTCAAGATAAACTGAAGAAGCTATGGATCTTGAAACTTGTAATAATTATAATAACAATTTTTGGAATAGAAAGCACTGTTGTGAATGATTTCATATATAGTGGATGATGCCTACTATAAGGGAAGGACTTGACTGAAATTAGTCAATTGATTAAAAAAAAGTGTAGCCTTAATATTAAAATAGCTAAATATTACAATATTAAAAATAAATAAAAAAGAAGTAAAGCGAGAAGTGTTGAAGAAATTGGACTTCAGAAATTTAATCTTTCACAATTCATCTAATGTTTCTAATATATTTTTTGTTAATGTTCATGGAATTTTGTCCAGGATTTGTAAAAGGTTAACTAAATTTGTAATTAAATTAATAACTAAATACATTTAATAAAAATTCGAATAGAGAGAAGTACAAGCTTTTCCTTTATATATTGAGTAGAAGGTCATTCCGTCAACAAAGAATTCACTTTTTTCCCAAAACCAAATTGAAAGGACAGTTAATTGGAAATAAAGTTACAATTTATTTTTATTCTACAGTTCAGTAACAGCTAAAGGAGACAAATGGAGAAAGGGCAGTCTAATGTGTTCCTTCTATTTATTACTTGTTATTCTAATTGTAGTCTATTATTTCTAATTGAAAGATAAGACTCACTATTTTTTATTTTTTTCATTTGGTTGGAAGATAAGATCCATTATTTTTTTTTTTTATTCGTTTCTTATTTGATTGATAGTTGGTAGGAATTGTAGAACGAGTATGTGTCTAAGTATTATGTATCTGAAAAAAGAAAGCATTCATAACATCAATAAAACGAAATGATTATTAATTTGTTCAATAACTGAATTTTTAATTACTACGTAAAATTACAATGACATCTTTTTTCCCTTAAAATTACAATGAAAAGAGTAAATAAAAAGTATTAAGATTATAAAAAACAGTTAAGCATAAGAAGTTGAGATATTATAAATAAATTTATAAAATAAGAATAAAAAATAGTATTGTTTCTTAAAAATAAAACATTATTTTAAATAAAGCACAACATAGTAAAAATGAAAAAAAATATTATGTTGGAATGCTGGATAATATTTTTTAAATTCCAAAATAATAATGAGATGAAAATACAATGAAGTTCCTATGAAGTAATAAATAAATAAATGATGTTGGTCCTGCCAAATTTCGAGTTTCATTAAACAATAATAATACGTTATGGTTTGAAAAACCTATTATAAATACTGAAGCATTATTGATACAGTAGTAATTCTTAACTTAAGAAAAAGCCTTTTATTTTAATATTACCATAGTAATTTAATCAAATTAAAAATGAGATTAATGTTCTAAAAATAGATCAAATCAATTAGGACATATCATAAGGTTGTAGACTGACAAGATTATATTAATTTAGTCTTGAAATATTAATGCAAGAAACATTTCATTCTTTTTCTTACATATAATACAATTCTACACAATCATTATAAATTATGTAGGTTTCTATTTAATAATTATTTATATTAATAAAATAGACTCAGTTCTTTGATTTTTTTTATATCTTGCAACTTAAAAAAATTTTAAAAACAATGCCTTCTAACAGCTGCATTTTGGGTTGGGGCAGGCAATGCATCCCAAGATAAGAATCACTGTAATCTGTACTTATTAAAAAGGATCACACTTTAAAAAAAAAAAAAAAGACTGGTTTTTAATTTTATTGATGAGTTTTGTTTTATATTAATCAAATAAAAAGATTTGAACAATATTTAATAGATAATTATTTTAGTTAAAACGATCGGATGGAGAATGAGAAAAAAAAATAAATAGTTATAGGACTTGTTTTTGGATGAAAGTAAAATGTTAAGATTATGGCTACAAAATCTAACTAAGAAGATTCGACTCAAAAAGTTTTGGAAGGATATCAGAAAGAACTGAAATATTACTAATCATCGAAGTTCTGTATCGATATATGGGAATGTTCCAGTCGCACCATGAGCGCCCATGAAACTTTTTCAGGGAATTCTAAATAAATACTTTGGCAATGCACTTTATTCAGTAAAGTTAGACTATATAAAGTAAAATAAATTCCTTTTTTTTATTTTGTATCTATTAATCCTCTCGCAATTTAATAGAATTCTACTAAAATTGAAAATTCAAGGAATTCCCTTGTTCATGTAGTCGCCCACTTAAATCAAATGGTAAACATCTCCATTTACAGTCCATGATGATCAGCGATGTTTGGTCTTTAGACTATTTCTGCAATCTTAAATAAATGAAATCAATAATCTGAAGTTCCAAGAAAGTAATAAGACACTAACGTTACGATTTCCACTTTAACATTAGTATAAATAACATTAGCATAAATAAAAAAAAGCAGAAGATAGATCAGAAAACAAGTATTCGGATTTTGTGGCTTTTTTTTCTTTTTATGTCTTTAATATTAATTAATGATATCATACATTTAAAACATTTGAATAACTTTTCTAAAAATAATATTTAAACTAAATAAAAACCAGTCTTTTTTATGTAGCAGTCCTGATATTTTTAATATTAATAATAAATAATAAATTAAATAACAAAACAATAAACTTAAAGATTCAAGACACAAGATTTATAGAGATTTTCACAGTCTTCTCCTCGACGACCTCGTACACTTGCATCAATGATGACGTCATTGTTTGATCTATTCCATTTCTCCAACATCCGGACCACAACAGTACTGTAAGAGAAAGCAAAAGTATTAATAATAATACACTAGCGAAAACAAAAAGATGGACAACCCATTAATCACAACTATCCGAAATAAGATCAATAATCTCTCTTTTTCGAGTTCATTTACAAAAATAATTATTAAGAAAACAGAATATTTGGAAACCTGATGTAAATTCTGCAACAGAGATCAAATGTAACTTAAATCAAATAATTGTAACTAGCAAACATGCCAAGTAAAAGTTTTAGCGAACACGTGACCTTGGATTCTGAGGTCATTTCCTCAGTCACGTGACATTTGATCGCGACCACACTAACTGTAAAAAGTTCATCTCAATGAGAGGAACAACTTGTCTTTCATTTGGATCCATTAAAATGAACGGTTTAGAAGTTGACCTTACGTCACGTGACTTCCGATTGACCCACGTCGATGAAAAATAAAATGTAGCCATCCTCAATATTATATCTAACATTTGGCACCTTATCTGTATTTCTAGGTGTCTATGGTTTCGGAGGAGTACCATGTTTTCTTTCATGTATATGTTCTATCAGCAAACTATCAGTTTTTTGTAAATTCTCAAAAGGTTCAATAAAGAAGGAAAAAAAAAGTTATTTTGATTACTCATTAATTCTTAGGCTTCTTAATTTTTTGGATAGATTAAAGAAAAAAAAGTTATATTAATAAAACTACAGGTGGAACGAAGTTCTTTTTTTTTTTTTTTTGTTACTCGAAACACAAGATGATTATATACTTTATTATAATTAGAATAACAGGAAGCGATCATCAGTTATTGTCTACTAATCCGAGATTAATCTTTTTTTTACTGTAAATAAATTAGAGATTTCTAATTAGAATGAAATGATTATTATCAGTTGCCTGAGGGATACTTTCGATTTTACAATCACTGAATGGTTTATAGCCTTTGGACGAAATGGTGAAGATTTAATCGTTTCGTCTTTAATTTTTTGTTAATTTCATTTAAGTAAAATCAATTTCGTGAATCTTGCTTTCTGATGTCTGGACATTTTGGTTGATTAATTTCTAACTTTTTTTGCATTTATTTTATTTACCATTTCAATGATCCCATGAGCCGTTCTATTTTAAATTTCTTTTATCTTAATTTCAAATGAAATAAAAATTTATATTACTAATTTTCTTTTATTAAATAAATTTGTTATTAAAAATTGTTAACAATAATAAAAATAATTCAATGATTCAATTCATTAACATAATTATTATTGTTTCCTAATTTACAATTTTTTTAAATACTTTTTAAAAAATAAGATAAAAATGCATAAAATAAGAAATATTTATTAATAATTAGAAAAAAAAAATTACACTCTCCGATCAGCGCATCCTCACTAAAGACTTCATATTCTCTATTGCAAAAATTTACATTCTTATTTTCTACTAATCCGAGATTAACTACGATTTGTTTGGATGCTTGAGAAGTTGAGGAGTAATAGTATTTTAGTAAATATTAACAAAGGAGCTCGAAATCTATAAAACGAAGGAGATTACAAAGAAATTCGGTAAGTTAAAATCTATATATTTTTTTAAAAAAAGTCTGCAGTCTAATAATTTACATTTATAATTTCTATTGAATTTGTATGGTTATTAATAACTTTCAATGTATAAAAGAAAAATACTGAATTTTAAGGAAATCTGTCCAGCCATTTTCGCGTGATGCATATCAACAAACAAAGAATAAAAATGAAAGAAGGAAGACTTTTGTATTTAGACATTAATCGCTTTACCTTAAGTAGTATAACTAGTTCCTAAACCGATTATTACTGTGTGTAATTGGAAAAGTGCATTAATATAGATTGAATGGAGTTTTGCTGTGAGATAAAAGCAAGACATTGTTTAATGCTGGAACAACACCTGTCTGAAGCATCAACATCTGTTCTGTAAAGTTCCTTCTGTCCCGGTCAAACCATCTTGCAGATTCGTGAGGAATGTGCGATTAGAAATGATCTGTCTATCATATTTCTCTTTTTTCCGACTGTTATTTTGATCTGTTATTTTGCCAACCTTGTATTTCAAGCAGCCAGGAAGTAAATTCAATGGAATATAAATCATTGTTTGTTATATAGTTGCTTTATTTTGTTAAGAGTTGGTAACAAGACACTAGACCTTCAGGAGGAACAGGAAGACCAGAAGTTTTAAAGCCGAACTCAATTGTTTTGTCGTGCAATGGATTAAATAGAATCAATGAGAAAGAATAACGAGCAAAAAATTCTTTCAGTCTCAAGGTGAAAATAGTTTGCCATTCAATAGCAAAGCAATAAAAGCAAGCGTTGGACCATTACAGACACTTTTGCTTTCAATCCCCAGGGGATGATTTAAGTCGGTCATTGATTTCTACGCTCTTACTTCTTTTTTTGCCATTGAATGAATTTTTTTCTTCTCTATTTCTAACTGTACAAACGGAATAAAAAAAGCGAAAAGATTGTTTTTGGAATCCTTCTCAGAACACAGGGATAAGGAGCGGAACCAGGAATTCTCAAAAAAGAACCTAAGTCATCATTTTTTCTTAAATTTCTTTCTTTCTTTCTTGTTTTTACTTAGGGAATTCTACTCTAATATCAGATAGCAATAAAGATGCACAAAAGAAGGTGAAGGATTAGTTAAGTGCTGAGTCGACTTTAGCTGAAAACTGAATCTTGCACTAAAATTAGATGCAAAAGATTCAAAGAAAAATAAGTTAAAAATTGAAGTAACATCAATAGGCTAATTGCGGTAAGTTTTCAGATTAATTACAAACTATTAAAGGTACCTGTGTAATTACATCTAACAAAATCAGTTTAGTAAACTTCAATTAAACAATTTAATAAGTATTTTAAAAAAAATATTAAAAATAATTCAAACTTAAAAATTACTAAAATTAATTAAAATTTATTATATTAACTAACGTTTCCTAAAATGAATTAAAGCTAATTAAAATTTATATTGAAAAATAATTTATTTAAACCTACTAAAATAAATAAATAAATTCAAATAATTTAACAAAAATAATAAAAAAATCATACATAAGTATTCGGATGTAAATTATCATAAGTCCATAATTTCGGTCTAAATTTATTTTGACTATTATTAGACGAAGACTTCCTTATTACTTTGAAAACTTGAATTCTTTATTACATTTTGTTGCTGTTTTGCTAAGTTTGGGAGACAAAAAAATGCGATATCCGAACATAGAAATTGGTACAATACAGTAAGGAAAACATAAAGAGAAGTTTTATTCTTCCTTGCATAATTTTCTTTTTGTTATCATACGTTAATGCAGAAATGGATTTTCATTTTGGCTAAAAGTTCATGTTATTTATGTGTACGTTGAGTTTATATCTTTTCAGAAGTGATAAACATCACATCATAAATGCATTTCAGTATCTCCCATTTTGAAGTAATTTTCTAGGAATATTACTTATGTTAGTCCAATTTCACAAAGAAGTTATCAATAATCAATTCATAATCAGACAATTTCCAGGTTTCCACTGATTATCTAAATCGTAGATAATTGTACGGAATGAGAAAAAAATCTGAACGAATTTTCAGTTCAACCCAATGTAACTTCCCAATCTGCAACTAACAGTCTTGTAATAACCATAACGGCTTCAAGAGGCTTAAGCTATTGAAAGAAAAAGAATAACTTAAATTCCACTAAAATCATTCTGTTTATTTATTTATTTGTTTCTGGAAATAATGAATTATAAATAAAATCGCATCCAAGTTTGAGAGGAAAATTTTCATAACTTTGAACATGCGAAATATTTTAGTTTCTGTGTCATTTGTTTCTATTAATTTGTGGCCTTACGTTAAACCTTATGTTTATTGAACATGTCCACTATTTAACCAAATAAAAAAAAAAGGGTTAATGTGAGATTTTGAGTAATGGTGCAACATCTTATGTAACATTTTATATAATCTATGCAACATCTTATTTTTATAGGTGTTCTCGTGATGTTTTTTATTTTTATTTTTTTATAATAAAGTTTCGGAATTAAACTTTGGAATTGAAATAAAAGAAAACATGGAATTTAATAAATAAATAAGTAACAAATAAATAAATCATAATCATTTTATTATTGCTGTTACTTAATTTGTAAAATATTTATTTTCCAATAGGATTTTAAAATCAGATTTTTTTATATTTCTTTCCATTATTTCAACAGTGCATTTTAAAGAATAGGAAAAACCATAAATTCTTCTTCTTTCAAATGGTTTACGTCTCTTCCGGTTTCTTAATGTCATCGTTTCCAGGGGTTTTTCAAATTCCTTTTGATCTATTACTTACGAACCTCACAGCCAGAAAGATATCCTGTTTTTCTTGATCGGATTGGGGTTTTTCCCAAGATCTCAGTTTCCCACTTTTTCTTTAATTTCTCAATTCTTAGCAGTTATTAAGTCAATCTCTTGATTTTTCATTTCGTCTTCTCATTGTCTCTACACATCTTACGATTTTCTGATTCAAAAACTAAAATTCCCTAACAGCAGAAGTTCTATATAAAAAAACTTCTCTTGTGGATGTTTTATTGTTCCTTTATAATATTTCCTTTATTCTTCCAAACATCATTTGCTATTTATTCACTTTATAATGAAACACATCGTCACGGTTACACCTGAAGTAATAAGAATGTAAATGCGATATCTATTCAACAATCTGAATCTCAATCCTTATTCTGTTTTATTATTTTAATTAGTCTTATTAAATACACATAATAACTCATTTTTTCTCCAGGTAAAAAATAAATAAATCTCAAATCTGTTTCTTTATTTAAACTCTTTGAATGAACAGACCGAGGTACAACAAAGGATCTCTCTATTCTTTAAAGCTTCCTGTAGCATATTTTCTTTTAATTGCTTTCTGGGATTAGCGAATCACTTTCAGTTTCCTTCCGTTTAATTGGAAAATTGACCTTACTACAATCAGTAACCAACGACAAAGCAGTAATTAAAGAGAAACCTTATCATTGTATGATTTTTTTTCTTCTCCTGAGAACGATACTAACTTCTTAAAGTGTTTCCAACTGAGGCAAAAGGCGTGAATCGTGTCTCTACTTTTAACCCGGAAATAGGCCTTTGAATCCGTCAATTGTCCTTGAACTCTCGCTTGAGCTACAGGCGAACCGAACTCCCTGCATGACTCTCATTTTACTTTAATGGTGAATTTACAGCGGATTTACGTCGATTATGTCTTTTTTTTTATTGTTATTTTTATTTCTCGCTATTTATTTGGGTCGCCTCAGTTTTTAGGTACAAATCACTTTCGGCAAAACGGAAAATTTCATAAGAAGGAATAAAAAAACAATCTATAACTAATAAAAGATTTACTTCTAAAATAAAACATCCCTTTTTAAATTTTTGTTTTGTTACCTGACAAAACAAGTAATTAAACATTTTGATATTTTTATTTCATCTGGAATAATATAAATGATAAAAACTGCCTTTAGAAATAGATTTCTATAATGCAATTGTAGAAACTGGAATCCATTCAACTTAAAATTAATTTATAATTAATTTTTTGGCTTTTTCTTTGTTAAAAAAATTCAAATTATTTTTACTCCATCAATTGTCTAGAAATTAAATATTTCTAAAAATAATACATTGCAAAAAAAAATTATGAATAAAAAAAAAAAAAAAATCGAAAAAATATATAAAGATGTATTTCTTAATATAAAGGAAATGTTCTTCTTTACTTTATAAAAATTTTAATAATTAGTAACTTGGCAAATATTTCTTCCATATTATTTATAATTATCATCAAAATATGAGCTTTAAGTTGTATTAATTATTTTCTAGTAATATTTTGCTCGTTTCTCACACTATATAAAAATAAGAGTTTTGGTAATATTTATAAATAAGCTTTAATAACATTAACATTGAAAGCCTTTGATTGGTATGTTCAGTTTTTAGTAAATAGTTCATTTGAAATTTGTAACTGAAATTCAGGCTTGAAAATTAATGAACAATGGATAGTTGTTCTGAAGGAAGGTATAGACGGGGATTGCTTATATATTAGCTTTAAATAATACAATACTTTTCTCTAAATTGAATCTTATTATTCTTCCCCTTAGAGACTCTATTACGTAATTCCCTTAAGAATGTAGTGGAATGCCTGTCTTGCGTCTAAGAATTGGTTGGAGATTATAATCTTAAGGTCGAGAGTTTTGTTCTATCCTTAGGAGATTTTTCTTTCTGGTATTTTTAAATGCCACAACCGTTATTATCTAAAATATTTTTATTGTATTATTAAAGTAGTGATTTAGACTGAATATTAGTATTAAGAGTAAGAATTTGTTTTCCTAATATCAAAAGAAAAAAAAATACTTTTATTTTATTTTGTTTATAGCTTAAGGAGAAATGTCTTGACCGATTCATTCGCAATACATTTGAGTTCAGTTCTTTTTTTTTTTTATAAATTATTCATTATTATTATTGCCTTGTTCTTAATGTATTTTGCTTAAAAATGAAGCAATCACTTATCTGTTTCTTGTTTGATGATATACGTATCAGTTTCGTTTTGTCATTCGGATCTGAATTTATGTATGTAACTTATACATAGTATAAATTCACGTTCTGAATAAAAAGCTAATAACCACTCCTTCATAGGAGCTGGAAATTTACAAAATCCAAGTTTCTATCCAGTTTGTTAGGCCAATATATATATTTAAGCCTGAATGTCAAACCGACAATTTGGCTTATGGCTAATTTAATTCATAAATTTAGAAATAATAAATAAATCTTTTAAATGCAAGTCTGGCAATTTATTTATAAATCCCTCCTTATCATTACATATATAAAAGAGCCTAGTACTCAAGTGATTTAGGAGTTCATCTAGAGGAGTGGGATTGGATCGAAAGCTGGAGTTCTCTCTGGTTATATCATCCTAGAAGAGTCCTAGGGTTTACTCAACTCTCTGTCAAATGGAATCCTGACTAAAGGCGGGTGATCATAGCCTGTATCTTTGGGATTGGTTAACAGATTCCCTGACATAAAATATATATTTCAGTTATCGTTACATCAAACATTTCAAGACTACGATAATTTACTTGAATACAACGAATGCACTTAGAGCTAAGTCTTGCCAACAACTTACTTCTACTACTACTCTACTACTACTACTACTAAGGATTTCGTCAATTGTGATTGGTGGTCAATGTCCATGATGGGCGGTGTTTCTCTGTTCGTTACAATTGGATGTAATCAGGCTAACAACATTTGAATTCCTGAGAGATTCTTACCTCACTCGAAAATGACAGACGGATAGCTGTCGAAATTAATAGTGTATATTAAATCTTTTCATATCTTTACGAATGTGTGATTAAGACTTTATTTATCTAACTGGAAAGACGTTAAATCAAAGGCAAATGAACAAATCAATTGTAAGAGCTTAGGAAACGCTTTTATTGACGATTTAGTTTTCATTCGTGCATCATCGGAAGTTATACTTTTCCTAGTGTAATTTTATTCATTAAGTTTTAAATTAATAACAATCATTAAAAATTACCATTATTTATTTTGTAAGCAAAAATAAATCCTACTTCACTTCTATTTCGAATATTTAATATGAATAATATCTCCTTACATGAAAATTTCCTCTTATTTGACGAAAAATGCTCTAAAAACTTAAAAAGAACAAAAAATGCATTTAAGTGCACGAAAAGTCGCATTATTTTAATTCGAAAAACTGGAAACTTAAAAAATCAATTTAAAAATATAACGGAAAAAAAAGGGCATGTTTGATATGCTTACAAAGCTTTTTTTTTTTCCCTTTCTCAACAATCTTTAAAATCGAAAAGTGAAAAATAGTATTTCTTACCTTCCAACATTGCTAACTAGATTGCCTATTTCTTTGCTGTGTTTTACTGCTTCTCGATTTGCCTGACACATAAATTTACGAATACATGTTTCGTCATTTGCTGCTGCACTGAGAACATAAGCCTAAAAAAACGAAAAGAAAAAGTAAAGATATTTATTCCAGATAGTAGTTGACCTGACTTTTCCTGGGTTTGTGCTTGAAATAATGAAATGATCAATCCATACTTCTTATAATATACATGAGGGCAGTAAGGAATATACTCATATATGTTTGAGAATGAAAAGGAAACTAACAAAAAATTATTGTAAGAACGCTTTAACTAGGAATTTTGAACATAGTTATGTAAACCTGACACAATTGTATTATTAAAAATACAAAACGAAATTTCTTTAATTTAAGCCTTTAAGACATATACGGAATTTAATTTCTCAAGATGAAAAATTTTACAAACGACAAATTTCATTCAGGAACTATTGATATCTCAAATGAACTATTGATATCTCAAATGAAGTATTGATATCTCAAATGAAAGTTATTGTCAGTTATTATTCGAATTCGTTGCATTGAAAGATTCGTTAAATACTGCTATAACATTGGAACAAATAATGGGAGACAACAGAGCACTATACAATAAGCTAAATGCTGTTTTGTAATTATTGGCGATAACTGTCATGAGAAATAGGAAAAACAAATTCAACAGGGCTTTGGAAGAATCTCCTGACCTTGGGAAGGGACGAGCAATTATTGAAAAAAAAAAAGAAGTTATTAATTAATAAATTAATATTAAATACCACTATAAAAATTCTTCCTAGTGTTTATATTCTTAATTAACAACTTTGAAAAGATAAACATTTGGGCTTATATTAAGTTATTTTCAGAACAAATAATGAATAAGTTGGGTAAAAAAAATGAGATTCAATGATTTACAGAATGAAGATTTTTTTTTCAATGACGAAACCGAAACCGAGATTTCTCTTACCTTCAGGAGTGGAAGTCCTGCCATTACAGCGTCGTTCGCTGAATTACTTCCGCCTTGAGATCGGGCCTGCGCCGATCGGTAAGAGAAGGTCTGCTTCAACGCATCAATTAAAGTTAGTAAAAGATTGAAAATCTGGAAAAAACAAAAAGCATTTTAAGATTAAAAATCTTTAAAGGTTTTTTTTTAATATAATTTTCATCGATATCTAGTTTTTATTGAAATCAAAAGAAGAATAGATCTTTGTTGAAAGCTCACTTGTTTAGAACCGAATTCGTCATTTCTTCTTCCTCCTGTGAAGAATTTTAGAGCTGAATTCAATAGCTTTTGTAAGGAGAAAGACGATGCAAATGAAGGCTGAGGTTGTTGATTGTAATATTGTGTTGTATCTCCTTGTATAGTTTCTAAATCAGACAGTTTTGAAGCAAATTTCCTTTGCGCATGCGCTGCATCAAATTGCTCGATGGTGGGATTCGCCAATGTTACGCTGAATAAACTCAATGCAATTATCAACAGATATCGGACGCTCGACCACATTTTTTTAGAATATTACTCGATATTCAGAACCTACAGAAAGACAAAAGAAAAGACAAAACATATGTATCATTAGTGTAAACCCTTTGACATTAAATAGCTTATTTTGAACGCCTAACAGCGTAAAGTCAGGATGGCCGAGCGGTCCAAGGCGCTGCGTTCAGGTCGCAGTCCGGTCTTCCGGGCGTGGGTTCGAATCCCACTCCTGACAGATAAATTTTTTTTTAATTATACAATTTTTCTTTTGTATTTTGTAAATTTTTACTTTTATATAATCTTTTTCTTTTATAAAAATGATTTTTTTTAATTTCTTTGTCCTCAAAATAGGAAAGAAATTAAAAAAAAAAAATTATTAGCATTTATTAGCAATAAAAATATATTGTTTTGAATGTAATGGAATTGCCAATAAGATTTTTTTTTTATAAGTTTAAATTATATATGTAAAGTTGTTTTTTTTTTTATTAGTTTAATATTTAAAGAATAAAAAATCTCTAGGAAAAAAACTTTAAATTAAAATTTTAATATTTTTTTTTAAAAGGAATTTATAGTGTGGGAAATCGTTTAAAAATTGAAACGTGTTTCTCCGTTCTCTCCATAAATTTTAAAATCTTATTTATTTTAAAATACATGCATTAAATTATATATTGTTAAAAAGATAAATAAAAGAGAAAAAAAAAAAGTCAATACCAACATTATTTTGCACTCCCCAAAGATTTTGAAGTAAATTTATAAATGATTTGATTCTTTATAAATTAATGTATTCAGACCAAAGGAGTTTCGAAAAGTTAATTTGTTCCATAAAATGACATCTTATTTAAAAGTTGTAAAATATTTAATCTAGAGAAACTCAACTGTATGCACTAAAAACCTTGTTTTCTATTGTAAGTAAAACAAAAAGAATAAATTTTTAATATAAAAAGTACTGAATTGAGTACTGAATTTTAAGTAGATTCCACATGTCCTAATGAAATATATGGATACTATATTTATGCTTTTTGAAAATTTTCAATGAACATGAAATAATATTAAAGTGAATTAGAATAAAAGAAAAGAAAAAAGACTTTTATTTTATTTTTGAGATAAAAGTAAGATTATAAAAATGAAGCTTAATAGATTTCAGGACGAATATAACAACACAACTTTACAATGGCAGAGTTTTCTTATAGTAAATTAAAATATGATGTTTGGAGTAATTGTACCCAAAGATAAATAACAGAATTATTGATCGCATTTTTTAAAAAAAATAATAAAAATTAATTAAAATTAATTAATTAATAATTCAGTAAAATTTTTGAGGAAATAAAAATCAAAAGATTTTATTAAATTAGTGCCTAACGTTAATTAATTTAAGCATTGTAAGAAAGGAAAAAAAAAATTATAGTAATAACTTAAGAAAACAGTAAAGATATGTAATATAAGTTTAGAATAAGCTTTTTCGTATGTTAATTTATCAAAGTCCTTAAGTAATTAAAAGTAATCTATTGTATTTATTTGCATTCATTTCCATTATTAACTAAATAAATAATTTATTTCTAAATTTTTTAAATAAATATTATTTTTCTTGATGAAAAGTTTATTGATTTTAATTAATAAATGTTTGTTCTTGGTGATAATAATAATAAGACCTATCTCATTGATATTGCAGTGCCTATCAGCAAGAACATGCAGAAAACTCACACTGACAAGATCAGTAAATACACCGACCTAGCAAACGAGCTCCAGAAGCAGTGGAGGCAGGACCGAGTACGTGTTGTACCCATCGTCTTGTCCGCCACTGGTCACACATTGCACTGTAGCCACAGCACACTAGGACTTCACAAAAACACTTATATACAACTGCAGAAGGCTGTGGTACTCAACACAACACATAGTTAGGAAATTTATGGACACAACCACACATCCCTGCACATGTCTTTGCACTTGGCAATATGTGCTTTGGTCCTTGACCCGCCATATTGTCTTTGCTGGGGAACCCATAGTTTGAAACTTTTACAAAATAATAATAATAATAATAATAATAGTAATAATAATAATAATAAAAGATACCAGAAAAGGGGATATAAATGGGTTAATACATTACAAAGTTCAGTTTTTTACACCAAATTTATGATGGCGAATAAATTATTGAATTAGATTGTTTTGTACTTAAATGTAACAAATTAAAAGTGCTAAATAATAATTTTTATTACATAATTATCAGTATCCGAAGGCATAACATAACAATTAATTAATGTGACCTTTTTTTTTTTTAAATAAAGAAAAATATATACATGCATACTTGAGCGCATACCTAATATAAATATTTCTCATTAACTCAACAGTAAACTAAATTTAGAATATTCTCTTCCAATTCTTTGGTAATTAAACTTACAATTAAGTGACTTTAATTTCAAAAGCAATATTCGGAAAGATATTTAATATCTATTATAACTTTTGTATTCATTCTTTTTTGTTCTTGAATTGGTAAAATACTAATACAAGATATACTAGATAGATGCTGGCAAGTAATTAAAAGTTCAGTTTAAATGATTAATAACCCATCCCCCCATTCCCAAAAAAATCGAATATTGTGTCTGTAATAACAAGTTTCCTTTTTTAAAACTGCCCAATCAAAAAAGGCAATTACAAATAATTCAATTTTCTTTTTAATTATTGTAAGTTATCTAGATATTTGAACTATCAAGAACGACCTATCAATACATGGACTATTATTCTTTTTATTAGCTCGCTTTCTTGTCTGTCTGTTGGTTCGGTACAAATTTTGCAATTGATTTTAAACTAACTTCCCAATGAGCTAGAGACTTGAAACTTTAAACATAGCTCGGAACTGGATGAGTATGCAATATTAACTCGCTTTCTTGTCTGTCTGTTCGTTAGGAAATCCTAATTCTTCGGATGACAGGTCGGTACGGCGCTGTGTTGCCGACGCGCGCCGTCAGTGCTTCTGGAAATAGCCGCATGGCGCTGCCACCCAACACAAGCGACGCCTATAGAAGGAGAAGCAAAAACGACAAGAGAAGAGAAACTGAAATAAACCTGAAATTTACTACTCTCCATATCTCTGTTAAAATCTCATCAAATTGTTTAAAATCGATTGAAAAATTTCATACACACACACACGACTAAAAAGCAGAAAATAATTATTTGTAAAAAATTATTTTATACTTTTTAGTCCATCTTAAAAACGCAGTGTAAAAAAAAAAATATTTTTTACAAATGATTATTTGTAACTCCATCAATATTTACCTTATTGGCTTGTACTACATATAATTTGGAATATATACTTCGTTTTTCGCCGATTCATGTTCAGCTTTTCTATGGAGTGTGTGTGTAAACGTTTCAACCCAAAGGAATAGACTTTCACAGCATTGTTTTACGCTTTGCGTCAGGTCTTAACTAACTTAGAGAAACATTTCTTTGTCGAATTATTATGGAAACGTAAACAGGGATTCATACACACACATTAGAAATAAAACATTATCCAGTAATGAATTGAAAAACCTTCAGTCAAATTCTTTTTTTTTTATTTATTTTTAATGTAATTAAGCTGCGATCGTCGTTCGACCGACATGAAATTTTATTCATTCATGAAAATATATGACACGAGATCCTTATCAAGATACGCCTTTTAATTTAATTTCTGTTTTGTTTTTTCTTGAGTAAATTTAAGGTTCTTTCCATTTTTAATGTTATCAAAATATTTCGATAGTTAACAGCAAAAAGCGAATTTCTCGAATAAACCAACAACACAAAAAAGAAATCAAAAGATCAACTGAATGCTGCGTTTGATAAATCTATCTTACTTTCCAACAGGCAATCAAATATTAAAAACTTGCAGAATAAGTAAATAAATAAATAAGTAATTAACTTATTTACAATATCAGGAACATTACAACCAATTCACTGTCTGGAAATAGTTTGTCTGAATTAAAAAAAAATTATTGGGATTATAAAATACAAAAATATTATTACTTTTAATATCCTCATTATCTTTTATAAATAAAAAAGAAAATGCTTCAATATAGGAGTACATTTTAATAAATTACAACTTTAGATTAAAAATAGTATAAGTTATTACAGCGTCATTCCATGCCAAATCAACCAGAGACTGAACCTTCTAGTCAGGGATTCCAATAATTTTTGTTATGTAAGATGTACTTATAGAGCTTATGAAAACTGCAAATTTCAAAAGTGTTGGATATGCCGTTTTCCTGAAATTGACTTTTGAAAACTCGAAAAAACGTCCAATTTTGTGTGATCTTGATTCACATTAATCTCAGTCTCTATTTGAGATAGAAATCTCATTTTGGGCTCATTTTAAATCCCTGGAAATGGGCTTTCCTATGATGTACATCATGGCTATATTACGAAAAAAAAAACTTTCTCTAAAGTTTTGTTTTTGAAAATCCCAAAAATACCATTTTTGAATATTTCAAAAAAATATATATTAAAGAAGGATCTTTTGTAAGCCGTTAAATTTCAGGATGGGATGATCATGGGATCATAAAAAAAAAAAAAAAAAAAAAAAAATCTTTTGAGAGTGTATTGAAATTTCAGATATTTTATCCTAGTTCAGGCTTTGTATATGAATTTTTAAAACGGCTAACACCCAATTCAATCAGTTTTATTGATATTAGAAAATAAAAACTATAAATTTGTTAATAATTCTCATCGTATTTGCATTATTTAAGTCTAATAGAATTTAAAATATTTAATTAATGCCTTATTTTCAGTTAAATGTCATTTGGAAAAAAAGGGGCTCACATGGTTTAAAATATATTAGCTGTAGATTATATTTTAAGCCTAGATTATTTTTTTTTTTAAATTTAAAAAAAAATAATTAAAATCCTTATTTCTTGTCTGGTATGTCTGCTACTAATAAAAATTCTTTAATTAGTGTGTGGACTAAATTGTAATGACTACAAAGAACATATTTAATAGTACAAATTAAATTAATATAAATAATTAAAATATTAAATATTTACATTAATTATACAATTTATATTTTCAATTTTCAGTTTTTATTAATTATTTTTTTTAAATTAAAAAAAAAAAATATATTCTAGGTTTAAAAGTAATTTATTGTTAGTATGGTTTAAACCGTGTGTGCCACTTTTTTTTTTTAAAAAAAGGAATTTTTTTCGAGTTTTCCAAAGTCAATTCCAGGAAACGTCATGTCCAAAAAATCTTCAGATCTCGTCGAGAAGAACCCTGAGAGAGTAAGTCTCAGGGAGAAACGGACGAAACACAGAAGGAGAAAGAAACAGCACAGCCGAGATTCGATCCCGGGTTCCGGCAGAACGACCACATGGCAGGCCAAGCCGGAACAGCATGCATATATGTAATACAATAGTATTATATACATTGTATATATATTTATAAAATACTAACTAAACGAAGAATTACATTACCAATTGTTAAAACAAACATCCCTCCTCAAGTCTGTTTAATTGGAGTGATCCAAATTACACTGGATTACCAAATTTTGTGATTCATCTTACTATTTAAGAATAACACAGTAAAATAATGTAGAATAAGACAACATTATTAGTGCAAAAGAATAAATTACAGATTTAAATAAATATGTTAAGTAAATGAAGCAATAATAAATAATAAAAAGTAGATGGTTTACGCAAGTAAATATTTGCTGAAGAGTGCTCTAATATTTATTATTTATTATTTTTTCATTTAATTAATATATATATATATATATATACTGAAAAATCCTGAAACCAAACGAAAAGTGATATGGAAGAGCGAATGACTACGATTGAAGCGCCCTGTAGCAACAACTAGGAAATTAATTAAAACATGTTTCTGACCGGCATAAAAATAATAAAGGATAATAATAATTTCGGTTTAGAAATCGCGCGTTCAACGAAAAAATAAATAAAGGCCAAATCTCAATATACCCCCCCAACCCTCCCACCTTGTGATAGTTCGTGATTTTTTCCGACCCCCCCCCCTTTCGAGCTTCCCGTGATTAATGGACGATCCCGTAGCAGTAATAGAAACTCCTTAAACATTAATTTTCAAATTTGTTAATGGAATTTACACAAATACAAATTCTTTGCCAACGAAAATATTTAACTTTTGATCCAATTTATTTCAAATTGGAAAAAAAAATCTTAACTTCGTAAATAAGTTTTTTTTAATTTTGTAATTGTTTCAATTGTCTCTTGTAACAACAAAGAAACAACTTATGAAGATGGGATTCTATTGTAATATCATAAATATTGTAATAATTCTAGGGTCTGTGTCAAATACATTTAAAGAATGAAATACGATTACTTCATGATGAAGATTAAAACCAACAATTAACAGTTATCTTTTTATTATTATTTACTGTAGTTTTATTTTAATACTATACTCGTACTATTTTCAGTTTGATTTGGAACTTAGACCTGTAGACGATGAAACGATTGTTAGAATTCTGTGCTGAATTGCTTCCAGTTTAAAAGCGCCGTAAATCTAAATCGAATCCATAA
The DNA here is from genome assembly GCA_023159025.1 of Thereuonema tuberculata. NCBI lineage: Eukaryota > Metazoa > Arthropoda > Chilopoda > Scutigeromorpha > Scutigeridae > Thereuonema > Thereuonema tuberculata. Next base: position 100,808,636 of record JAFIDM010012231.1, read on the forward strand.
CTTTTACAATTGTAAATACGCTTTAAGCTTCATATTAATAGAATTACATTAAAAACTTTAAAATGCCTAATTTAGCTTTTTTTTTTTTTTTTAATTATATATGTTATTGCATTAACTCTTTAAGATCTTGTTTAATTTAAAATCGTAGTTTCGATTTTAAATGAAAGAATAATCTCAGTTTCAGTTTTTATCAATGTATAGTTACCAGACCCTGAATTCAGTTTAAATTTCCTGTGACCACTATTAACATAAATAACAACGACATTGATTTTGCCTAGACTAGCTTATTAATGAATATTACTAAGTATGTTACTATTTGCAATGGTAAAAGAAAAAATAAGAAATAAAAGCATAATCATTGTCATTGCGAGTTGTGATAATAATTGGTCTACCGAAATTTAAAACAACGGTGACTTTGGTTTAATCGTCTTCTGCTTGATAGATGATTACAGAAAAATTAATGTATATTATTTTTTAACGTCTGGGGGTTGAAAGAATATTTTGTAAATGTGGACAATGCTAAAAACTTATGTGTTCAAAAGTTTTTAGCATTGTCCACGTTTACAAGAGATTCTTTCAACCCGCACAAGAACAGTTTCAACCCGGTGTGACTGCAAGTTATGTTCAGCTTCCTGAAACTGAAGTAGCTGAAGATACTGAAACAGTCGTAGCGGATGGAAACCGTCCTTGTTTAAGTATTTTTTTTTTTTATCTTTTTTTAATTTTTAGATATGAATTAATGCTTTTTGAACTTTTATTATGTGTGCAAACGTTTTTAGCATTGTCCACGTATTTAGTATTGTTCAAAACGTAAATTAATACAGGTTGACATTCGAAAATCCGGCAACCTCCGGACCTGAGGAGTGCCGGATTTTTTATGGTTATATATGCTGTATATATTCAACAGAAAAGGACTACCTGTATAGTTCTTTAAAGAAAGAAAATTAAACACTAAATGAAAAGCAAATGAAAATTTAATGCTCACCAACTAAATAAAATAGTTCTACAGAATTTTAGTTCAACTGTTTATTCAAAATAGTTCTACAGAATTTGCTCCTAAATCAATGCCGGAAATCTGAAGAATCCGGATTATCGATGGCCGGTTTCTTGAATGTCAATCTATAGTTGAATTTAAATGTTTTCAAATTACACTTTTCATCTTTCTTTGCAAGCATAAAAAGAAAAAAAATCCTCCCACCCAAATGGCATCAATGATCTCTGCGCTTTTTATGTGAAATCCACTATTAACTATTTTTGTTTTTCCTCAGTCGGCAACACTTGTTCCTTTTCTGTTGAATTATTTTCCTGTTTTTTGGAATACTTTGCAACATAATATTTTTTGATGGCACTTCCTCCGTTGAACCCCTTAATAATTTAATTTCATAAGAGTTAATAGTTTCTCTGTAGATTTAAACAAATTTAGAGTCTTCATCTGAGATCCTGTAGTTTTATATGAGCCATACGAGAAATCCCTAGCTGTGGTCAAACATTTTAATCTTTAGCAAAGAATAAAATAACAATGCAGTCAAATTATCAATTTCAATTTAGATTTAGGAGATTATATGTCTAAATTTATCATCCTTTAGATCTAAGTGAAAAAAAAAAAGTATCTTTTCGCAAAATAAGATCTGCGCCTCTTCTAAGGAATGTATTAAAGCATAAATCTATATGTTGTTGATGTATTCGATTTACTCTTATAACTTGCCATCAACTTATATTTGTACTTTACTTCTTCAGGTACCGATACTTGTGAGACTGAACTCACAAAATTACTGAATCAAGGCTGAAGGTTCCGTTTTTTTTTTCCAGCTTCTTTCTTTTCCATCAGAAATAATAATTGGTATTCTTTTGAAATTAATCTTAAGCCTATTTCCATTCACTTTATATAGTTTTCCGACTCATTCCCTTTAAGATAGAGACAATGATCTGTATTTCTGCTTGAACGACTCTTGTGGGTCATATCTCTTTAAAGGGTCACGGTCAATGGGATACCTTAGATGCTGACGTCACTGTGTAGTCTATAGACACACTTTATGGTGTGCTAAAGGAAGAAAAAAAAAAGGTAGTTTTGTTTTCCGGTTCAGTAAAAGTCCGTCCTTCTATTCAAACATGAAACAAATAGATTGTTGAAGTGAGAATGTAAGAAAATAATACGATATCTAGAAATAAGTCAGAAAAAATATATATAAAAAAAAATGGTGGAAATTTTAATCTAAGAATTAAAGTCTAAGAAAATTTGGAAGTCCTACAGCTGCGTAGTCTATGCATGATAGAAACCAATAGTAGCTTAGAAATAAATGGATGCGCTGCAATAATTATAGTCAATAATTCTATAGTCATAAGAATTTTTTCGTTTCTTCGTGGTGTTGTTTCTCAAGCAAAAAAAAAAAGCCCTAACCCGTCCTTCTCTGACCTCTTAATCAGGTCACCGGTGAACCTTTTCACTGTTACTATTAATAGTAATATAATACTAGCAATAATGATGTTATTATAATATCATTGGAAAACAATCTTTTTTGTCGCCTACTTCTTTCAAAATCTAAATAGTTACTTAAATATCGGAATCACTATCATTTGATACTGATATTAAAAATCCTTCAACTGTAATAATAACAAAAAGTTTCGGGCTAAAAAATTTAGGGTTTTAAAAACAAGAAAAAAATGGGTTAATTTTCGTTCATTTTAGCTCAAAAAAACTTCAATATTTCTGCTGGGTAATTATTTACCCACTCCCCTATCTCTTTCTAACCAAAACATTTTTGAAATTAATATTTACATTTCCCAGGGCTGTTTGTTCATGACGATAGAATGGGTTTCATAAATTCAAGTCAGTCATTTAATAATTTGAATTCATATTTGAAATTTAATGAGAAAACAATTCGCTGTTATCTAATATTTCTCAATTTTTTTAAACCTTCTGATATTTCTGCTTTTATAAATCATTAATAAGGAAAAATGTAAAGCTTATTGAATATGAGACAAAGAAGGGTAATGCAGCATCATCACGAATCGTCCAATGAGAATGATCAGTTTTGGAAACAGAGGCTTACGGAGCTCTCTCTCGCCTTGGAAGGAAACCTGATTTTCATTTGACAGAGGGTTAAGTGAATCCTAGGACGTTTTATAGGAGAATAATCATGCAAATATTCAGCTTCTCCAAGCGATCTTGCCATTTAAAGTACACTACATAGTAGTTAATTTAAAATAAAATTAATGAATATGTTATTATTATTATTTTGAAAAGTTTCAAACTATGGTTTCCCCAGCAAAGACAATATGGCGGGTCAAGGACCAAAGCACATATTGCCATTATTATTATTATTATTATTATTCGCATTTGCTTTATAGAAGATATTTTAGACAACTGACAAAAATCATTTTTTTGTTGGTTTTTCATTTTTCAAGTTGACATGTTTGCATGTCTTTTCTTAGATTAATATAATTCTATGTTAACTTTGAAACTCAAAATATTTACATCCAAAATATCTTTGCATTTGTTATATTAACTTTGAAACAAAATAAGTGAAAAGATATTTTGGATGGAAATATGTAGGCTATTGTTTTTTTTGTTTTTTGTGTGTGTGTGTGTGTGTGTGTGTGTGTGTATGTGTGTGGATATCCGTTTACTTAAGTTAACATCGATAAATCTTAAGATAACTGTGAAATATATCAATAAATTATAGGATTAAAAAAAAAAAGTTTTAATATAAAAACTTTTTTTATTTTCAAAATTTGGATTCGGACTATTACCGTCAAGGTGAATAAAGTTATTGCATCAGAGCTTTAGAAAGAACATCTACTTTGAAACAGCAAAAAAACATTACTTTTTTTCAACGCAATATTGCGGTTTCCTCGGAAAATACAATTACTCCTTTATTACGTTAGTGGTTTGCTCGTAGATAACTAGCTCACGTTTCTTCAATTGTTATCCAAGCAACTCCCTTACTAGGCGATGGAATAAAGGAATCTCTTAATATTTTAAAAATTCTTAATAATCAAAAGTTCTAAACCAAACGAAACAATAAATAAATAAATAAATCCTAAAAAAAAAAATAGGAACATCCGCTATTTCTTCTCACTTACGTAAACTTTATGAATTCAATATTGTGAAAAATTATTCATTTATAATTACACTCTGTATTGATAAAAAAAGGTCCGTTGTTTTAATCGCCAGTTTTTCTTTTAGCTACTTCATGAAAAATCATAGTAACAAACTGTGATGATTGGTCAAATGCCTTCCTCAGTGTCAAATGCCAAAAAGTTTGAGGAATTCAACGAAAGTTGAATAAACTTTTTCGTGATGATTCTGAAAACAAATCAAAATAAAGAGAAATGAAGAACTGGCTGCGGTTCGAACCCTCGCCATTCAATACCAATCCATTGTAGCTAATAAAGAGGTCAGATAATCATTCAATATTGCAGTAATTCTTCAAAAAACATTTGAATGATGATTGGTCAAATGAAAAATAAAATAACTGCTTTCAAATAACTGTGTAATGCTTTGAGGGTTTACTTTACTTTAATCTGGTTATTCTTAATTTTGCCTCATATTTCAACATAGTCCTTGAAATCTGATTTCGTTCTATTCCTCTCAAGAAGTAACTGAAATACTATTAGCTTCATTTATAAAAATTTATTATTTTCTGAAATATAAATTTTATAAAGTTTTTTTATCTTTTATGTAAAATTCACCGATTAAATCCAGATTTGGTGACAGTTGGTTACTTATTGTCATTTCATATAAAACATTTTTCCATTTTCATTAGCACTCTAAATTTATAAAAACCTAAATAATATATAAAAATTATAAATGGATAAAGTTCTCAGCTTTCCATATACAATGATGGAGACGACGATAGTTTTCTGGATACCGTAGCTTTATTGAGAATTCTTACGTTTCTTTTCAGTTCCTGTTTAGTTGAATGCAAAAAACTTTTTCTTTGTTTATGGGCTAAAGAAACAGAATAGTTAAGAAATTGAATTTGTTCATTTATGTATATATATTCGTATGAAGAAATTTATTTATTTTTTTTTCTTCCTTTATCTTATCATTTTTTTTTATTATTATCATTATTACTAGTTTAATATATTCTTCGCTATTTTTGCTTCTTGTTCGAAATTTATTCAAAATTGATCAATTTTTTTTTTATCTCAACTGTTATTACTAGAAGAATAATAATTTGAGAAAATCGAATTTCAATACAAGTATTCTACAAAAGTCTCCCTAAAATTTTCTTTATAATAATCTCCCAATAAAAAAAGGTATATTTTTGTAATTAATTAATCGTTCGATATTGTTGTAACTAAAGATTATACGATTTGCTATTAACTGACGTAATAGTATTAATCGGAATGTTTGAGATACTCACAAGTGTGCTTCCTAAGTTGGTTTCCGTTGGTTAATGAAGGCGTTCTCCTCCTCCACTAGTTCTTTTATAGGTGCTGGGTCGTTCGGCCACCACCGTTGTTGCCTTTCCACACTTAGCCACCGACAAAGAGCCAGGCGGAAACAAACATCACAATAGCAGACCGATCAACCGATCAACCACAGCCAGCAATGGTTCCTTCACCCTTGCCATTCAAAACTAAGGCAAATTTACATCAGCAATTAAATGATAATCATTATTCTAAATAACAATGCACGGGTTAATTACAAAATGTAAAATTATAATTAAGTTTCTGATCTAACTAAATCAGATTTTTGCTATTCAAAAAGTTATCTGTTGAGATAACCGTACGAAATTGCAATGTTTGATTTTTTTCCCCTTACTTACTTTTATTTTAAATTGATTTATATCGTTGGACAAGTTCAAGCTGACTTATTTATTTATTTATTTATTTATTTATTTATTTATTTACTAAGGGCAATAAAACAATGTAGACAGTTTTCATTATATTTAAGCAAAAGAATTGTTTTAAGCTTGTTTATTTTTAAAAATTATCTGATCAAGTATTTTAACATATATTCAATAATATTTAATTATTAAGTATATATTTAAATAATAATAATAATGAACCTTTTTCCAAGCATTATCTATGGGTAATTTTATTTATCCTTAACATTGCAACAGTGATGCATTTGCGAGTTTTCTTTTCTTTTTTTTGGGTGGATTTTTGGGAGATTGGAATGCCCTAATTTTTCTTCAACTTGTTTAGTTTAAACAACAAGGGTTGAGACCAAATGTTTACTAGGTGACATTCCAGGACAGCTGTTTCTCGCTCATTAGTGGTCATCAGCTGCGAATAGTCACCAGTAAGCAGCAAGGTCTCAATACGGAGGTCAATAGGACTAAGCATCAAAAAGATTGACACCTCCAAATTTGTACGGCAAAAATATGGCACTTCACTATTTATTTATTATTAATAAAATATATTTAATATGTATTTTTCCCATTGCAATGGTATGGTTTTAATTTCTTATTATTTGAAAGAAGAAACGAACCGAAATAATGATTATAGATATTATTGTCCAGGTCACGGGATCACAGTCGTTATTATTGTGATCATTGACATAATCATTGAAGCTCTTTGATCATGTGATTTAGATGTAAATACAGTTTCATAGAAGGATATTTTTGATATTTGAAGGAATTTTGATATTTTATTTATTTCATTAATAATAAATGATTTTTTTACTCTGCGAGATTTTAGGAAAAATTCCTTAATAATATAAACTTTTTTTCTTTCCTTTTTTTTTTTTTAAATATAGTCGTGTCATTTATAAATACTGCTGTTGAATTTATAGATTTATTGAGAACTTTATTTATATTTTTTTTTTTTTTTATTTATTTCACTGATGTTAAATAAGTCAATAAAAAATGTAACTGATTCCTCGATTTACGCTACATATTTTTATTTATTAAATGAATATTTATTAAATATAGTTAATAAGTATTGTTCTAGTGGCACACGTGGGGACTAACAATTGAGCAATTGTTTAAAAAATAATAGCATTTACACTAAAAATTCGAATTGTGAAACTTCTACTGCCAAAAAATGATCGACCTTACGCTTTTCATCGAATAACAAATTTTTGGACAATTACTCAAAAAATATCATTAATTCAACTGTTTTCTGACTTTAAAGACACTGGAGACTGAGGATAAATGAAAAAAAAATGCATAATCATGATAATCAAATTGTAACCTATAAATTTTTGATTTGAATATGTAAAACTTTTTCAAACGAAAAAAGTATCGACGAATTTTGAGCAGTTCAAATTAATAAACTTAAAAAAAAATATACTTTATCCTAGCTCATTTCCAAATGTCATTAACTTGTGAATGCCCTGAAATTGTTAAGTTGCGTATTTTGTCAGACGTAGCCTACATCATTCAACAATAAAATAATATTTAAAAGTAGAAAATAAGAAAGAAGGACAGCACAGGAATTAATAAATTGTCTTTCTGATTCAATTATCGGAAGGAATCGGGAACGGCCGTTTCGTCCTGCAAGGGACTCATCAGCCCGATC
>JAFIDM010012231.1:100816508-100826829 GCA_023159025.1 Thereuonema tuberculata
TTTTGTTTTGTTTAAAAAATTTACAGCACGTTAAATTTATTCCTTAGAAAATAAGAATGCTAAAATAAATAAATAAATAAATAAATAAATAAATAAATAAATAAACAAATAAATAAAAATAAAAGGTAATTCTTATTTCGCGAAACTGAGAAATGAGAAATTTGATTTGATTTCTTAATGAAAATTGGAAGAAACAAACTAACGTTCTTAAAGACAGCAGTCGAATTTTACTCAGAAAAAAATTCCATTCTCAGTGGTTTTCAAAGTATCTGGTTTTCAAAGATCACAAAGTGTCCTATATTCACTAGGGAATTTTCTTCCTTTAAGGTTTTAGTATTCAATTATGATTTAAATTAAAACGGCAATTTAGGGTTAAGATTTAGAAGTAAAAAGGCTCTTTCTTAGATTTTAACCTTTCATTAAAAAAAAAAAAAAATATGTACTCATATACAGCGTTATTTAAAATAATTGTTCGGGTTTTAAAAAATCATCACACACGTAGTTCAAATGCGATAAGGAGACGACACCTTGTTTACTGTGTAAGAAAACTTAACACGTTACAGACATGCATTGTAAATGCTCAATAAGGGCGCCCTGTGTCACTCTGCCCTAACACTAACTGTCGACGTGTTAGTCCAGATCCGACCACATACTCTTCAGCGTATCAGCGGTGATGTTTCCAATGGCACCTTCAGTTCCAGGATGGTCGCAGGTAAAGGGGGGACAAAGACGTGTTCCTTTACGTAGCCCCAGAGGAAAAGAAATACAAATGGTGTTAAGTCCGGTGAACGTGATGGCCACGATAAGAGATTCTTTCACCGTCGTTCCGCGTCCAATCCAGCGCTGTGGTAGGGGCTGGTTTAAAACTGCCCTGACATCCCGCTGTAAAAGGGATGGGACATCATTCTGTTGTAATATGAAATCAGCGCTGCCATCACTCAGCTGGAGTAGGAGCCATTCAGTGACCTATTGAGGTAAGTCATTCTTGTTACCATCTATTCTACAGAAAAAAAAAAGGGCCGTATCCCTTAACTTTGGAAACAGCACAGAACACATTGACCTTGGGGAATGCATGCTTATGCTGAACAAAACGATTTTCCGTCCTCCAAATTCTAACATTGTCGATTGACTTTTCCACACAAACGAAACATTAAAAATAAGCCTATCACACACAAAAAAAAATAACATTGCTTCTATCAATTGTTGCAGTTCCGTGCAGAAAAGTTCCCTGAGGTGGTGTTCATCAGGTGTTAACGCTTGCAGAGCATTAGGCGATATGGCTTCATTTGTAGACGCTTCCATAACACACGCCATACCGTAGGTTGCGAGATGTTGAGTTCCCTGCTACCCCTCACAGTTGATTTGGTAGGACTACGTAGGAAGGCTGCTCTGATCTGATCCACTTTCTCTTCAGACACGGAAGGACGCCCACTGCTTTCCCTTCCACAGGTATCCCGTCTCCACAATGTGTGAATACCATTGTGGAGACACCTACGAATGGAATTGTCGGAGGGGGGATTCCTTCCTAAATTTCGTACGGAACTGCCATTGGACAAAGGCACGGAACGACTGTGATGATATTCGAGAGTGCTCAACGCCTTCTCCCTACTGTTAGCCGCTACTTGCAATCACTGATCCTGGCGGAACTACTAAGTGCCTGCCACTGAATGTCTATAACTTGTTGAGTTTTCTAATGCTGGGCGAACACGTAGCAATTTCAGGCAATATTGTGGGACAATATTGCCCCTTTTCATTGCTGACAACCGTTTGCAGCAATAAAAATGGACAATATTGCCCAATATTGCCCATTGGCGATTGTCGGTACAAAAGGAACAATTTCGTTGGGACAATATTATCGAGAAATATTGCCTGTTCGCGAGCGAATCACATGAACGGATGAAATCACGTGACAATGCTGACGTCGAAGGAGGCGGGACTTTGAACATCGGATTGGCTCAAGCAAGCAGTGACGGAAATAAATCCTTTGGGTGAGGAAATCAAGCTGATTGCAGGCGACAGGAAAGAGGTTATGCGGGCTACCAAGGTGCTCTTTAGAGCACCTGCTAAGCTCGCGGACTTCACTCCTGACAAGATCTGCGAGATGCTTGACAACCAAAACCCACCATTAAAGGTCAAAGAATGGACAAGACTATCAGTTAAAGACGATCCGAAAGGAAAAATCTTTATCTTTCTGATAGATGACGAATCATTAGGGGCACTCAAAGCCTCTGACTGTATTGTGAACGTCGCCCTGTGGACGTCAACTATTCTTATACTTTCGGGTAAAGAAAAAGATGACGCTAAGGGCAATACAGATAAACCTCCACCACAGTAGAGCAGCATCAGCTGCTCTCTGTCGTACCTTCATTAAAGGTAATTTCGATCTAGCCCTCATCCAAGAGCCGTGGATCTACCATGGACGTATAGTAGGGCTTGGAGAAACAAAAGGTAAGATTATTTCCTGTAATTCAATAAATAATGCTAGAACTTGTATTTTGGTAAAAAATGACTTACAGATTTTTCCATTGGTTGAATTCTGTTCCAGGGATCTAACCTCGATACTTGTCAGCTGGGGCGAAAGGAAAGAGCAAAGCCTTATTGTGAGCTCAGCATACTTGCCTTACGACTCCAATGAATTACCTCCGTCTCAGGAGCTCAGACTCTTAACGACGCATGTACAACGTTCCAACCTCGATCTCCTTGTAGGGTGTGATGCCAATTCTCACCACAAAGAAGGATGGGGAAGTACCGATACCAATGCTAGAGGTGAGTCACTTTTAGAATTCCTACTAGCAAATGACTTACATGTAGCTAATGTCGGTAGTTCTAGTACTTTTGCTAATAGACTCAGGTGCGAAACTATAGACATTACCTTCTGTACGCAACTAGACTTGGTACAGGGATGGTACGTCTCTGACGAAGCATCTCTTTCAGACCATAGTTATATTATGTTCAATTTAGGATGTACACTAAAACCCCAATCGTATCGTAATCCTAAGAATACAGATTGGCAAGGTTTTTCTGATGAACTTGAAGCCATGGTAAAACCATTGGCAAAAAAAGTCAACACAGCACTTGACATAGAGCAAGTAGCTTCTGCATTAAATGAAGCTATAATGGAAAGCTTCAAAGACAACTACCAACTTGTGGAAGGATCCCGATCCTCCAACATGAAATGGTGGACAAGAGATCTAGACCGAAAGCGCAAGGCAGTCAGAAAACTATTCAATCATTCCAAGCACACTGGGGACTGGAGGGAATATCACACAGCCCTCACAGCCTTGAGTGTTGCAATAAGGAAAGAAAAAAGGAAATCATGGAGGGAATTTACGCAAGACGTAGATAGCCTCAAAGAAGCTGCTAGACTTCATAAAGTTCTAGCAAGCAAACCTATTAATCCTGTTGGTTCACTACGAAAACCTAACGGAGAATGTACAACCTCAGCAAGGGAAACGCTTGAACTTCTCCTCAAGACTCATTTCCCTGACTGTGTTATTACAACAGATAACGAAACTAGCGGTTACAGCATTACTGGCAAAGACCCAAGGCCATGGGCCGCCAGATCGGACTGGAACCTTGCAAGGCAAGTTATCACAGTATCTAAAGTTAGATGGGCTATCAGTAAATTTAGCCCATTTAAATCTCCTGGGACTGACGGGGTGTATCCTGTCTTGTTGCAAAAAGCACCTCAGTCAGTCCTCAAACTCCTCTGCGAACTATTCAGAGCTAGTGTGGCCTTAGGGTACATTGCACGGGCCTGGAGGGTGAGCAGAGTGGTTTTTATTCCCAAAAGGGGTCGCACAGACTACTCCTCTGCGAAGGCATATAGACCAATCAGTATCTCCTAATTCCTCTTGAAGATTATGGAGAGACTGGTGGATAGACACATCCGAGATAAGGTGCTGCTTGGACAGCCCCTTCATCGGAATCAACATGCCTATCAGCCTGGCAAATCATGTTTATCTGCCCTTAACGATCTTGTCTCAAGGGCAGAAGATGCGCTGGACTGTAAGGAAATAGCACTTTGTGCATTTTTAGACATCGAGGGTGCTTTTGATAACATCTCTCATGATACTATTATACGTAGGGCTAGAGAACGAGGCATACAAGCCACTGTTTGTAGGTGGATAGATGCTTTACTCCAAAGCCGCTACGTCAAATCTACCCTTGTGCATGATACGATTGAAATCTATACTAGCAAGGGTTGTCCACAAGGAGGCGTACTATCACCCCTATTGTGGAATTTAGTGGTCGATGACCTCCTTACTCAAATCTCCAATACTGGAGTTCATATACAGGGCTATGCAGATGACATAGCTCTAATGGTTACAGGTAAGTTCTGTGAGACAGTGGTTGACATCATGAATGATAGACTCCAGAAGATCTGCACATGGTGCGAGAGGGAGGGACTAAAAGTCAACCCCTCAAAAACTGTCATAGTTCCATTCACTCGTAAGAGGAATTTAACTGCATTAAGCAGAGTTAAGCTGAATGGAGTCCAGTTGGAAGCTTCGGAATCAGTAAAGTTCCTCGGCGTGACCTTGGACCAAAAACTGAACTGGAACGCACATCTGGACAATGTCATTCATAAGGCCAAATGGGCGCTCCTTACGACAAGACGTGCCATTGGGTCAAACTGGGGACTTAAACCAAATATAGCTTATTGGCTGTATGTTTCGGTTATACGTCCTCAGATACAATATGGATCTATAGTCTGGTAGCGTAAAGCCACACAGAAGACTTCTATTAACAAACTAGCTAGTCTACAAAGAATGGCTTGTTTGTATATTACAGGTGCTTTTACCAGCACCCCAACTGCAGCACTGGAAGTGCTACTAGACCTAACACCTCTAGAGTTGTTTTTACAGCTAGAAGCTTGGAAAACAATCTATCGATTACAACAAACAGGTTTGTTGAGACATGGTCGATCTTTTAAAAGTCATACCAAACTCAACAACAACCTGACAAAGTTATTTCCAGTTCTCTATATGTCTTCAGACGTAATGAAGAGAACATTTGTATTTACAAAACCATACACTGTGACCATTGAATCACGGTTACTTTGGGAGACTAGGAAGAAAAATCTTCCAACTAAGGAACTCGTCTGGTACACAGATGGTTCTTTAATTAATCATAAAGCTGGATTCGGGGTGTTCTGTAACAAGCCTCGAACCACTATAAAAGGTAGCCTGGGAAGTTATTGTACTATTTTCCAGGCAGAAATAATAGCTATTTTGGAATGTGCATATCTTGGGCTTTTAAAAGGCTACAGGAATGCAAACATTTCCATTCTTTCAGACAGTCAAGCTGCCCTTAGAGCGCTTGACACCGATGTCGTAACATCTAAATTAGTATGGGAATGCCACCAAACACTTTGTGCTCTTACCCAACTCAATGCAGTGACACTGGGATGGATTCCAGGGCATAGGGGGTTTGATGGGAATGAAAAAGCGGACCAATTAGCAAAAGAGGGAGCTGAAACTCCCTTCTTTGGTCCAGAACCAGCTTGTGGAATTAGCTGGTCTCTAGCTAAAAGCACAATGCACAATTGGGCCAAAAGAGAACACCAACTAAGATGGAATCTCTTTCCTGGTCAAGCCTTGGGGAAAAAACTAGTGCAAGGACCTTTAACTTCGTTTACAAAGTCCTCCAGTGATTAGCCGTAGCATTTATCACTGGACATGGCCACTTCAGGAAACATCTGGCAGTAGTAGGTCTACTTCAAGAAGACATCAGCTGCAGATTATGCGGGCAGTCGCCGGAGACAGCCAAACACCTAATCCTGGACTGCGAATCCTTGGACCCTAGGAGAAGAAGGGTATTTGAGGGCAAACAGCCGGGAGATGAATTTGACGCAAGATTGGGAAGTAAGATACTGGAACTTATAAAGTTCACCGGTATTGGAACTCCCTAACAACGCGAAAATGGGAGCACAATAAATCTTTTAGGTTGACGTCCACGGGGTCTGGAACCTCAATCCCAACATTAATCTAATCTAATCTAATCTTGAACATCGGCATTTCAGTCACTCACGCCGGCCATTTTCTTTGAGAAACAAGGCTTAAAATCAGCAAAATGGGTCGGCCCAAAACAGATAATTCCAACAACAACATTTTGTCAATTGATACTGAAAGAATCGTAATTGATTTCTAAAGAGGGACGGCGTTTAATACTATAGCAATTCTGTATGAAAACACGCTCTCTCTTTAGCTCTCCCTAGTGAGAAGCGCCGTAACCATCAATTGTCAGGACAATATTCGTTTCGGAAAAACTGCGTGTTCGCGCGTGATCTGAACTGACAACGGTTGTCAGCAATAAAAAGGGGCAATATTGTCCCACAATATTGCCGCTAATTGCCGCGTGTTCGCCCAGCTTTACATAATAAACAAGGTGTTGTCTGCGTATCGCATTTGCACTAAGTGTGGTGATTTTTTAAAATCCGACAATCATTTTGAATAACCCTGTAGTGTTAGATATGTGATCTACTGTATGTAATGTCCTTTATTTTGCAATAGAGCGAAAAAGAAAAGCATTAGAATAAAAAGATTTAGACTATAATTTTAATCGAATTACTCAAGCCCATCCGTGCATGAGCAAAACTATTTATTCTAGAAATGATGAGTATTTCTTAGGAGGCTTAGATTTTTGTAAGGAGATCCTTATTGATTATGATACATATCGCAGTAAGGCGCTAGCGGCCAAAAAAAAAAAAAAATTGAATAAATTTAAATTTTAATATCGTGATATCTGAAAAAAAAAAAGTTTCTCAATAATGTATTTTTTTTCTTCTTGTCAAGTATGTTTGAACTGTTTATTTTTTCTTTCTTATCATTATTCGTTAATCTCCAAACGCCTTCTTATTTCTTATCTTCATTATTTTTTTTAGTGATCTTGTGAAGCGGATATTCGAAAGTTGTTCGCCAGCTGTATGGTTTTATCTACTTATTAGTTTTATCAACTAGAGTTAAATGCTGTGTCAATTTAATGATGAAACATATTTAATAAATAGGAATCTGGTAGTTCTACGCTAATATGAGAATACTCGCATGGAAGAACAATCTTTACGTGAATTACAAATATCTTAAGACTGGTTTTCATGAAAACAAAAATTCATAGCATATGCTCCAAGGAACAACAATCAACATTTGCACTACACGAAAATACCCAATTATTTGCCCAAAATTCTTTTTGAGGAAACATTATCTATTTCTTGAATATGGAGAACAAAGTGTCTGCTTCCACTGATCCTTTTTTTTAGTCGAAATTAAGCCGTATCGGAGAATACTAAAAGCATCAGATATGCACATTGGTTGATTCCTGGTTTCATGTGAAGCCACTGTCTCTTAGAGGCCATCAGCTTTCGGAAGGTTAGTGTTACGTGGTTTGTGCAAATTCATTATTTTCCCATCAGAAAATCACATAACTTCTTCCTAATTGTAAATATTTCAGGCTAAACTTGTTTGAAATTTTTATACATTAAGTCTGGCTTTGCAGTAAAAGGCGGCGACAGATGGGAAACTGATGGTTTGGAACTAGAATTATCTATAACCATTGTATTTCCTGCAGAAGTACAATGAATATCCTATTTGATATGATGGCCACTTTGCCACTGCATTAATAATAATGTCTTTCGTAAATAACATTGTTTTTCATATTTTGCTAATCATTTTAGAAAATAAATCTTAGGTAATCATGAACAATATTGTACTCTTTTTCTCTTCCAACTATGGACCTGAATTAATACACAAAATTCACTATAAGGCTTTTTCTTTTTTCCTCGATAACTGGAATAGAGAATGATGGAGTGAGAATATAAGGAAGTCAACTTTCAATTTTCCAAGAAAGTGCTGAGTTTAATGGCTAGTTTACAGATAAAATAATAACACAGGTCTACGAAATTAAACTTATTATAAATTGTTTTAACTGTAAAGGGTTATTTTTATTACTAATTTTGACTGCAATTAAAAAATATATCTTTAAGATATATTCTTTCAGTTTTCTCACATTACTTTGCAAAAAAAAAGTAACAATTTTTTTTTGTGGGAGAAAAATCATAAATTATATATATTTTACATGTTAATAATAACCATTTAAGTTTTAGTCATGAAATATTTTGACAAATCTACATTTTGATATCAACAAAAAACAAAAGCAATATTTATTCACTTATTTATATTAAATATCAACTGGGTTTTGTCATTTCTTGTTTTTTTTGTTTGAAAACTTAGTTGTTAAGAAATCGTCTTTTGTAAAACATTGTACGAAAGAGATAAAAGCGTAACATTTTTTAATTCATAACATAAAAATGTACAAAAATCTTTAATGATAATGAAAACAATTTTTCCACTGTATATCTGTGTAATTTATTTCGAGAAATTGTTTTGTTCATGGGAGAGTATGTTTATCAAAAGCACACAGAACATTCACACAGAACTGTCCTGTTTCTAACAGAAAGGCCAAACCCACCATAGTCTGATGGACAGTAGATGAATCTTCAATTTTTGATAAATGAAATCAAAATTGTAGATTTCCGTAAATTCTTAAATTGATGTAAAAAACAGATAGAGTTTTTAATTCAAGTTGAAGTTACTACGATTAGTGTTATTTTCGTAGTTTTCAACCTTCTGATTCTTTTTGTTCGGAATTCTCTTTCTCTCTCTCCTTAAATATAAGGTGCATGGAAAAGTCTTAAGTCACCCAAAAACCTTTTGAACGAAGATTAACTATCTTCGAATTAGGGAAATTAGGTATTAGGTTAGGGAAGTATAGCAAAGTGACCATGCGCTATCAGATGAGAATGACGGCAGCGACCTTGGCGGCAAACTGTGGAACTTAGTAACCCTATCTTGGAAACTACAAGAGATACGGAAAAAAAAAATAAATGAGAAAGTTGTAGAGCACCACCTAATTGATAGGAAATGACTTTTTACGGAAAAGAATCGTGCAAATAGAAGGCGGTAGACGTCGCGACCATACGCCTTTGTGTACCATAAGCAAATGAATAAACTGCCGTGATCTTTTGCTTACAAGATACTACGTAGTCATTAATGGAATATTCGATAGTCGATGATTCTTTGTAGATGGCAAAGCATGAGTTTTATCTGCAAGATTAGCGTCACGTCACAGCCATCATATGCTTATGTGTTATTAACTTCGACATTTTGCCGTTAGGGACACCTCCATCAGTCTCATCTGATAGCGCATAGTCGCTTTCCTTTACCAATACCTAACTTCCCTAAATCTTGCTATCTTCATTCAAAAGTTATTTGGGTGACTTAGGACTTTCCCGTGCAACCCTGTACACATTTATTTCTATTGACAGATTGCTTTTTTTTTAACTGACATAAAACCGTCTCAAAAAATTTAGTTTAGTTTAGCAGAAAATTAAAAATTATAAATTAAAAAAAAGTGTAATTTTTATTATTTCAATCCTTTTTCATTTTGCTTGTTTAGCAGAAAAGCAAAAAAAAAAAAAAAAAAAAAAAAAAAAGAAAGAAATTGAAAAGAAAGTGATAATTGCAAAAGACAAAAAACAAAAAAATTCACTGAAAATCAATGTATTCAGAATTTCCTTTGAATAGCGAAAGTGAAACAGAAGAATTAAAAAAAAACGAATAAAAAGAAAAAATTCCATTTTGAATTCCTGAAAAGATAAACAAAAAAAAAAAAAAGGAAATAAAGAAGTGAAGCGGAGACAAGGCCGTCGAGCAGAAACAAGTTCTCTAATTAATAAGGAGATTTTTGTTGGTGTTTTACAACGGTTAATTAGATAGCGGTGAACCGAAAAATCACATATCATTAATAGAGAAAGACCTTTCTTCACCGTTAAATATCGAAATATAAAATAAGTTAAAAAGATACGTATAAACAATAGGTCTGAAAAATAGATTTGAAAATAATAAACATATTAGCGAATAAGATATTTTTTTATTTATCATTTTCATTAATTATCTTATTTTCGTTACATCAACATTAGCGAATATTAATGTAACGAAAATAAGATAATAAATGAAAATTAATGAAAATAAATAATCTTATTTGGAAGCTTTTTTAACGATGTAGTTATTCGTTCTATGACTGTCACATCAACTTATTAAAATATAAATATAAGAAACATTCTATTGAAATGTGTAAGAATTGTAAGACTGACCTCTCTGAAGTCCGTGATATAATCTAAATATTATTTTATCTCTAACCTAACTAAAAAGATGAATTTCTAAAAATTTTTAATTCGTGGTCCATATCTTCCAGAATACGGAGGGTTGATTCACGTTTATTCGGTCGATTTCAAGGGCGCGTGCTATCTCGCACGTGCACGTGA
>JAFIDM010012231.1:100826839-100839264 GCA_023159025.1 Thereuonema tuberculata
ATTTATTTAGAATATTAAGTAATTGTTAATTTAAATATTTTAATGCTGCAATAAAACAAGCAGAAGCTGCCAAGTTCAACCGAAATGAGCAGAAGAACTTTTGATCATTTTGGGTTTCCGAGAGAGGATGCGGGCGTGTTTACAAATTTTAATCTTTTTTTTTAAAAAAAAAATTAGGGCATTTTTTTTTCGAGGAGGGATTTGTTTGTACTGATTTTTTTAATCATGTTTGTAATGATTTTTTAAAATTATTTCCTTGCTTATTAAACTATGAAGTTGATACGTCCACTGAACCTGAATTTGAATATCAAGTCTTATTAAATATTTACAATGCTATGATTCAGTATTTAGCATTGAAATTAAAAATATATTATTGATCACAAATGTTTACGACAGAAACCACGGGCTCCCGTGCAATTAAAAGATTAAACCTAAGCTATTGCCTCCCCCACAAGGAATGTGCATCAGGTCTTCCTTTCGGTGATGCGGTCACTCAACACTTGTAATGCTTGAAAGTTAAGTCGTCGCCGACTTTAGTTTTATAACTGTAAGATCTGCACCTCTTCAGAAGTTATCACAAATCTTAAGGTTTCAAGTCATAAGGTTGTTTTTTTTTTTTTTTTTTTGGGGGGAAGGGGGGGATCCCCCCCCCCCCCCCCCCCAAGAAAAGCTATAAGATATATCTTATCGCTATTAAGGAAAGATCTCCACCAATATAATTTTTTTTATCATTACGACTTGTCTCAATTATTAGTCCGTTCGGAGTTATATACGTCTAGATATGACGTTTGAGTCATTGATTGTAATGATTGTGGGTGCAGGGAAGCCAACCAGCTACGGGGGTGCTTGGCTATGGATGGTAGGCTTCCCTGCACCCACACTCATTACAATCAATGACTTAAACGTCATATTTAGACGTAAATAACTCCGAACGGACTAATAATTGCGACGAGTCATAATAATAACATATGTTCTGTGTAAGGAGATCTTTCTGTAGATATATATCTTATCACTTTACAGGGTGGGGCAAATTCCTGTATAGTTTGCCCATTCTCCTTTAACTTCATTTTTCAAAGACAAACTGATATCTTTTCATTATAAGTCTTTGCTTTCATAATATATTAATGCGCAAGCTGATGAACTTTCGGTAAAACATATTTTGAAGTTTTTTTAGAAATTCACTTCATTGTTTATAATTTAAGCTTTACCAGTCATTATATATCTAAATATATTTCGATCACAAAAAGGTGTGTATAAATTAATTACATTATGAATTATTAATAATAGGCCACGTGACCCCTCAGAATCTAAAGAAAATAAAATAATTCAACAATGAATGTTCAAACTCTTGGGCAGCTAAACACACCACAAAAAAAATAATAGAAAATAAAAACCCCTCTAATGGGTAAAAGGAAATAATTCATGAAAATAATAAATGAAAACCTTTTGAGTCAAGCTGAAACCTTAAGCACAGCTGTTTCGAGCTTATAGGCTCTCTTCATTTTACATTGGGAATGAAAATAGGCTGCTCTGAGCCTTTGTTTTCCAACAGTTTCTTGTCAACAAGGAAAAGGCAAAAGCTTCTCAAAGCCTATTCTGTTCCAAGTTACCACAAGACCTAATAACATTTAATTTCACAACTAAAACAGTTCTCAGATATCTTTGCAATGAATTACATTAGATACAATAAAACTTTAAATTTTACTTTTTCTCATTTGAGACAAATGGTTTCCTAAATACATTTGCTTATAGTAATCATACCACAAAAATCAGACTCAAGAGAAATAAAAGGATTCAATAACAAAAATAGATATGTTAATTATTTTTATTTGTTTGTTTGTTTGTTTTTTTTTTCGTTTTTTTTTGTTTTTTTTTTTTCCTTCTTTACATTTGCACTTCATAAAAATACAACTCTGTTTATTCACATTATCTGTACAAGAAATAAATAACACTCATCCA
Organism: Thereuonema tuberculata; assembly: GCA_023159025.1. Lineage (NCBI taxonomy): Eukaryota > Metazoa > Arthropoda > Chilopoda > Scutigeromorpha > Scutigeridae > Thereuonema > Thereuonema tuberculata. Next base: position 100,828,799 of record JAFIDM010012231.1, read on the forward strand.
AGGAAAAAAACAAGATTTACGAAAAATAAAAGTAAACCAACCAGATCTTCAATATTTTAAAGGTAAGATCAATCGTTGTGAAGAAAAAGTTTTAACAACAGACAATTGATTTTACTACGAAATAAATCCTCCAAATTACGTTACTGACATTTATTGTTTAACCTCCAAGTTCCAACAAATCATTTTGTATCTTTCTTATTCCCAACGCATTTACTTTTATTTTATTTTAAAACTAGAGTAACTGAGAAACGTTGAAATGGGATCAAATAGTTAAGTACATTTACATCGAAAGTAAGGTTGTCTACATTCACATTAAGGGAAAGGAGGAAGGAGTCAGTGGCAAAGTCAGAGGATCTCTGCAAAGTGATCGAAGCTCTACGTGGTTCATATTTGCCCAAAAGAAAAGACTCTTGGCTTAGACTTCCTTTAGTTTTATCGATTTGAATGCTTTTAGTTTTACTTTCTAATCTTCAATCGAAAGCAAGATGTTGACAAAATATCCTTTCCTTCATTTTTTCTCCCGTATTTACGAAGTCACTTAACGCATTTCTAATCTGATGATTAACTTATGAGAGGAGTTTGGAATAAACGATATTTCTGGAAGAAGAATCAAGAGGCAGAAAATCTGCCAAGTTTGTCACTGGATCGAACTGACTTTCACTCCCCAGGGTTTCAGTAACTTTGCCAATACATTTAACCTTTATTTTCTAGGATAATTCTGAATTAAATCTAATTGCTTTGATTGGTTGATGATTGACTCTTTTAACGTAAAAAGCATGTAAAAAGAATTAAAAAGAAAACTGTTAAAAATTTTTAGATTTTTTTCTCAAAAGGATTAGATCTTATTTGTCGAGAACATCACAGTAAATGGAGTTCTAAAAACAAAAGCGTAATACCTAACATAGCAATTTTAGAAATGACGGCGTTTTAAGAAAGATGACAGGTGAACCCGGTTGCCACGCTATGGTTAGTAGCCGACGTCTCTTAACCCTTGGTTAAGAGCGGGGGTGCTTGGTAGAAGGTAGGTATCAAGCATCTGTATTGCTTAGAGAACATCTTATTAATAATCATTATAAGAGAAATTCTATTTCAACAAGTTTAAAGAGATTAAACAATCAAAGAGGTTATTTTTCCAGCAATTACCTAGCCTATTAAAAGTTTCTTAATAATTGATAAGAAACTTTAAGAATTACTTTTTTTTTTTGAATGAGTGGCCAAAAATCACCTTCATTTCCAATTCCAAAACAATAAAATTCTGTTAATGTCAATCTAGACTCTTACAAATTCAAATCCACATGGAATGAAAGAAAAGAAAGAAGAAATTGATATGTCTTATAAAGATTGTGCTCGATTTGAATCAAACAATGGTTTTTAAAAGTATATGAAAATACAAAGTATAAGTAATTATCTTAAAATGAATACAAAAATAGTTCATCAATGTGTTAAAATTACGTTGACTTGTACTAGATTCAGTAACATCTTTTCTTTGAAAGTACTTTTCAAATTACTTTTTATTTACAAGAAAATGACAACATATTTTATTTTGTTTTTTTGAAAATAATAACAATAATCTGAACTTTCTAAACGTAAAACTTATTCCCATAACTTTGCAATCAAATAGTTTTTTTTCATAAGATTTAGGCTTTGTAAGATTGTAAAAAGATAAACAAATAACTCCTCCTCCATCGTTCTTAATTTACAATTCACAGTTTATTGTAAACAAGAAACAAAATGAAAAATGACAAGATAATATGTCTGAAAAATACATTAACATATAATGAAAGAGCTACTGAATAAATGTCTAAGGTCCAGGTTCTTTAACAATAAGCAATTCTTTTCAGAACTTTTAATGTTTTTTTTATTTTCATCTTTTCAAATGGGAACTTGTCCTTATCTATTGAAATGCAGAAGTTAGGCAAACCACAAAAAACATGCAAAAAAAGATGAATAACATGATAAAATTGTTGTTACCGAACGACATTTTTATCTATTTCAGATTCAAAGAACAAAAACAGTTTCGTTCTTCATTTTGATATTGTTTTTCATTGAATTAAATGATGAAGGTTCCTCTTCAGGCCTCAATTTGAAAATTGTGCAATAGAATAAATTAAACAAATTCAAGGATAAATTCAAATGTCATCACAGGACGCCATCAATTCGAAAAAAGAAAAACAAAACAAGAACAGTGGATATTCTAAGTTCTCGCTTCTTTGAAAGTAATAAAAATAAGTTAATGAGGAATTAGAATAAACTTATTCGAACTTCCAAAAAAAAAGTGTTTTCAGAATTTCAATACAATATAAAACAATATGTAAAAAAAAAGGGAAAAAAATGAAAACACCAAGAAAAAGGAAAATATAAGAAACCATAAGAAAAGAAAGCAATGTTAATCTAAAATTATCCATTTAAATGGAATGAGAAAAACACATGTAGGTATTAAGTGTTACCATAGCAGATACATTAAAGAACTTTAATGGAAACATCAGAAGTCAATAAGAATTTCAAGCATATCTTCCTTGAACTCCTGAGACTAATTTTGTCTCTGTGTGTTTTCATGAACTTTTATGTAATTTATCAACAATAAATGAAAAAATATCCGATATGAGTTTCAAGTTATGAATTTTATCCCTCAAGTTCACAAGTTCCTGTGGTTGATGAAAGGCCGTACAAAGAAACAGAAAAAACTAAATTTTCAAAACCTTTGAATACACTGACAGAAAGACCTTTCTTCTTTGCTTCAATCACTCGCCAAGTGAATGGAAGTGGCGGGAAACATTTGAAATATTGTTACAATGAAAGAAGTCCTATTTAACAGCAGCCCTACAAATAGCTACAAAGTCATTCAAATATATTTAGAAACGTTCAAAGTAAATATTACAATTACCGCAATCGTATCTCAAGTCAAACAATTTTAAAGTCGATAAAATATCTGCAATTATAACTAAAAAAAAAAGAACAAAGTATAATAAACGTAAGAAAACAGTCATGGCTGATGTGTTTCTAATGATTGCTATTTCGACCCATATTCAGACAGTATTCATCAGACTGGACAAATATATATAAGTATATATGTATATACTTTTCAAATTAATTATATTAGTAAATAACCTTTGTACATTAGTGGATTTAATATATTTTGAAGAAGCGGCAATAAAAAAAAAGAAGTTTGGAATGAGTAAATGTAAGCAAAAAAAAAAAGCTAAAAAAATCCTGATAATTTCGATATATCAGGAAATGACTTCTATAACTGTTATTTGTCAGTCCACTTCGATGTGGACAAAGTGATTGTAAAATTCAGTTTATCAGAAGTTTAACAGAAAGATGTTGATTAAAACAGATCTGAAAGAGAAAACCACCTTTCCAACGACTGACTTAATCTGGATGACTTTTAGTAGGGATCCAGAATATTGGAAAAATCCATTTTATAATAAATACATCGACATAGATTTCATACAGAGATACAGGTATTTGAAGAAGGAAGGCAGACAAGGTTACATCAGAAATCAAAGACTTAGTTGTGAAAATGACGATGCTGGAAGAATACAATACACTCTAAAACCCAAAGAGTTGAGACACAGCAGATGGTTTTATCAAAACTAGCAACTGTACAACAAGAAACCAAAGAAGTAGCTAAAGACATTATACAGAATAGATTTCAACGGAGCAGCCTGCGCAACAGATTAAAAACCACTCAGGAATCATATTTGATAATTTATAACACGCATAACAACAATTAACGATTGGAATCAATGTTATGCTATCGACTGCTGTTTAGTAAACATTGGAGAAACAAATCTTTTTGTTTCACCACTGAATAACTTCAGAATTCGAAAAATAAAATGGATGAAAAGAAAGAAGAATTTGACAACAAATACGCTCGTATAACGTTACTGCTTCTTAGCAGTAAACAGAGCATTTAAACGTGATCATTAAATTCTTCAGGACCATTTCCAAGAAATAGTCCCAAGTTACAACTAAAACATCGAAAAATCTACTAATAACGTCAACGACACTGATGCTCATCTTACAGTGAAGACAACAAAATGAAACACCGTAGATTTTAATAATCGAGGCCCTCTACTTCTGAATTGAAACAATTTGCTGTTTTTCATTTGATCTTTTAAAATTCAAGATTTCACAGAGTTTGAATTAAATCAATTGAAAAATAAATAAATAAATAAATAACAAAATTCCAGCGTGTCATTATTAGGACGGTAAAAAGCGAAGTGTTATTGATTGGATATCAAATAAAACAACCGCTTAAAATTTAAAATTTTTAAAAAACAAAGTCTTAAAGAAGTATTTTTTTTTTAGTAGATACCGTCAAGGCATCAAATTATAATTGATCGATAATTACAAGAAATCCGGAACAAGATCGGTACCATAAGGAGGATAGTATTGAAAAAAGTGTAAAAAAAAAAAAGGAAATTTACTTGCTATAGAGATGACAAGTATCTCCTTATACAGAGAAAAAAAAAAGGCAGCCAAAATCCTGGCCCTGAAAAGTGATCAGCTACAGCTAATAAATTGAACTATTCTTTTGGCAGCAGATATGCAATAGACGTTGGTCTATATAATTGGTTGCATTTTTTTTGCGGAAAAATATTAACGATATTTATCAGCGTTAAGTCGCTTAACCCTTTTAATAAAAGATACATGCAAACAGAAATAAAATCATCTTCCGTTTGAAAAGAATAACAGAGGATAATTTTAAGATTAAGATATATAAAGAGATCAAAACAATATGTGAAGCTTTTTTTACTGATACTGTTTCAATGTTAGCGCATGTACAGCTTTGACCCGAACTGTAGCTGTTATTTCGTTTTGTTTCGACGTGTTGGTTGTGACTGTTCCCGTCTTACGGTCGACCATCTTCGGGGGAAGAAACATCTCCTGGTCGTGGTTTGATTCGGATCCGTTCCTGAATGTTGTCGTCGATTTGAGGGGTGTATTTGGGTCCGCTGACTCCGCTCGTGTGTAGCCGCATCTTTTCCGGATCCAGCGTCTGTTCGTCGCTCTTCAAAAGGAAAAACAGACCGAAGTTGAGTTGAGGAATGTCGTAGAACACCGTCAGTGTCAACATCATGAAAGTCAAACCGAGGAGGAGGTAGCCTAGAGGGAAAGACAGAAGATTAATGGAACAATCACCACAAAAATACTTAAAAAGATTCACGTAGATTTAAAGTTCTTGAAGAAAACGGAAAACCCATTTGAATTTTCGATTGAAAAAAATATTTCAAATCTTTACTATCCATGATTTATCATCATCTTTATCTGATAGTAATTTTTATATCAAATTTATATCAACTTAAATGTTTGTTTCTCATTTCGTAAATAAAAATATTACTCAGATTCAAACTTTCTAAAATAAAAAAAAGCGCAATAGTTAATAATTATTAAGATTTTTTGGTTGTAAGTTTTTATTTTTTAATTCTTAGATTAGATATTAACTAATAATAGTTAAATAGTGAAGTCAATTAACTGTTTTCCACATTTCAGATCATTTCTGTGTTATATCACGACGGGTTTTTTTATTTATTTATTTATTTATTTATTTATTTATTTATTTATCTCAATGTTTTTGACAAAACAATGAACGTCCACAAAAGTAGTTATATTTTCAATCTACGTTCCTTTGAATTCTGTATTCGTTATCCAATCCCAAATAGATCAATTCAAAGTAAATTAAAGGGACTCGTGGAAAAAGGGCTTCTCTTTTAAAATAATGAGTTTATTACATTGCCGTTAGATTTTGAAATAGCTAATGACTGCTTTGTTTATAATCTATTTTCAACTCTGTTATTCATCCACTTTTACGAAGTAACAGTGTTAACATCCACTTTTTACAATAAAATCAATATTTCATCAAAGAACCTTTTTTTTTTGGAAAAAAAACTCCTTAATTATTTATTATCTTCCATTTTACTAAATATTTTGGATCAAAGGTTTAAAATAATTCAAATGTAGAATTGAGCTGAAGTAAATGATTTAGGAAAAAAAGGATTTAAGAAATTCAGAAAGATTATTCATAAAGCTCTGTGTTTTCATTAGTCTGTGTTCTTTGAAAATACTAATTTAGTAGACTTAAGGGAAAGGTTAAGCTGCTTCTGACGTCCATCATTCCTGACAAGATACGAAGCTTTAATGAGATAAATATGGTTGACTCATTTTATCAAAACTTAATTACCAACCTTAGCTTACTTTCGATTTAATAAGAGAACAAAATATAATTTGATTATGAATTATATATATTTCAAATCTGACTATAATTTTTTATAGATTACTTTGAACAAATTATGTAAGAACAGAAAAAAACAAACGAATGCCATTAAAGAAAAAGAAGTTTTTCTAAAACTGAAATGATAGAAAATTTTAGGTTTATTCATTTAGTTAAAAAAAAAATTGTTTTTTTTTTTTGTTTTGTTTTGTTTTTACCTTTTTAAAACAATTCTGACTCATATAAATTATTGTAATAATTAGACCAATACTAATAGACTAACTTAAAAATTTAAAAATTTCAAAACATAACAACTGCAGTGATTTAGTGAGAGAGAAAAAAGTTACAATTTTACGATTCTAATAGAATTTATGATTTTTTTCTTTTTATTTTTAAGATTTGTTATTTTATCGTTTGTTGTGAATTTTCTATGGTTCACGTTTTATTTTTTTAAAACTTTTTTTTAGTAAATTATATTTTCTATAGCTATATATTTTCTACTTTTTCTGCGAAATATTGAAAAACACTTCAACTTCATGAGATTTACGCTTTTATTTTTACTAAAAATAATCCACATTAAATTAAAAAAAAGAAAAAAAAGTTTAATAGTGGATTGTATTTCGCTTATCATTTTCTCTAAATTTGATGGTTTAAATGATGTGTGTGTAGTTCATTTACAACTCAACAGATGGTGCCACTAACACAGTAGAAGTTAGGAGTGAGGAAATCAAATAATATTGGCTTAAAATAATTTTAAGGGAAAAAGTTACTTAATAACAATTTTTGCAATTAAAAAAATTCTAAATTTTTTTAATTGCAGATTTCGCAGATTTTTTTATTGCAGATTTCGGAGTGACAGCGGATTTCTTCATTTCATTTACGGGAAGAAGTTATTTCTTCAATCTTTTAATTAATCGTATCAAATACTACAATTAATAAGTTTTAAATCCTAATTTCAAATTCTTCGAAACTATTTCGAAAACTTAGATCAAAAAGAAATATAGATAGAAGTAGTGATCGATTTCATTTGATAGTCAAAATTTCCCCATAGGTTCTTAAATTTTTAAAAATTAAAACAATTAAAACTATTATTTAATTTTTAAAAAGAATTCTTGATTTTGTTTATTTTTCTTCAGTTTTTTTATTTTTTCATTATAATAATTTATCCTTTTGTACGTATAAATATATATATTGTTATAATTAAGGCTACGATTTCTTACCATATCTTTGTTCTGTTTTTTACGTTATTTTAGAAAAAGATTTGCCTGCGTATAGTAACATGTTCTTTATGCAGATGCAAATAGGAAACAACTTCTTTCATCTTATAATTATTGCTCAATCTTGCTGTTTCATTTGTAATGTATTTATTATCATCATCATCATCATCATCATCATCATATCTAAATGGTAATTTTATTATCTAATGACTGTTTTAAGTAATATTACTCCTCATTTACCTGGCCAAAAAAGTAGTTCTTATGTTTTAGTTAATATATATTTTCAAGTATTTTTACATAAGTGTATGTCAATTAAAACACAGCACCTTTTGAGAGAAATTAGCTTCCCTAACGGGACTGTATTGTAAAATTAAGTAATTATCAATAATAATAATAATAATAATAATAATAATAATAATAATAATGCCTAAATGCTGTATTCAAGACTCTTCTGAACGCGCGCAACAAAATAAAGGCGCTCAACACCTTTGCTATCATTCCTGTAGTAACTTACACTTTTGGCATTGTGAACTGATACAAAACTGAACTTGAAGAGCTGGATCGTATGGTACGAGTACTAAACATCGAATATTACATCCAAACTCAGCAGTACAACGTGTGAATCTCCCAACTGATGAGGGAGGGCTTGGTCTCACTTCACTTAGATGTCTTTGTCATCAACAGAGGGTATCAAGCCTGCGAGAGTGTTTCCATATGAAATCTCAGGTAAATAACTTGTTTGCTGTGATTTATAAAGCCGATGCGGGTTCAGCTCTACACCTCAGAAGTCATGAAGACATTGACACGTAGTATTCCATAATAACGAATTCTCAAATTGAGGAATGGAAAGGAAAAGTTCTACATGGAACCTATCCCGCCCTTCTCAATTGCGAAAGAAATGACAAGAAAGCTTCAAATATGTGGTTGCAGCGTGATGACTTGTGGCTTCATGATTGTCATTCAGGACAGGATCATCGCAACAAGAAATTACCTCAAACGCATCGTTAAAGAATAAAATGAAATTGATCGATGCAGACAATGTGATGACTCAATAGATCATAGAACATGTTCTTGGAGCATGTAGCACTCTGGCTGGAACCGACTACACAGTAAGGCACAACAACGTGACTAAGATACTGACTCTTGGGTATAGGTCTCATTCAGGATAGAACACCTTACTACAAGTACCAACCAGAGGATATTCTTGACAGTAACAAACACAAGATCTACTGGGATATCGAAATTCGCACTGATAAGAAGATTGAAGCGAATAGACCTGATATCATCTTCTTAGATAAAGAGAGAAAAGAGGCCATTTGATATCACTATGCCACTGAACCAGAATGCACTGAACCTGCATAAAGTATATGCCAGCAAGATTAATAAATACACAAGGTTGGCCATTGAAATAAAGCAGATGTGGAAACTCAGAGCAGTTCACATTAGATCAATAGTTAAATCGGCGACTGGAATTTTCCCAGTAAACACAATCAGAAAACTGGAATTTCTAGAAGCAAGACGTATGGCAAAGGAAATGCAGAAATCTGTAATTTTAGACTCGTGTCATATTGTCAGAAGATTCCTTAGTTTGGAATAACTTCGATGCACTTGACAATTGTCGGTGCATTCATTGATATCCATTAGATTAAAATGAGAAAATAGAATAATGATAATAAATTAACCTAAAAAACGTTTCTAACACTGTGTATGTCTCTCTCTCTTTAACTTTCGAAACTGCTGAATGATCTTGAAACTTAATAAGCATACTTAAGGACTAGAGACTTTCTAAAATCTTTTACAAAGGAGTATTTTTCGAGAAGTAATGGAGAAGAGACAGACATTAGAATTTAAAACTGAACAAATAGTTTTTTTTTTTTTTTTTTTATCTTTTTCACGACTTTAGGATAAACAAAAAGAAGACATTGTAAGAAATAATATTTTGTGGAAGGTAGGCTGTAAGTTCTTCAAATTTCTTTTCATTTTAATACCAGAAACTTTCGCATTATTCCACTGAGACGACAGTAAGATAATTAATAGTTTCTATTTACCTGTGGTGCAGACTTTATAGATCGCCCTGTATGGTTGGTCAGGGAAATCTCCAGGAATGTAGTCACCCAGACCAATGGTTGTGAGAGAGATGAAGCAGTAATAGAAGGCATCCAAATAGTTCCACTCGGGTTCAAGGGTCATAAAGATGGCCGCCGGTATTAAGAAGAAAAATAGCATTACGATAGTAACGACAATGAACAGGTGGAAGATGCGGATGTTAAAAGGTTGGTACAGATGCCCTAATCGAGAATTCAGGAACTGAAGCAGGAGAATGGCGGGAATCATTAATCGCTCGACTAATGCTGTCAATAAAACAAGGGTGAGAGGGATTCCTACAAGGGCATAAACGATACAGAAGATCTTTCCTCCTTCAGATAGTGGAGTCACGTGACCATAACCTGTAAGAACAATTCAAAGACACAGAATTAATATTAACAATACTCTATCTATATCATTAAACATAGTTTAAAATTTACTACATAACAACGGAATTTTTATATATTGGCTGTAATTCACGAAAATATCGCAAAAGGCACATAATAAGATTGTATTTTTTTTTTTTATTTGTTTTTCCATTTTTCTCATTTGGGACGTTTTTCTCACAGGGTTTGTAGGAAAGGAACTTGTGGTGGCGTATGAACTGGTGTGTACAGCAGGATGGCGAACACCAGACGCATTGGACACTTAATGTAAATATTTTCTTAAAAAATGACTACCAATGAAGGGGTACGGGAACTTCCCGGCCACACTGTACATTTCTGGAATTGTCAACTTTTACATTGATGCAAAGGACGAATATACTCAAATATTGGTATGATATATGTGAACATATAAATACATGAATATGCGAAATAAACATTATGATACTGTTGTAGTCTTCATAACAATTATATTAATTACTTTTTCTTTTTACCTGCAAATTACTGTTTGCTTTGTGATACGGGTCATTCCATATCAAATCATCCAGAAATTTTAGGAAATGT
>JAFIDM010012231.1:100839364-100852357 GCA_023159025.1 Thereuonema tuberculata
GTAGTGGGTGACATGGCCTGGATGACTTGACATGGAATAACCCATACGTATATATAGATATATAAGAAAAAAAACATTTATTAAATAAAAAGTTATTTTTTAATTCCTGAGGCCGTCAATTTTTTTCAGGAAAATCAATTACCAGTAAAAAAATTCCCGTGAGACTGAAATGAAATAATAACTATCATTATAATGATTAGTAACAAAGCACATGAGTTTTTTTACAATTAAAATTTGTATTAACAAATTCAGCTTTTATTACGTGGTCATTTTATCATATGAGAGTTAAACCTAGTAAATATTATTGTTCATTGAAACATTAGAGCAAATATGCATTGTGGATTTATGTTTTTTAATTTTGTTAAAACTCATCTAAAAGATATAGTATCTACGGGAAATCATTGTATTAGGGTTAACAATCGGTTCATTTTAGGGAACCCGGGGCGGAATGAAGTTCGACGTTTTTCGGTGTCAAGGAGGTGCTGCTAGCGAGCGGCAATATGTAGAACTAGACCAATCTGTTACTGCTCAAGTGTGGCAGCCATGTTAGTCTGGTTTTCTTGTGCGTTGGTGCGTGAGGTTGTCGTTGTGTGATTTTTTGCTCCTATATTGTAACTTCTGATGATTTGGTAAACAAGGTAAGGTATATATACTTGTTTACATTACAATTGTAGTTAGTATATACTGGAAGTACTTTTCATTGTCTTTAGTTTCGTGTAGTTATAGTTTGTTTACGTAACTTTCTCGAGTGACCTTGCCTCCCTAAACTGAATCGTGTCCCTGAGGCGGAACGGGTTGGGCGCAACGGGGAAGTACCCCATTCTGCCTCGCAATGTTTATAACTAAGAGATCGTCGTTAATTTTTTTTCTCTTTCGATTTCAGATGTTCGAGACTATAAGAAGAAAACAAATAGGCAATCATGGTCTACTGAGGCAATGAATAATGCTGTCGAGGCGGTTAGTTCTGGCCAATCTGGGTATTTGAAGGCTTCGCACCAATTTGATGTTCCCCAGTCTACTCTAGAAAGATACGTTCAAAAATGAAGGCAAAACCCTGACTACAAGATTGATAAAGCGGCTGGAAAATTTAAAACCGTATTTACGGAAGAGCAGGAACTTGAGCTCGTTAACTACTTAAAAACTATGGAAGCTAGGTTATTCGGTCTAACAATGAAAGACTTGCGTAGCTTAGCTTATCAGTTGGCTGTAAGAAATGGCATTGGGCATAGATTTCTAAATGGAATGGCAGGCCAAGATTGGGTCAATGGATTCCTTAAGAGACATCCTACTTTATCTGTTCGCAAACTCGAAGCAACATCTGGTGCAAGAGCCATGGGCTTTAATAAAGTAGCTGTAGATAGGTTTTTTTTGTTGCTAACGAATTTACTCGACAAGCACAAACTAATGGCTTCTCAAATATTTAATTGCAATGAAACGGGCGTTTCAGTGAACCATAAAAACCAATCAAAGATCATAGCTTGCAGGGGGAAATGTCAAGTCGGATTGTTAACATCCGCAGAAAGGGGCGAAACTGTAACCTGCCTTGTTTGTATGTCGGCAAGCGGAATTTACATGCCCCCGATGCTTATTTTTCCTCGAAAGAAGAAGCAGAAAGAATTTGAGTTAGGATTACAACCAGGAGGTTAGGTTGAGGTGCGCAGCACTGGTTGGATGACTGCTGAATCATTTCTTGTATAGTTTCGAAAATTTATGGAATTTTCTAAGGCATCAAAAGACTTCCCTGTTCTTCTTATATTAGATGGACACTCAACACATACCAAGAACCTTGAGGTTATGCGAGGGAGAGTGGCGTTTCGTTGCTATGTCTACCACCACATTGCTCACAAACTTCAGCTACTTGATGTTTCTTTTATGAAGCCTTTAAGTCTTCATTACATCGATGATATTCGAAAATGGATACGAAGCAACCCAGGGAAAGTCGAAATTTCAACGATTTTTGGATCAGCTTTTTTCCAAAGCGCAACAATGAAAACTGCTATTAATGGTTTCCAAGCTACAGGAATGTGACCAACTGACCCATCCATATTCACCGACGCCGATTTTCTCCCAGCAGACACAATTGACATCGGACTTGGTAGGCCTTCAAGTGATGAGGTGATCGTAGCTGAATAATTGGAATTGCCTTCGCCTAGCACACCAATTAAAAAAGACATTCCTATCAGGTTGGATGATAAAGCTGGCGAGGTTTTAGCCAACTCTAATGATGACACGCCGGCTAAGAAGGTCCGATTTAATGAGGCTAGTTGTGCCATTCCTGGGTGCTCTTGGATGACAACTGACAACAGGGCTTCTTCATTTCATGTTTCACCTGAAATTCTAATGCCTATTCCAAAAGTTAAAGAAAGCGCGAAACGGACGAATTGGAAGAGGGGGAAGACTGCTGTCTTAACAGATTCCCAATACAAAAAAGAGTTAGAAGCAGCTATTAAGGAAAAAGAGGAAAGAAACTTTGCCAAAGAAGAAAGAGCAAGGATAAAACTATTTAAGAAAGAGAATAAAATTAAGACTGGAAAAAAACAAAGGAAAATGCCTGAAGATAAATGGAAAAAAGAAGGAGCTGAAGAGAGAACCCTAAACTAACGAGAGTGATTCTGAGGAGTGTACTGACTGTGAATGTTTATATTGCGGTGAATTTTACTCAAAGTCAGTTGAAGGTTGGGTCGCTTGTTCCATACGCAAAAAAATGGGCACACAATTCCTATGCGGGAATAGATCGCGACGATGATGAGGCTGTCCTAGTGTGTGAATTTTGTGAGTTGGCTTAAAAAAAGGATACAGTCAATGAAAACAGTAGTTAAACCTTTAGAGTCACTTAAAACTAAATAGGCCCTAAATATAGAGCAAACTTCTTTTTTCTGCATTTCCACTAGTTTTATATGTTTTTAAAATTAGTTGTCGTGACACCCCGTTCTGCCCCCCGCCCGGGGCAGAACGGGGCAAATGATATAATTTTCTGTTTTTGAAAACAAAAATATTGTTCTTTTGTTTTCTTACAATATCATTGTATTTTTGGGATTATTAAATTATAATATGTTCATAGAAATATTCGCATCTCTTTTAATTAACCCTTTTGTATTTTTAAAATACATTTTCAACTTAATACTCCGTTGGGCCCCGGGTTTCCCCCCTTTGTAATTTTGCAATGCATCTTTCCAAATTGCAAGTTATTGAACATTTTTTGAGAATCAGAAACGAAAGAAATGTTAATAGTTCGTACATCGTCCATTCAATTCCATGAAGATACACACATGTAACATCATCTGTTGCAAAGGATGTCTCGAACCATTTTTGTTTCAACCGATATTGAATTTTTTTATATTATACCACCTATAGTTTAGTTGTTCCCTGTTAAAGTCTGCTTTAGCTTTTTTTCTTAGAAAACGGGTTTAATATTCGTAATCTTTTTTTTTTCTTGAGCGTGAAAGTATACAGAGTAAGATTAGATAGAATCGTAATTTCGAATCAAATCTCTGAACAAGAACGATATTTTTTATTCCCTGACTCAACTTTTACGTAATAACAAAAAGGATTTATTCAGATCAAAATTCGCCCTTACCGATTGTCGTGATGACAGTGCCTGAGAAGAACAACGATTGGCCAAAACTCCAGCTGGGTTCCATCGTGGCGTTGCGTATTGCCGAAACCCCATGGTTATTGGCTCGGATAATCTCTACTATAAAGTCTTCGAGATCCTCATCTGAAAGAAAGAGAAAAAAATTATTAAATTAAGAAACATCTCGAATAAAAAAAAAATCAAATCTTATATATAAAAAAATCAAGAGGCAGTGAAAGCTACATACTTTCTGTATAGCAAATTCGGGCAATTAGATTGAACGATAAATGAGGAATCTTGATAGCAAAAATTGTCTGAACAACAAACTACTCAGTTCGTATTTACATTGTTATGCTAAGAATGTTTAGTTGGATGGTTTTAGAAAATAGCAACAACAAATATTTAACATAGAATAATGGGAGGAATTCCTTAAAGAAATTGTCCAAAATCCCAAACTGATAATAAACTTGCAATTATCCGTAAATCCTCGATACACAGGAATTGATATAATCTTTACAATCATTAATCAAGTTATTTGGATAATGCTTAAATACAACTGAACTTTCAAACTTTATTTTATAAATTACAAATTCAAACAAGGCTTTTAAGTAAGCAGAAGAGAGAAGTAAAACAAGAAAAAGACAAATTCAAACAAAAATCAATCTAGAAATTTATAAATATTGAATAAACTTCACCTTCTAAAGTAAACTAGGAAAAAAATATAAAAATAACTTATTAAGAACAAATTAAATTACTGTTCGTTTTCGTTTACGAGAGCCTTCAGCGCTTTTGCGCATGCGTCAGGTCCCCTTGGATTTCATGAAAATAGGGTTGAGGAAAAATAGAGAGAGGATATTTACTTTTTATCAGTGTTAGTTTGCTAGTAGCTGTATTCTATTTGCGCTTTTCGGGAAAGAATTATGGAGAGAATAAATACTATTGCAAAAATAACAGGTATTAAAAAAAACACAGGTCTTATGAAAGTGCCCATCTCAGCGTATCACCCCTTTGCGGAGTAAAATCGTCTGTGTTGTCGTAGCTCTCATTTTTCAAAACGAACAGTACATGCTTTTTTTTTTCCAAACATAGTTGGAACGAGTGTTTAAGGCAGGGGTGCACAACCTTAGGGCCAACATTTTTATAAAAGTTTTTTTACAAAAGACGTCCCATCCTCCAACTCTTATTACATCTTACTAATTAAAGATTTGATAATGTCATTTATAATAATTATTAACAATACGTGTATTTTACGTAAATGTCTTACTAATTAATGATTTGAAAGGGTTCTTTATAATAATAATAATTAATAATAAATGTAATTTACATAAACTTCAAATTATCAAATAATGCGCTAGTTGTGTTTCGTACCAACATTCCAATAATAAAGACCTCGGTAAAGACAGTTGCTATTGCAAATTATGACATTTTTCAGTGTAGGCTACCTGTTGGCAACAACGTAAGGGTTCAAATTTAATTTTAAGTTTGACACTATGGGCCGCAGGTTGTGCTCCTCTGGTTTAAGGAAAGGTAAAAAGCGCAGCAATTGAAATTTTCAACGAAATTTTTGGACTCTCCCACAATCTCAATTTATTCGAAGATTTCACTTCAAAAATCAAGTAAAAAAAAAAAAAAATCTAAAATGTAACTTTAAAAACGTATTTTGAGTCTTCAAATTTAAAGGTGCTACAATGAATTCTACGTAGATATGAAAGATTTTTGAGGAAATAACCTCCAATAAATAATATATTTTTTTCTTGAGTTCGACAAATACATCCCTGATCTCAAATATTAACAGTTAAGTAAAAACAAAAACAAACAAACAAATAAAAACTTAAATATCTTCTAAACTTCTAAAAGAGATCTTTCAAAAAAAACAAAAAAACAAATGCATGAACTTTACAAGAAGTAAAAACCTTAGCATCTAAAGGAAATTATTAAAAGACCAATCCTACAAAAGCAGTAAGATATTAACATTAAAAAAATATAAAATAAACAAAATTTCGATAAAGATAGTGAAAAGAACGGGACCTCCAAATGAAAACTGAAAAACAAGAAATACGCAATAAAATTAAAGAATAGAAATTCATGTGCCAGTCTCCGCAGGCCGCAATGAATTTTCTATGCGCGTCAGCTAAGAAAAAAGCGTCTAAAAAGTGCTTAAACATATTAAAAGTTGGACGTAGTGTTAAAAGGTGATCAGTGCAAAAGTGACATCTCCAAACAGCTGTTTCATTGTGTATTGCCGATCCTCAGTGGAGAGTAGTCACTATTAACCATTAGGTCCTATTATGTGCCAGTCTCCGCTGGCTGCAACGGATTTTCTATGCGCATCAGTTAAGGAAAAAAAAAAAAAAGCGCATAAAAAAATGCTTAAACATATTAAAATTATTTTATTGTGTATTTCTTATTTATTAGTTTTTATTTGGAGGTCCCATAACAAAAAAATAAAATCTAATTTTAAGTAAGTTCTACACATGTACCATCCGTCCATCTTCAACTAAAAACTATACATCATAGAAGACTTAAATTTTAGAGATTATTACAAGGACGACAGCTAGTGATTTTTGGTGTAAATAGGAACTAGAGATAAGGATGTAGGGACAAACAAATCATCCATTCATTCTCCGTTCCACTGTGATCATGATAAAATTCAAAAACTGTTTGTCCTACCAAGCCAACACTTTCAGTAACAGTCTAGCTGCTTGTAAAGAAGATAACCATTGATTTTTGTAAAATATTATCAATAGATACAGGCTACAAAAAATCACCTATTTAAGTGAAAGAACAACCTTTTTTAATGAACAACTTTTGTTTTGTTTTTAACAGGCTTTCTTATCGCGCGGATACTCGACACATAACTACACCTTGTTTTTTATCAAAGAAGTAAAATACTTCAAAATGAAAAATTATTACTTGCAACAGTTCCGCATTGCAGGAAGCTTGTGAAGTTCAGAAACACTTTCTAAGATTTATGGATAAGAAACAACTATTCTACTCACTTCCTTTGTCCAAAATATTAAAACATTCCTTTACTGCAATCTATCTTCTTTACTTATAAATTGCTGAGTAAAATGTCGTCCTCTATTACACCAACAATAAAGTTATTTTCTCAACACAAGAACCAATGCTGTTTTAATAAGGTAAAGACTATTTTTCAGCTATCAATTCACAGTTATCATTACTACTCACATAAAGAAATATAGTGATTTACTATATTTCTTTATTCAAATTTCTAAGACTTTTCGTGACTATTAGTTCAGTTCAAGAGTAAACTTACTAAAATTATTTCTCTACATCAATGTAATTTAATTTAATTACCCAAACTTTCGTTCTGTTTATCTCATTCAATGTAAAATTTTCTAAAGAAAAAGTTGAAACTATTTACTTTCGCTGCAGATTTTTCTCAACACTTGTTTTTATTCCTCTTTTATCTTCTCTTCATTTCTTTCTACGCTAATCAAATGTCACTTTAAATTATATATGAGGTAATATCATAAATGCAAAACTGATCAAATCTTATGTGTTAAAGCCATGAAACAGATTCCTAAATCTTAAACTGTTCTTTCAACTAAAAATTCAGTTACTTCCATTGACTCAACGATATTATAAAAAAAATAAAAATAAATAAAACATTTTTTAAAGATTTTTTTGTCTTAAACAAGTAGTTGTCTGAAAGATGGCAAAATAATAAACTTTGACCATTCATCTATCTCTTTTAACTTCTTAAATTCTACAGAACTTTTAAGGAAGCAATTACAAAGATAGCTGCAAGGTGGCCATGGCAAAGGTGAAGGAAAGTTCTCGAATCCCAGGTCAATCCACCTGTTTGGGAAAAGCTCATCAAGGGGCAAACGCGTACTCATGGAGAAATGAGTTGGTGCTCTGTCTTGTTGAGACCACACAGTGTTAGCTATGCCTTTCAATTGGAGTTCAGGCAGCAACCATTCGTTAATAATACGCAGGTAAGTCATCTGATTCACTGGGCCATTGAAGAAATACTGTCCAAGCAGATGTTCTTCTGTTACCCCCGCCCAAATTATAACGTGCGGTGGATTTTGTTCGAGTTCTTAAAACAAATGTGGATTTTCCTTTGACCAAAAACAAACGTTCCGATCTTTCGAACTTCGATAGATAGCACATTCATCACTAAGCAGAACTCTTTGTTGATCTTCTCTTGTTGGGAAATGTTGGAGAAACAAGTTGCATGCTTCTTCGCGCCTTATTAAATCCACATCTAATAGCTCATTCACTGAAAAATTAGCTCATTCAACGGGAGAAAAGGGTTTCACTTTCAATTCCTTTCGCAAGTGGCCTCTCATGGTTGACCGGAGAATATCCAATTCCGCAGCACGCTTACCAGTCGACTTGACGGGATTCTTCCACAGCAGCACATGTTTCCATACTTGTTGACCCGTCCGATGGTGAATCCTTCACGGATCCTGAAGTAAAAGTAGTATTATTGAAGAAAAGTTTCCCATGCCAATAATATTCTCTTAGATGAGGGCGCCTTCCGAAATTGCAGCTGAAAATTGATAATTCACAAATTATTCCGTACGCGGTTCTTTGCGAATCCAAACCGCAGCCATTAAACGCTCTTCAATCGAGAATCTGTTTAAAGCAGCCGTACTTTTTGTCACTGCTTGCTTCTTTGATTACTGCCATTGTTCGATTGTTCGCGTGTTGTCAATGTGCGAGTGTGCGATTGTTTCATTTGTTGCTTCCGTTGGTCGTTGATTGACTTATTTACAGAAACGTTTTATATACGACTTTCTCCATATCATACATTTATATCCAGAGATATGTGGAATTTTCGCCCACTCTGTAGAAGGCACATCGAACAATGTACGTCATTCCATCTTGATTAATGACGATATGTTAAATCTAAAAAGAATTGTTCGATTTTAAAGAGCGGATTTACAGCAGCACCAAATTATCTTCATGTGAATTGTGAGTGATTAACATAGGCGTGAATCCACTAAATAAAAAAGCATAATGTGATATTAGGTGTTGCTTAATTAGTTCAGAAGCTAATTGGACTCTTGTATTTCAAGTTTCTTATCTGAAGAACCGTTAGTTTGACCAATTAACTGGTTCACATTCACAAAGTTAATGTTTTGTTCCTTACTATCAACCTTTCCTAAGAAATCTTGGAGTGTTATTTATTTGGTCAATACTTTAGATCAAACTTTTCCAAAGCTAACTATTGTGCTTCCGACTGTGGGCACCAGATGGCGTCATGGTAGAATTAGAATTTCATTCTTTAATGCAAAAAATGTTTACATTTAGGGGAATTTGTTTGGGAAAAAAAAAAGTTAACAGATTTAGCTTCATATTTACTTAAGTAATATTATTAACAGTTATATAACATTATTAAATATTACTTATTAATTTTTTTCAATTTTTATTATTTATGATTAAGATTTGTAATATTTATTTCTATTTACTTATTGTATGATGTGAAAAGTATTGAAAAATTACATTAAAGGCCTTTACAGCTCAACAGACTGACCTACAAAACAAGGTTTTTTTTCAATCATACATTAAAACTTTTAATGTATTTATGAAAACTTATTTCAGTTTAATTTTAGTCTAATTTTTTTATCACAGACTGTTCAATTTATTATACAAATGGATTGTTTTAAAAGAAATTCTGTGTAAAGCAGAAATATGTGAATTTTATTTAAAAATAAGTCACAGCAACCGAAGATTTTTCATAATAACTATGGCTTTTTGTTTGATGAATTTAAATATTTTTTTTTATAGGGATTCAGAATTTATTTATTTTTTTGAAAATTCAATTTCATAAGGGATTGAAACGAAGATTCAGAAGTTGAAATAGATTCATCTGCAGGATTAACTGAAATTATTAAAGAGTTCAACTGCAGTCTCATAAGCCCATCTTTATTCCGATATTCTTCACAATTTTTTTTTTATATGATGACACTGCCTTCTTTTCTTCTCCTGTGATTTCAGCTACATCTTCTTCTGTAAGTTTCATAAACGCTGTCAGTTTAAATGTTGAGTCCAGAATAGCAACTTTTCGTTTCAAACTTGCACAGATCAATTCTATTGGATTAATGATAGGGTCGAAGACGAATAACACTTTATATCCCGACGAAGCTGCTATCTCGTCAACGAAGAATCTTTTCCTGGACGTCTTATGAAATTTAATAAGTTGATAAAGCTCCACCTTGAGCATGAGGATGAAAAGGGATGTTGTATTTGATGAGCCAGTCCTGCATTGTAGTTTTTCTGGAATTACTGTTTGGTTCCTTCTCAACTTGAACTGAATGATACGGAGCATTATCATTACAATCGACGAATCCAGGGGAATATTTTTCAGAAGATTTTTTTTTTAAATACTTCAGGTTCATATCTTGATAATCTGCTAAACCTGATTTAGATGGAAAAAACAGCATATAGTTTGTCAAAATCCTTTAATTGTTCCCGTATGAAATAAAAATCACTCTCCTATACATAAGTACTTCTGTATCATTAACATCAAATTGCGTACAAGAAATAATAATTTACTCCAAATTTCATACCGATATTTCGTCTTAACTTAACATGATATTTGGTTTGATGTTATTCAGTTGTTTTATTTTGTTAAATTAAGAATAATTTTCTTCTTTTCATTTGTATTTTGTATAAGAACCATGAGGAAATCTTGATATTAAATTAAGACGAAATATCGGTATGAAATTTGGAGTAAATTATTATTTCTTGTAAGTAATTTGATCACTCTCCTATCTTTACCAATGGGTTTTTTAAGACCCAGCATGGGATTCGCTAATGCACGTTTCATCCGCAACACAATGCTGCGATCCAAAAAAAATCTGTCGTAAATAAGCACGTCGTAACGCTACGACATCGTACGTTCCAACAAGTGTTTCCTACTGTCAATTTTCTTGAAACGAAATCCGAGTTTCTTCGTAATAATCAATCGCAGAAATTCTTCACCCACTGTGTTCCCTCTGTTGGAAGAGCCTCATCATTCAGAGGGCACAGCCTGTTTTAATGATGTCAATAAACTTCTGGATGTCATCGCAAACTTTCTGATGAATTTTTGAACATCGCTTTTCTGTTCCCTTCTCAATGTCAACGTTCTCTTGGCAAATGTATCCGTTTCGTTAAATTATCTGTATCCTTCCAAAGCTGTCCTGATTGTCATCATTGAACCAAGTTCTACTTAATTGTAATATATAGTTATTCACAATTCTTTTAAGATTGAGTTAAGTATATACAACCAGGATTGTACGATTTACAGATTTTTTTTTTTAAGCCAGAAGTAATTTTAAGCATACGGTTTTTATTTAATATAAGTGAAATAAGCCTCACACAACCTATACTATTAAGTTAGCTATTCATTAATTATCTGTAAATATTTCCTTTTTATTCTGACAGGTGGCACAACTTTACTGGCGCTCATTGGAAAACACTTGTAGATCAGATGAGTAGCTTTTCGCAGAAAGATATCTAATAATTTAAAATGGATGTTGAAACTTTTTTTTTTAAATAGTGGAAAATAGTGAAATTAGATAAGAGGAAGATAAGGTATAGTGATAGTATTATTTTTAACTTAATGAGTCTTTAATCAATCCTTTCTACAAAAAAATCAGTACAAAAAAATATATTAATCACGTATTTGAATTTATTTTTATATTGATATCAGAACTATGCAAGCTTATTTCTTTTATTTATTTTTTTCTTATTTAATTTAATCTTTTTAAGCGTAAATACTGAAAAAATCCCATCATATAATTTATACATAATAGATATTTTTATGGGAAATTTTTTTATTAAACTCTTTACATGTTTCGTAACATTTTTGTTATATTTTCAAAAAAGAATTATAATTTGGAAAATTAATACAGAAAAATTATAATATTTTTAACTACGTGATTTCAACGTGATTTCAATATTACATACCAAAAATTTTAACAATAAATTACAATAATAATACATTAATAATAAACCAACTAGGTAAAAATAAAACACAATCACTTAACAATAAAACTATTAGTTAATAAAGAAATTTCATGTTTTCGATTTAATAATTTATTATTAAATTTTTGAATGTATAACGCTTTTTTTTATTTGTAGGTTTTTAGTGTTCTCTTTATTTAAAATTTTAATCTGATTGCAATTAATTTCATGATGCGGAGAATTTTGTAGGTGTTACACAATCAAAAATTTAATATTAAATTATTAAATCGAAAACATGAAATTCCTTTGTTAACTAATATTTTTACTGTTAAGCGATTGTGTTTTATTTTTATCTGGTTGGTTATTATTAATGTATTATTTTTGTAATTTATTGTTAAAATTTTTGGTGTGATATTGATATCCCGTTCTTTGTTCATAGTTAAAATGTTACACTTTGGCTTTATTAATTTTCCAAATTATAATTCTCTTTTGAAAATATTACGAAACATGTAAAGAGTATAATAAACATTTTTCTCATAAAAATATCTATTATGTATAATCTTTTTATTATTTTGAATGAAAGGGCTTCTTTCATTAGTTTAATGAAATCACTTATGATAAGGGATCTCTCTAATCCTCTTGGATTAAAACACGAGATAACCGGGGTAAATATTAAGGATCCAAAGATAATAAATACCATCTCATCATCAATCATCTTCAAAAGCATGTTGTTGTTTTTTTTAATCCATTACTGCTATACAATAAACGCAAAACAATGCATTTTTTTAAAAATGTTGAATAATAAAAGCCTTATATTTATAAAACCAAACATGAAAGTTACTTACAAACTTTTGTCTCATTTTAGGACTAATTATAAGGCAACGAGATAACACGTATTTGGATATAAAGTGATCACTGTCTAATTCCCTTCCAATGTTAATGGTTCTATTTTTTATCCAATTGAATTCCTTCAATATGTTAGAATAGTAATGATATTATAGTACAAATAAGCCAAATCAATGTCATTCTTTGTGAGCAAAGAAAAAATTATCTTAAATTGGGTCAGATGCAGTTTTAGGCTTCTGATACCACGTATCAGACGCCTTATATTTGTCTGTCCATCTGTGGACAGGTATCAGCTCAGCAACAATCACAATAATCGCAACAATTGCACCTTTTGCATTCGCAACAATCACATTTATAATAATAAGGAAATTAAAGCAATAATTCAATATAATGTGAATGACAATGGACTAACTTTGAGATAGCATTATTATATTTTCTTAAACGTATCAGAAGCCGCTGCGAAGCATTGTGATTGATTTACTAATCGTTATCGCTACCTTGTTCATTTATAGTATGTAGTATTTGTATGTAACATTTTTTTTTTTTTTAATTTACAGGCTTCACGTTTTACTGATGCGTATAAAAATAGTAATGAACCATATGCTTTATTGATTCCTAAATTCAAAAAGGGAAGTTAATTGATGCAG